>JAQIUQ010004785.1:0-380000 GCA_030378365.1 Hybognathus amarus
AGTCTTACGTATTGCTGATTTCTTGATTTTTATATTTTCGTTTAGACGAAAAAAATAATCCTGTTAATTCAGAATATATATATCTAATATTTTATTTGTTGAACATAAAGTTCATCAGTAAAGTAACTTTACCCGTTTCTGAATATTGATTTAAATGTTGCACATAATAAACAGGCCTTCTAAAAAATAAAAACATGACCATTGTAATTAAAAATTAAAAGTTCCTGCCATGTGCTAACGGATGAAGAAGATTGCGTTGCTTTGAATCTCTAGTACGCGCCTACTAGAGTTTGTCAATGTTGAGGAGGTCGGTTACAGAATATCAGAGCGTTCACACTTTGCTTTAGACTAAAACATGAACAAATATCCATAAGATGAATACCAGCAATGTATAGCCTAATAATTATTAGTAACTTATGTTTCTAAATAAATAAAGCAGTAAATTTTCATACAGCGGCTTAAGGTTTTGCTCATGCAGAACAAAAGTTGGTTTTGAAACCTAATTTTAGACAAATAAGATGACGAATATATTATAGTTTGAATACAAGTTTTAAAAAACGCACGCTATAACTAGGAAATTAACTTAGGCTATCATTAAATCAGTCGAGTAACGCTAAAAAAAGAAGAAGAAGAAAGAGATTCGGACCTTAAAACAAATAAGCACCTGTCAGCCCTGACATCAGTACTGCATTCAGCTGTTCTTACAATCAGTCAAATTCAGTTCTGTATCTGTTGTCTATTCAGATATGTAGGCTATATTATATATTGAATTATACATTTATATATGAGTGATATTATATATCATTTTCTCCTCAAAACGAAATTCGTTTCAAACAGGCGAATGCTGATGAGGACGGTGTGGATAATTTTTAGCTTAAGCCACACAGAGCTAATGATTTATGTCGTCTCCAAGACCCAGAAACTAAGCAAAGTAAAACCTTTGACGTGCCAATTAGTTGCAATGTAAACTAGCTGAATTCCTGGCTATCATTAGATAAAGTGCAGCCAGACTCAATCGGGCTGTTTGCACCTGCCACTTCATGCGGTTTCTCAGAGTGGATAGCTGATTCCACCCTGAACTCTGATTCATCGAAAATTCGAGTTCCATTACACCTGGTCACATAAATGTGCAAAACGGATATAGCCTAAATCCGATCTTCAATTCCCGCGCTATATACAGATTTATAAAACGTGTAGTTCGAATCCTTGATTCTGATTGGTCAAGAGCTGTGCTTCACGATAAAATATGACGACGTTCACCCAACGGTTCTATCCATCGCTGTTAACACTGCGGTTTAATGTTGTTTTTATTTGAGCTTTCATGCATTTTACACATTGGAACGTCTGTTGCTGTTCGCATCGGTACTATTTTTTCCAGCGGAAGGTAAGCTTTTAGTGATTTTACTTCAAGAAACGCACTATATTGGTTTTCAATTTCAAATTTTGCTGGAGTCTCTGCTCACAAAACAATACTTCAAGCAGCTGCTGTACCGCCAACAAGAAGCATGAGTGTCAGGCACCTTTGCCTTTTGTCTGTGATGAAGACGCCCTTGGCTGGCCTCAACTGTATCCATAGAGCAGCTCTCTGAATTAATTGCTTACTCAATGAATGTGCATGTGATTAGCAACAGAGATGCTGTGCATTTATCTGATCATCAGAAATCACCAATAATTGCAATAGAGAGCTGCAGCAGCCTGGGTGGCCAAATTATTTCGCTTTAGCTTTACATGATATTTGAACATTTTTGTTAATGATTTTTTATTTTTATTTGGCGGAGTCTTGTCTGCTGTTGGGCTGAGACGGTGAGCAAGCTGACATCAGGTGATTTGTGTGCAGTCGCTGCTGCCATCTACTGCTCACACTGGTCTAAATACATGGCAACAGAGGCCCATAGCACCTGGCTGGTGGGCTGTGGCTGGGCTGGCAACAATTACATAGTTCCATATTGCCACATTTTTGTAGCCCTTACCATTCACAAATAGTTTTTGTGTATATATTGCCTGTCTTAGCCCACATGAGCACCTTCTGCCAAAAATCTATATTTCTTTCTTCCTCTGTCCTTTTTACATTATGCTTGTTTTAGTTACAAAAATTGTATCGTTTAAACACTTTCAAAGTGCAGAAATCTGAACGCGCTTTGTCTTCAGCTGAGACAAGTGAAAGTTTAGGTATTCAAAGTTGATGACTGGAGTTCTCAGTGCATGATCATGTAGTACTAAATAAATATATTCCATGTCTATTTGTATTGTGCTGTTGGTGTCAATTCATTCAGGCATTTGCTGAAAACAGTGAACTTTTGAGTTACAGATGTGCCATTTTTCCATAACACAGACTGCAATATGAACACATAGCTAGCTATTTACATTTGCTGTCTGCTGCAGAACATGAGCAGGTATTTGCCGATTATACATGTGACCTAATTGAACCCTACCCATCTAGTGACTGTGAGTATTTTGTGAAAGATATTATTTGTCATCTGTGTCAATAAACATTTATCATTCATTTTCATTTACTTATTTAGTGGTTTGTGAACTTCATCATTTAGGAAGTAATTTATAGCTCCTCATTTATTGCAAAAAACCCTTAACCAGCTGAATCAGCCTTTAAAAATTAACTCCTTTTGTATTGTTTACTATGTGGGTGAATTGCAGGAGAAAGTGGCAGGTGAAAAGGAGGAAACATCTCACAGCTACCCTAGCAATAGCATAAACTCACAGCAATACACAGTAAAAATTTAGTATATAGAATGAGTTACTTTAGACATTATTTAGCAATAATTCAATATTTGTTTCAGGAAAAAAATTATAATTGGGCTATCAGTAAAAAGAAAACATCCATGCTAGTTTTCCTTAACACAATTCATAAGGTGTGCTGTATTATTTTTGCAATAACTCCCTTCCATCTGAGGCCTGGCACCCTGTTTATTCACTATATCACTGTCTGTGAGCATAATCAATAGTGACATCCCTCTCCCCTTAGTTGCTGCCACCATCAGAGGGATATCATTCTTCACAGATAACTTCACCTGCTTTTAGCTCTCCTGCCATTGGCAATAGCCTTGCATCAGGCACTGAATGAGAACAACTGGTCAGAAGAACACACATTGTCCAAAGGAGGGGAAATTTGTGAAGTGATTAGGCCTAGTATGGAAATATTACAGAAGTCACATTAAATCCGGAGACAACTGCACTGACATTATTACAATACGTTCAAGAACAAAGGAGGGCCATTACTTGAATGTTGTGGACATTGCAGAATAAACTGTAGTCAAGGAGATGCATAGTCAATGCTTCCTTAGCTCGGCAAATGGACATATTTTTATCAGGACAAACTGCATTATCCACATCTGGACATACCTGCGAATGACAAACAAACATAAAATGCGATCTGACGAAACTGCCTTCATTCGGTTTGTCCTGATAATAGAGGTTTAACAGGGACATTTAAAAGTCAAAACATTTTCTTTTTTAACCATTTGTTACCCCAGTATCTACCTTTTGACAGTGTCCCAAACCATTAATATTTATTTCATCAATAGCTTCTCTTTCCGACTGTATACGAATTTATTATATACGACAAGTTGTTTGCGATTGGGTTGAACGAGACAGTTGCAAGAAAAGTCCATTACCATATCTAATTTCAACTTTCAAGCCTCATTCTTTTGAAGTGGATTTGCTTTCGCAGCACAGAAAACAGAGAGCGGAGTTTGAGGGCGGAGTCGAAGTAGACGTTGTTAAATAGCCAATGAAGGCCATAGTTGGGCATTATGCAAACATGTTACAAACCTATGGATGTTTGCAATAGGAAGCAAGACTGGAATCACTGCGCCTTCGTGACTCTCCCTGTTCGAACACGTTCATCAAAATGAACAAATCTTTTTTCATGTCATTTGGTTCATTCAACGAACGAAATTAACAAATGGACTCGGAAAAGAATCGTTTCGCTTGATAAGACCCTTATTCATCGTCTGGAATCGTTTAAAGCCCTTTGAACAGTTTGCACTGAAACTGTCTTTTGGACCTTGACCCGTTTGGTTCCCAGTAAAGTCCATTATATGGAGAAAAATCCTCAAAAACCTTCATTTCTTTTTGACTGAAGAAAGAAAGACATGGACATCTTGGATGACATGGGGTGAGTAAATTATCAAAAAAAGTTTTTTTTTAACCCTTGTGCATCCTTATGGACAATTTTGTCCTTTTCAGTTTTTTTTTATTTTATTTTTTTTATCATTTTGCCTGTGTTAAAGCTAACTGAAAAAAATTTGGCACAGGTGTGTATTTTTTCCCCCATATATTTTATTGATACGGCGTTCAAACAACATTTGCAACAGGATACAATACAAGTCTCCATTTTATGAATGAACAATTTCAGAATGAACAATTCTTCAAAGCAAAAGTGATTTTATGGTTACAGGTGTGTATTTTTATTGGAATTTTACTATCACCGTCATTTTCTTAAAAAAATTTTTTTGCATTAGGTACAAAAAATACTCCCTCTCAGTGCCTTTTGGACAAAATGTCGCTATTGAAAACTGCAATTTTTAATCCCCGGTTCAGTTAACTATAAAATTAAAGTATGCAATCTTTGTTAAGAGGCTTTCATTCTGTTGGCAAGGCTTCAAAATTTTATTTTTTATTATTTTTTATTCACATGGTGCCATTTTTTTTAGGATTGGCCTATAAAAAAAATATCACTTTATTCCTGTTTTCTGCTTTGGCATATTATAGAGCCAACTGGATAAATTATGCAACGATATTTGTGTGGGTGTGTTGGTATGGATGTTAGAGTGTGGTTAGTATGTGTGTTATAAAAAAAATGTGCAGAAAAACTGCAAATAACAAATCCAATCACTGTGAGCACAAGTGGAGTTTTGCTGGCACCCAATGGGGAAAATATGTTACTACGCCCAAACAAACTGTTACCGAAATAATTTTTTGAGATATCATCCTCAAATTTGGAACACAACCTATTTAGATTTATGGCTTTGATTTTATTGCCGATTTTGAGTTCAACCTAATTTTTTAAAAATATATATTTTATGTAAAATAATTTTTATAAATAACTTTTTTTAATTGATGACAAGGGTTAAAAGTGAACTACTCCTTTAAGTTCTAACCGTACCAAATTCGTTCAAGTTATACTGCTTATTTAACTTTATGACGCTCTTTATATTGTCATTCATGCGTTCATCACTCTGAAGTGTCAACAGTGCTGAGATGCGTGTCTAAAAATAAATTATTTAAAAAAAAAGTACATTATAATGCTAGAAATTCTCTTGCAGCATTTTAAATGGTTAAATTTGAGCTTTTTCCTTGTTATTTATTTAGACAGAAAGATATAGAACTTTAATATCAGATGGTTACCGTCCATTACATCAAATTAATTTTAAGAAAAAAAAAAAAGTTTTTAAAACAGAACAGAAGTTTAATATCAGACACATCTACAGACGACCACGTGCCCATAATGTGTTCCAGCCAAAGAGCTCACAAAAGGTGGCAGCAGGTTCAAAACCAGACGCTGTCCATATCCTCTCTAGTGATTATTACACTGCAGTTCACATCGGTCCTGCAAATTGAACACTTCTGTTAAAGCTCTCATGCTCAACACATCCTCTCTCTGGATTGCTAGTCAGTGACATTGTTTGAATGCACTCATCTGAGTTTATTGATTGCTCTGAGGTACAGCAGCACAATACACACTGCCCTGAGACACATAACAGACACTGTGGCCAAAGATCATTACAGCAAAGCTGATGACAGGCTTATGCTGCACTTAACAGCATTATTTAAAAGCTCTTGCTGGAAGCTCATTATGAGATGTTCCCAGAGACGAATCAGCCCACAGTGACCAAACCACAGACCCGTCTTAAATATTCATTTACGAATACAAATCACTGAGTCCTCCAATTAACAAGTTTTGTTCTGCTATCTAAACGCATTAGGGATTTCCTTAGGCCTGTTTACAGCTGTTTTCTTCATGCGTTTCTCTGATGGGGTAGCTATCCGAATCGTGAGAAGACCAGGTGTAAATGCTTTCGAGAACGACTTAAATCCGATCAATACAAACCACTTCAGGAGGTTGTTTGAGATGCATTCCAAACGACACTGGAAAAGTGTAAATGCATCTGGTTGTTGAAACCACATAGGTAAATTTTACTCCTCCCAAAATGTAAAAAAATAAATAAAATAACCACTGAGAGAGCATGTTATAGCCGGATATAACATGCTCTTTCATGGTTATTTTTTTTTAATTGCCGCAGATGAGTGGCTAAGTATCTTCAGCAAGCCGATCAGCAAACGCTCAACACACAATCATCTTCATTAAAAGTAGAGAGACTAAATGATCTTACCAGCGCTGATGCTGCTCTCTCGCCATTGTGGTTTTTGATCTTGAAATTAGCTGATCTTTTGCTTTCATTGACGCGAGAAAGGAAGATCGGATTCATATCCGTTTTGTAGAGACAACCGTTCGAGTTCATAGAGTGACGAGGTGTAATAAAGCCACGTAATGAAAGTCGTCATATTAGAAATTATAAATAAAATATTTATATTCGAAACCAGAGCCTAGTAATTTGTTAAGAGTCTGTTAAGTGGGTCACACATCAGAACATGAAGCATTACGCCTATAGGTAGGGAAACGCACAGGTATCATAAAAAAAATTAATAGTGCTGTCAATCGATTAAAAAAAGTAACTAATTTACAGTAATTTTTCTGTAATTAATCAACTGAATTAAATGCACCAAGCATTAAGAATAATAATGATATTTTATATTGTATAATTTCACACTGAAATGTAGAAACAGCATGAATGACCGGATTTTTTAATTATATTTGATAAATGGCATCTCTTTTACTAAGTACTAATACTAAGACTGCTACTAGTGTAAATGCATCTTTCTCAATTTCTTAGGATGAAAAAAGTCATTCAACATTCAACATTACAGAATGATTGAGAGACATAATTTTTAATCTTTAATAAAAATGATATATAAAACAACTTAATTTATTTAATTCCCATTACTGACAGACTGCAGCAGATTTATCAGGTTGCTGTCACTAGGATGATGCGGATCTGACATGCATCCGATGTCCTCAAGTCTGTACAGTTATTTAAGATGTAACTCATTTAAGAAAATTTTTCATTCTGTCCGTAAAGAACTCAATGCGTGCTTTTGTGAGCCACTTTACAGACATTGCACCAATATACACTACCGGTCAAAAGTTTTAGATCAGTAAGATTTTTTGTGTTTTAAACTGAAGTTTTCTGCTCACCAAGGCTCCTTTATTTGATAAAAAAAATTACAAACAGTAATATTGTGAAATATTATGACAATTTACTGTTTTCTATTGTAATATATTTTAAAATGTAAGTTGAAAGCTGAATTTTCAACATCATTACTGTTGCTGAATACACATTAGTTTTCAGTGTCACATGATGCTTAAAAAAATCATTCAAATATGCTGATTTTTATGCTCAAAAAACATAAATTATTATTTCCAATGTTGAAAACAGTTAAGTTGTACCATTTTTTCCCCAAAAATCTATGATGAATAGAAAGTTCAAAAGAACAGCATTTATTTAAAATGTAGAATCTTTTCTAACATTATAAATGTCTTTACTGTAACTTTTGATCAATGTAACTCATCCTTGATGAATAAAAGTATTTTTCTAATTTCTTTCCCCAAAAATAAAATTCTAACTGACCCCAAACTTTTGAATGGTAGTGATTAATGTTACAAAAGCTTTCCATTTCAGATCAATTCTGTTCTTTTGAACTTTCTATTCATCAAAGAATCCTGAAATAAAAATGTAAAACACTGTTTTCAACATGGATAATAATCATAAAAGTTTCTTGAGCATCATATTTGAATAATTTCTGTAGGATCAAGTGACACTGAAGACTGGAGTAAAGATGCTGTAAATTCAGCTTTGATCACAGGAATAAATTACACTTCACTATATATTCATATAGAAAACCTGCTGTTTTAAATTGTAATAATATTTCACAATATTACTGTTTTTTTTTGTATTTTTTATCAAATAATTGCAGCTTTGGTGAGCAGAAGAGACTTCTTTTAAAAACATTAAAAAATCTTACCAATCTATAACTTTTAACTGGTAGTGTATACACACACACACACACATCCGGGGTGTGACACGCTTTAATGTGTGCAGAGAGACAGTAGTAAAGGTGATGATACACATGGCAACTTTTTGAGCAATGTTGCTGGCCAATCTTTGTCAAGCGATTGTTGCTTGGGCACTTTCCCATTGAAAATTGGCAATCAATTTCTATCTGGATACTTTAGATCGGTTGTGGGCCCTGTGTCTCATCTGGTTGCCCGTTGACGGCAACATTGCCCTGTGTATCATTACCTAAGATGAGAAAGACAAGATATAGTGACAAGAAACTCACCAGAATTGCCCTGAACACAGTGGAGCTGATGCCCTCTGCCACCTCATACTCTCCTTTGTCATTGGGCCGGGTGAAATCTGTGTCCCCTTCTAGATCCAAACATTCTGCAAGAAAAAACGAACAAAAACAGACATGCGTTTTAGAAACAAGAATGGAAAAAAATTGATCAAAAATAGACAGTTAAAGGGTTCGTTCATTTTCATCGCCATCATTTTTTTCTTTTTTTTTGTATGTGCGTGTAGCACAGAGTGTTAAATTAAAAGTAAGTCCATTTGCGTTCCTTCTATGGAGGACAAAACAGCACAGAGATTCTGGAAAATAGTCCCTGCTAAGACCTGTTGTTAAGATAGGACTAGACTGATCTAATCACGGTTTACATCTAGTGGTAACTGACTGTGGTTCCTGTGGGTTCTCAAATAGTCTTAAATTTAGTTTGAAATTTAAAGTCTTAAACATCTTAAATGGTGTCACAAAAATCTTCATTGTCATTTTAAGAGTTCTTCTAGCAGGAAGATGCTAGAACAATCAGAAGAAAGATTGACATCTGAGGGATTTTTCTGAAGAACGATCGGCAGTGTAGACTCTTGTTTAACTTAACTCTTGAAAGACTATAACTTAACATAAAATGGTTATTGACCATCCAGTTGATCATTAACAGTATAAAAATAAATGGGTCTCATTCATGAAACATGAGAAGAACAAATTTTTGTGTAAATATGTGTGTAAAGTGGTTTCTGGCGTACATTTTCAGATTGTATTTTCCAAATGTTAGTTGGTACGCAAGAAATCTACACCTGCTCCCAGCCATATAGTGTGCTTAACATCCAAATGTTTTGCTCATTAATAAGGCTGCATTTTAATTCACCTTAATCAGGAACATATTTAAACAGCATTTTGAAAAAAATATTTTATATAGTAATTACATACGGTTTTTCTTTTTCTTTTATTATGACAGCCAGTAATAGCAGATCTGGTGATTCAATGGCGAGTCCTTCTTCCAGTTTCAATATGATTTTTCCAAAGTGAAATAATTCGTTTTTTTGATGTCAATCTAAATGTTAAAACCATTTTCTAACTTCTGGGACTGTTCAATTAACAGATGAAACTCCACTAACTGAATCTATAATATGCTGCCAAGCTTCCTTTTTTTAGGACACTGATACACCACTATGTACACTTGAAAATAAAATGTGGCATTTTGAATGAACTTCTGATAATTAAACTTCAATTTCTGCATCCAAAATCTTTCTTATGCCTATGCCTAAGTTATTATATGTCTATATATAGATGTCAGTCGGATACAATGGGCCTGATTTATGGTAATTGAGAATGAACGTGCAACACGCATCCATTTACGACTGATTGGAATTCATTTTCAATTCAACACACACACATTTCACTGTCACATCTGATGTTTTCAAAGTATTTGTGAATCAGGATTAGAGTTTTCGGTAAGGTCTCTTTACGTGCAAATCACTCTCATATTTACAAATGTTTCATGAATGAGACCAAATGTGTGTAAATGAATTTTATTTGTTTAGTTTTTAAATCTGTTGTGACAGTACTGTCTCAGTACGGTACAGTTAAAAAAAGAGTTACATTTTTATGATCCCTCATTTTGTCAATTATGAACATCTTGTATATTCTGCATGGGTTATGTAAACTTATGAGCTGAACTGAATAAAACATTTTTGTACATTGTGCAGTTAAACGTGTGACTGTTCAATTGAGAAATGAATCTGAGATGCATGATGTTCTGTAGGGACATGCTGTGTCCATTTTATTTGTGCAGGTTTTAAAAAAAGTTGTAAAAGTTTAATATTAAAAATGTGTATTTTTTCTTGGACACCTCAGACAGATTAACATTTCCACTGCAAATGCAATGTGGTCACAAATACATTCAACTTTTTCATACAAGTTGTAAATGACAAAGGTGTAAAGTAGAAACAATCAAAATTATGAGGTGATCTTTAACCCTTTATCAGATGAGCGGTCTGCTCCTGAACCTGCCCAGCATGGTGTTGGGCTGCGCTGTGAAAATCGATGGGTCCACCACGAAGCGAGTGTTGTCCACAATGAGCGTGACCTTTCTCTGCTGTGCGGACGCTGCGGGCTCCATCTTTGAGGTTCTACATAGACGAAGACCATTTCACCCATGCTCTTGTAGGTGCCCTCTGAACTGGACAAGCTACTGTTCCGGCTGCTGGCCACCCCACTGCTGCTGCTGCTGGGAGAGATCCTCTGAGGCCTGGGGCTGCTGGGTCGAGACGAGCCGCCCTCGCTGATCTGCCCACGTGAAACACAACATGATGACAAACCACGGGACTGTACATGAGCAGCTGAATCTGACCTGAAACGACAAAGAGAGTTTTCTCACCGCTGTTTGTGTTGCCGTGTGGGTGAGGTCACGTTGCGAATACAGGGTGTGAGCTGGCCTTCTGCACGCTCGTGTGCCGAAGAGTCCCGAGAGCGGTCACTGGAGCGCCTTCGATCTTCTGGAGCGGTCACAGCCTCCGCTGGCACCATGCGCGTTCATTTTCACCTGGACAGTCTCAAGTCCAGACTCAACACATCAGGCCCCTGCAGGAAGAGGAAAAAGAGAGAAACACCTCTGAATACAAGACCATCCTGCAACTCTCGAAGAGAAACACACTCCCAGTGGTGAAATGGGTCACACATCACCATAGAGAGCTATTGGCACAATTGTTCACATCTCTGCATGGCAAAGCAGAGTCCAGTTATTATTATAGTTAACTAAAATCATAAAGAAAAATTCTCTTTAATTTAAATAAAATACATTTTACTGAAACTAAAAAATAAAACATTTCACATTTACATTTACTTTTAACTTAATGTACTAAAAAATGACATTGAAATCAATTTAAAAGAACAAAAAAAAAAAACTATACATAGACGCATGTAGCCCTGAATCGGGACATGGCATGGGATCTATATGACACCAATCGACTTTTACTTAATAAAAAAAAAAGGTTCCCCTTCATCTCAGTGGAATAAGATTTTGTGACTTTTCCTACATTATCTATCTATACACACAAAAAAACTGGGCTTGATTCAGTTGTTCTAAGGAATGTAAAAAAATATTTACACTTCTGGTCTTTGGGGTCAATATGACCCCACATTGAAATGAATGGGAAATGTGAAAAAAGAAAATAAAAATCCAGCATAAATCTGAAAATTTTTACACAGAAAATGAGGGCCTAGTACTAGAGCAAAAATGCAATGTATCATAAAAAAAATATTTCATATGCAAGCTAATGGTGTAGTTGAGGAATTGTCTTTATATCTCCAAAAACACAGCATTAATGACTGATACGAGAAGTAAAACAAAAAAATATTATTTGTATGATTAAAAATGTATATTTTTTTGTACAATAACTCAATCAATTGTTGGGGTCCGCATAGAACCCGAAGCCCAGAAGTGTAAACAGGAAATGAAGACCATTTGAAGGTTAAAAAAAAAACCTGAAGACAAAAACAAGGTTCTAGTAAATAAAAATACTAAAACTGATATATATACATATATCATTTTAGTATTTTGTACATTCCCAAAATAGCCTTCAATAAAATGTAATTCACAACACCACATTTACATGATACATGATGCTCAGGCTGGAATGTAGCACATTAAAAGTCTGTAAGTACTAATATCCAATAAACAACAGAGCGAGTATGGCAGCAGATGAGACCGATCGCTCAGGAGTGACACAGGGTGTGTGTTCAAACAGCTACTGTTCCAGTTGATCAGGAAGTGCCTGGGTAAATTCAGCTGGGTGTCATGAGTGTACGGGAGAAACAGGCCCTGGTGTTTGTCGTGCCACAGAACAGACTTCTTGTGCGCGTACACACCTGTAGAATATACGTGAACAAAGCCGCACTGTTGTACTACCATGTTTTTTTGGACTTGTCCCATGCTAAAGTAATCATACAGTACATGCTGTAGATCAAAGTACCATTCTATTACCATCTAGATACACTCAAAGACATGTTTGAAAGTCAAATGTATATGCCAAAATATGTAAAGCCAAAAAGTATTAATAGGTTAAATGACTATCAGAGTGCCCCATTATAGCTTTTTTCCTGAATATTCCCTTCCATGCAGTGTGTTATATAGATGTTTGTTAATGTAAACGTTCTACAAAGATGTAAAGTCAAAAATTAAGTGCATGATAAATAGTTATTTTCTCCAAAAAAAGAATGAATAAAATCTGAACAGCCAAAACGAGTTCCGTCTCTGTAATTTCGAATCCGGTTCTACGTCACTAGATATTTGCAGTTTATTTGGACCAGCTTGCTTTCTCAGAATCATAACCGGCTGCAAGTATGAATAATTTTTGATGTATATATAAATATTTTCTGCTGGGTGTTCAAAATACCCAGTTTTGTGTTTTGTAAACTGGTTATAAACTAGAAATATAGGCTACACATCGGTTTGTTAACTGAACACACCTGTTAACCCTAAAACCATATTCTGGACAAATGTGGGCAAAATAGTTTTAATTTATTTTTTAAAAATTCATTTTTTTGCCTCCTGAACAGACACAATGTTTTGACTCAATTCTACAATGTTAAGTGGGTGAAAAATAAACTCCTTAATCTTGTATTTGGGTCAAAAATGGGCACGCATAGAAATGAATGGGAAAAACTGTAATTCAGAGCATTGTATAAAAAAAAAAGCCAAAATATGACACCAGGTGACAGCAAAGTCACTTCATCTTTAGGTTTTAGCTCTAAGAACTTATTGGAAATGATATTTTGATGTAGTTAAAAAAATAAATAAAAAAATAAAACAAAAATAAGGATAATTTACATAGAAAATATGGTACTTTTTGAAGTAAATAAATTCAAAAATACCCCCAAAAAATAAAAAAAACCATAAATGGATAGATAAAACTTTATCGAAGACAGTAATATAACGTTTATAACAAATAAAAATTAGGATCACACCTGAGTCCTCTGTGCCCACATTTGTCCACAATTACAGGATTAAGGGCTATAAAGAGAATACGGTTTGAGGGTTCATGCTAATGGTGAGGAATTACAGTGACATCATAATGCATCTTAGACTGAGAAAAGCATTAGTGAGAAACGTCCTGCTTGCGATGGAGGTTCGGGTTGAATAACTAGCTCTTCCAATGTTTCCTCATCATACTCGAGCTCGGACTGATATGGTAAAATCAGTCTCATCGTTACGGTCTTTACGGTGTGTACAATCAGGACTGAGTAAGGCCGTGGGAGCTTCTTCAGTCATCATGACAATGGGAGTTTAGCTTCCGGCAAGTGCTGTAAGCGGTAGACCAATAGTAACAGGATGTGCCATCTGGCCAATCAGGAGCAGACAAGGCTAACGGAAAGGCGGGATTTAGTGATACTGATAAATCCTACGAGTCGTTTAAGAGTAACTGAAAAATGTGGTGTTTCTGAACTTTTATGCATGCAAAACTGTTGCAATGGACTCAAAAACTAAATTGTGAGCTTTTTAAAATAGCATAAAAGGGGCAATTTAAGACAGGATATGAATCAGACATTTGACTGCAGAACCACTCCTCAGTGAACAGCACTTCTGGCTTTTCAGGAAATTCCAGAGATATTTGTCCATTTAAACCAGTCCCTTAAAATAAAACAAATTCAGAGACAAAGAGAGAGAGAGTGAGAGACCACCCCTTTCTTCCTGAGCCGTGCACTGACCAATCAACATAGCTGATGACTTCTGATAAACCCGACCTGTGGCCAGTATCTCATTCCTACATATTGTGCCAAGTAAGTAACATAAGCTAAATATTCTATTCTAGCTCAAGAGTCAGTGCAGTAAATACAAATATTGTTAATGCACAAAATTATGAATCAAAAAGCCAGCAAAAGTCTCAGTTAAAGCCAAAACCACAAAGTGTTATCCACTAAGTGGGTAACACTTTATTTTAATGTGTCATTGTTACATATGTTCCATATAGTAATAACTATAAATTATGCATAATTACATGCAACTAACCCTAAACCCTAATCCTGACCCTAACCCTTTAGTAAGTACATGTAGTTACTTAATATTACTCAGTACTTAAATGTATAATTACAGTGTAACAATGACCCATTAATATAAAGTGTAACCACAAGTGTTATGTAGGTCAAGTACACAAGTAGATAAACCAGTTGATTTAGTGGACACAAGGAAGAGAATTGCTTCATTTATCCTCCTGTGCGGTGTGTGTGAGTAATCTACACACACTTTACTGTAACTGAACTCATGTGATTCTCGGTCGTGAGTCCTCACAGACACAGGCAGAGCTGTGTCTTTCCTATGACATGAGAGTAATGTCATTAATTAAGTGACCAATTAACTGCTATCACATCAATCTCTTTTATGTTACATTCCTTAGCGATCAGAAATGTTTGGCCATGCAAATAAAGATTTTGAGACACCTAAGGCCTAAAATTTAAGCATTTATTTATTTAGGCTACATTACTGTTATTTTTAACTATTCAGGATGTGACATTACAACTATGACGTGACAATTTATATTTTGAACGTTTATAATTTAATATATAGCTTATTCTTTTCATTTTCCATTATGTTAGACAATTTAGTGAAAATGGAATTGGTATATGTAGGGACCTGTAATTTCTGCAATCACAGAACAAAAGCACACTCTTTTTACAACTAAAATAACAGTAAAGGGTAAAAAATGAATTCCCAAAAATTAAAACGGAAAAAACGGAATTTGCAAAAATTAAAATGGAAGAAACGGAATTTGGGAAAAAATAGAAAAAGGAATTTGGGAAAAATAAAACGGATTTTATAGGGCCCTGATGATATGATATATATGATCTACTGTGGAAGGTTAGTAATTTAAACCTTGAATATATAAAATTGCTACAGTCAAACTTATTCAATTAACTTGCTTTACCATTTTAAAAATATATATCCTGATATAAAAGGCAACATATATTATGTTTTAAAGCCATGTTTTATACCTTTAACAGTAAAGTTTTAGTAACAACTCCAACTTAGTTTCTTTTTTGTACACATAATGAAAATGACTACGTGTTAAAAAGAAATAATGCATATATTGTTTTGGTAACACTTTCCAATAAGGTTTTATTACATGAACTAATAATGAACAGCACCTCTTTGTTAATGTTAGTTAAAGTTGTTTGTTAACATTATTTATTGCAATGTAAACTAACATGCTCAAACAAGGAACACCAGTATTAACTATTTATTAATATCTTATCTTAACAGTATAATTCAAATTGCAGTAATAAATGTATTGCTCATGGATAGCTCATGATACATTAATGTTAGGCCTAACAAATGAAACCTTACTGTTAAGTGTTAGCTTTTATTTGTGTGAATGCAATTCAGGATTCAGAGAATTACGCGTCAAAATATTGTTTAGAGCTACTGAAGTGTACATAATCATGTTTCAGAATCTTATTTAAAATGTTTTTTAAGAACTCAACAAAAGAGATAGAACTGACATTCATCCAACTAATCAATGACTGATCGAAGTCTCGTGCATAGTGCTGTCATCCTGCCAGAGAACTGATGCAGTGACAAGAAAAACAAAAGAACAAAAGCAAAAAAACGCTATCTGACACGCTTCACTCATTAATTAAACAGGGATGTTACGTTATGAATAAATGTGGGATTATATGTGTGGTTTGTTGTAAAGCAGCGAGATCATTTTTACACACAAAACCTCAGCGGACGTCACAGAGCTATTAGCTAGCCACCGAAGCTAGCAAACAAAACAATAGCCGTTTATAATAAAAAAGTATAGAAATCTTACCTTTTTACAGTATCGTGAGCATAGTTTGTGAAATAATTGAATATCGTGTTTTTCCGTGAGGTAAATTGAAAGAATAACCATCAAAATTTGAACAGAAGCACCAGCTTTTCCTGAAAATGCGAATTGATCTCCACCAACTGCTGACAGGAAACGCGACTCTCACAAAAGTCTCGCGAGAACTGTGTGACGTGGTCAATGCGTTTTTTAAAATATGTCTATATATTCTTTACAAGTTGCTAACAACAAGAAAGAAAGAAAGAAAGAAAGAAAGAAAGAAAGAAAGAAAGAAAGAAAGAAAGAAAGAAAGAAAGAAAGAAAGAAAGAAAGAAAGAAAGAAAGAAAGAAAGAAAGAAAGAAAGAAAGAAAGAAAGAAAGAAAGAAAGAAAGAAAGAAATAAAGAAAGAAAGAAAGAAAGAAAGAAAGAAAGAAAGAAAGAAAGAAAGAAAGAAAGAAAGAAAGAAAGAAAGAAAGAAAGAAAGAAAGAAAGAAAGAAAGAAAGAAAGAAAGAAAGAAAGAAAGAAAGAAAGAAAGAAAGAAACACAAAATTGTCTTAGTTTGTTGTGTATAATATTGTACAGATAAACAGATCCAGTTGGTCCACATTAGTGCAATTGCTGGATGTCTAAAAAAAGTACAAATCTTTCTTTAAGAAAAAAACAACAACATTTAAAATAGTGACACTGAAACGAAACCAGTGACTGAGGCATAGGCCTACAAGGTTAAGACATTGTCCTTTGTATGTCCTACACAGGGTCTGAACATTATGCTTGAATATCTAAATAACAACAAATATTTACAAATAAATTAAAGTACTATTTTAAAATAAATAAATAATTTAAAATAAAAAAAGACATAAGTAAAGCAGTGCACTTTCTTTCTCCAAGTACAGCAGTATACTTTAATTGACACTTACTGTGTCCTCCTCCTCCTGCACTGATGTTACCGAGAAAACACTTTTCATTATTTAGAGTTTTTCAGAAAAACATCAGTTCCTGATCCAGGTCGCATCTTCCCCCTTTCTTAAACGTCTGATAGATGGGCCGTTGTTTTTCCCTTTTTGCTCCTTTTGGGAGTCATTTAGTGAGGGAATGAGGATGTTGTTGAGCTTCAGCTGAAGCCAGTCCTGTCTTTCTAACATCTCCTTGTGCTCCCGGACGTTGTGCATGAGCTGAACTTCGCTGATTGACCTCTTGCTGTTGCAGATGAAGATATGGTCAGATTTGAAAAACTACAAACATGTCGGATCAATATGTTGCATATTCCACATATTCCACATTACCTGAGCGGTGCTCCCTCCAGATACAGCAAACTGCAAAGACCCCACAGCACTATGATAAGCACGGGTTTCTCCAAAGAACGTATGGGTACACATAGTGATACCTGTGGGGTGAGATATAGTTAAGAGACTTTTCATTTCTTGTAATAAGTTTCTATGATCTGAGGCAATGGCATCTAAACTCACCAAGTCGTGTTGTCTTTTATTTGACTGCTTTTGTATTTGGTAGCCGCTGTACTGAGAGGGTCCATGTGTTCGTTCGGTGTTCGTATTTGTGTGTTAGGGCTACTCTTCCTCTTTTTATATGCACAAGCCCCCTCCCGTTGGTCATTGATGAGCTATCTGCATTATTGATGGTGATGTCATCCATGCTTTGATGGAGACTGGCATGCACATGACTGCACATGACTACCAACACCCCCCACTAATTCTGTTTTCAACACCTTGGTCGAGACCCCTGTGATCACAGTGCTGTAGAACCAGTGCCATGTACGGCTTTGACGGTCAGCCAGGGTGCCAAGTAAATACATGTTTTATTATATTACTTTCTGAGACTCAAAAATGTTTCACACACTCTTAATAGGTGTATTATTAATTATTACACCTATGGAAGATCTTAAATGTTTTTTTGTATATATTTTTAGATATCAATTTTAATGTATTTGATTTAGATTTTTCAGTGGAATAATGCATAGAGAGAACAAAAAAGATTAAATATGGATACATATTTTTTATTCTAATTGGCCAAACTTTTCTGAGTCTGATGCATTAGTGGCACCGTTGTGAAACGAGCAAACGCAACCTGTCTACTGAAAAAACTTATAACCACATTTGGCAATTATATTGCTAATATTTTTACCCAGCAACTCATTTATTATATGGAAATGATTTTCTAACTTAATTAAGAGAACAGAGTAAATTCTATAACTCATTTCTCATGTTTTTTTTATAACACAACACCATCATATGATTTATTGATTTATTGTTATGGGATTCGGTAGTCAGACTAGGAAATAAGACAAAAGTTTGGTGCCAAACATCATGGTGCAAGCAAGGTCCACCTGAAGTTTAAGTGATCTATGGGAGGTGTATAACCTTGTCATACTCTCATGGGACACATTAGGTAACCATGAGAGAAGTTTTCTAAATGTGGAATAGGAATGGCTATGTCATGACACATGCAGTAAGTCCTAGGAACCAAACTGAAAGAACCAAAACAATTGTCTATTATATCACTGAAAACTCAAGGGATGTTTGCTATATATAGCCAACTTTTTTTTAACAGATTGAATCGTAACTGCAATAATTCGCTGACTCAGAAATCTTAAATTAAGAACTTAATAATAATACTTTATCGTAAATATCAAAATCAAAAAGTGTTTCACAACACATAATAATGATAGATACAAAAAAAACATTGAATACATATAAAAAATATATGTATAAACCAATTCTACAGTTTCTATAGGAATTATACAATAAAACAATCCAAATTACATTGAAACAAATCTAGGTAACACTTTACAATAAGGTTCATTAGTTAACATTAGTAAATGCATTAACTAACATGAACTAACTATGAGCAATGCATTAGTTACAGTGTTTATTAATCTTCGTTAATGTTAGTTAATATGAATACAGCTGTTCATTGTGCGTTCATGTTAGTTCACAGTGCATTAACTAATGTTAACTAATACAATCTTTTATTTTAATAACGCATTAGTAAATGTTGGAATTAATATTAACTAAGATTAATAAATGCTGAAGAAGTATTGTTTATTCTTTGTACATGTTAACTAATGTAGTTTACTAATGTTAACTAATGAACCTTATTGTAAAGTGTTACCAAACCTACTTAAATTTTGGTAAATCCAAGACTAAAATCCAAGATAAAATACATTTGAAGTGAATCAAAGTTGTCCTACGACAAGAACGGGTATTGTTCAAAATTCATGTATAACTTTGATAAAAGTTTTGATCCACTTCAAATGTTGACTAGTGTATGTAAATCTTTTTTTTCTGTATTTAGCAAAAGAAAGTAGACATTTTCATGCATAGCAATAAAAAATGTACACTTTGTTACGTGCTCTTAAATCACATAGTTGAGTGGAAGTAGTTGCACGTAAACAATATTGGTCCCAGCACGGAGCCTTGGGGAACATCACAAGTGATTGATTAAGTAGGTCACAGCACAGATACCATTGTCTCTCCTATTTTGCATCAAATGTTTATTATTTAATCATTAAAATGATATTCAATAATTATCAATGAGAGCTTAATAATAACATTATTAATTACAGATTTAGGTTAGAGTCAAGACATTACTCTCAAAACCACATGTTTGTTGAAGCCTGCCATTGCTCAGAAAAAGCTGAGATCTCTTTTAACGGTTGTGATGAGTGTCATGAAGTATCTGTTTTAGCTTGCGGTCTGCGCAAGCTAAAACATCACGAAAATTAATTTCGAAGTGAACTATCCCTTTAATAACTTATGTGTTTATGCACCTGAGAGAGGATTGGTATGTAGTACAGACTTAACTCAGCGCCGCACATGTTGAGTCAACCCAAGCAAGCTGTTCTCATTACCTCCATGTGGTTACAATGTTTGTCATCTCACTAATGGCATGTAGCAGCAGTAGTGTGCGGGGAAACCGCTTAGGATTAAGGTGAAGAATTGCTTACAAACCATTAACCGGGGTCAACCCCATGTAACAATGACAGACACGCAGCATGAAAATCACGCAGGTCTTATTTAAAATGGGCTATAGACATAAGAGACGTTTAACCTTTGGCTGAAGCCAGTCCTTTGTTGGGCCTGACAATAATTGGTGAGTTATTTTTAGCTGGGCATGTGTGAGAAATTGAAATTATGAATATGCAACCCCACATGCATTTCAGCTATTCTTTGTTAGACATAAATAATGATGGGCTGGAGATGAAACATATTACTCAGTAAACGTCTTACAGCTGAAAGTGATTTTATAACCTTGTGCTGCTCTAGTTCACTAAAAAACCCTGCATTTGTGTAATGGATTATCACATTTTATATTTGAATCATTTTGCTATTATCTTGTTTATTTTTATTTTTTATTTGTGAGCTGTTTGCTATGAAAGCGTATTTCCACCACAGGATTTATTTTTTTTACTTTATTTCTCAGAATTGCAATATTTAACCCTTTACCCGTCACTCCCCTTTTTGATAATTGATATTAAAATGCACTATACTAACTTAAATGGTTGTAATTCAAGAATGCTTTGGAATATAGACCTAAGTTTGGTCTTGTTTTACATGAAACAATCAGAAAGCACTTCAAAAAATGTAAGTATGAAAAGGTTATGGAAGTTATAATTTACAGTAAATCAAATATACTTATTTATATATATATATATATATATATATATATATATATATATATATATATATATATATATATATATATATATATATATTTTGAAATAAATTATATATTTATTTTCTAATATAAAATAAATATTTTACAAAATATTTTTACTTTAAAATTACTATAAAGTGAAAGCCATATATCTAACCAAGTTGTGTTCCAAATTTAAAGTTGATATCACAAAATTGAAGTTCCTATGAGATTTTGTTTAGGCGTTATACCAAAAATAGCCACCGGGTGCCATTGAATTCTATTGAATTTAATTGTATGCATTCTGCCACGACAAATTGATCTATCCAAATATCACTGTCACTAAATATGGAACCTTGAGACTCAGACCTTCCTGACAATATGTGTTTTGTCAAGATTAGAAAAGGTTTTGATAATAAATTATGAAATGCCAAAAAGGGGAGGGGGCTAATAAAAAAAAACATTTCTATAGTAACGTAACGTCCGAATTTCAAAACGGTTTTCACAAGATGAATTCTGAGTTCGTAAGCTTTCAAATTATACCTAATTTATGATAACTACTAAAATGTGATATAAATATATATATATATATATATATATATATATATATATATATATATATATATATATATATATATATATTATAAATATTTTATATATAAATAATATTTTTGTGTGTGTGTATTTATATATATATATACAAAATAATTATACACAGTGCACCCACATATATTATGTCAACACAAACTTTTATTTTGGATAGTTTGTGTTGACATAATATATGTGGGTGCACTGTGTATAATTATTTTATATATATAAATACACACACATATGCATGTATATTTAAGAAAAAATATTATTTATATATAAAAGATGTATATTTATATGTAATATAAAAATGTTTCTTAAATATATACAAGCATATAAAATGAATATACACAGTGCACCCACATATGTCACTACAAACTTTTATTTTGGATGTGATTAATCGCGATTAATTATTTGACAGCCCTATATATATATATATACTTTTTACAATATATAAAATACTTTTTAGAGGACTTCTTACCTTACTTTTTAAAATAATAATTTTATCTTTTTTTATTGACAAATACTAATTATGTTTTATTATGAACTTTTAGCACTACAAACCAAAGTTTCAAGTATTAAAAGTGTGTGCGTCGACTTTTGTGACAAAAGCTCAGAAACTCCTGTAATTTAAAGGCGTACACTTGCTCATAAATTCATATATTACTGTTCATATGTCTGTCTGTCAAAAATGGGAAAACAAGTCATTTGCGTTACTTATTTGAAGAAGTAACTCAGATATTTTGTTGTAAATTTAAAAGTAATGCATCAATTTACTTGTTACTTGAAAAAAGTAATCTGATTACGTAACTCGTGTTACCTGTCATGTGCCGTCGAGTGTGGTCAATTGCAGCATTTACAAAGAGTATGTTTTTTTTCTTTTAGCAAAATTATACAGCATTTGAGTAGAGATACTCCATTGCTAATATTTATGCAATTTGAGTTCTGTCTCAAAACCTACTGAGTTATAACCCTTACCAACTTCCTTCATTCTCCCTTACTTCATGGATCCATCCTATAACCTTGAATTATGATTTGATGTTATCACAGTGGATTTTTCATATCAATACACTGTTTCTTCCTCATTTAGCACACTGATTTTAAGTTTAGTGTTTTAATTGTCATACTGGAGCAGTTGTTCTTTTTTTATTCTTTTTTTACAAGGTCAGACATTCTAGGTATAGCTTGAATTGTATTTCTACATTTCTAAGTCTCTACATTACTGCATCTAAACTGCAAATAAAAATCAAACTCTTTTCACTTTCATTTTATGCAATATTTCAGAATAACTTATAATGCCTTTCTAAAAAGAACTGACCTGTAAAATGTCCACAAGGTGTCAGTATATGATAATATGTAAAATGTTCATGTCTCAAATGATTGGTACTTCCGGATTGATTAATTGGTGAAAAACACACATCACTAGAAACAAATTATTGTTATTGACTAATTGTTGACTTTATTTCATTGTTTACATCTGCACTATTCATTTTCATATGACTAATTGATTATCAAAAAGTCAACAATTAGTCATATGAAAATGAATAGTGCAGATGCAAACAATGAAATAATAATAATAATAATAATAATAATATTGTTTCTAGTGTATTCCCTTGCAAAAAAAGAAGAGAGCTTGAATGTGCATTTGTAGTGTAAATTTGAAAACTGTCCTTGCAAATAATATATCAATTACACAAAAGGCCGCTTATTTAATAAGCTGATACACTTAAGTATACCTTTAAAAAGATAACTTTGTAGTAATGTCAAAAAGTTTTACTTTAAAGCAGCGTACATTTTAAATCACATTTTGTTGTGCTTTAAAGAACACTTTTTATTATGTGTTGAATACTAAATGTAAAGTGCTTAATTATCATTTTAGCTGTAGTGTTATTCAATAGTATATTTTAAATGTACTAAATTACAACTTCATAATTACAAATGTTTAATACAAATATATTAAAATACTTGAGAAACGAGTTTCAATAGAAATTACGTTGGTTGCGTAAATGGTTGTTGTGCGCATGCACGTCACATCCGATGAATTTTGCAGAAAATCAGACCCGGAAACTTCACATAAAAATAGGAATACTGGCCTTCAGAGGTAATGTAGGGCCCTATAATTTCTGCGGTCACGGAATAAAAAGCACACTCTTTTTACAACTAAAATAACAGTAAAGGGTAAAAAAAATTTATTCCCAAAAATTAAAACGGAAAAAAACTGAATTTGCAAAAATTAAAACGGAAAAAACGGAATTTTGGAAAAAAAATAAAATGGAATTTGGGAAAAAAATAAAACGGATTTTATAGGGCCCTAGTAATGGCAAAACCCGAGTGGATCATTGTAATGTGTGATTACAGCCTCTTTACACACCGGCAATAAAAAAGGATTCATTTTAGAAGAAAAGATACATTTAGCGCATGAATTGAATCTATATAATTTCAGCTGACATGCAATTAAGTGTCTGAAACATTTAATTCAGTTCATACTATAAGTATATTCTTTTAAAGTACATGTTTAAGTATATTGTTTTCCCACAAGGGTGCATTTCAGTTAGTTTTCTTTTGTTTTAATATTACTTGAGCGTATGCCTGTGCCGAATAAAGTAGAAGAGAGACAGACAAAAGGACAAGTCAAAAATTCAAGCCCGATCGTCTTTCATCCAGGACCCTGTCAGACTCTGTATCACACAGTCTTCACCTCACATTCCTCTTGCGAGTGAGCATGACCTGTTCTGCTCCACAGAGCTGGGTTGTGTCCATGCATAGGGTATTAAACAGATTCCCTAGGCAGTAGAAACACCCGGACACGCTGTCTGCTAATCCGCAGGAAGAAATGGAGAAAGTCTAGACCCTATCAAAGGCTAAAACATAATGCTTGGATTTCACATAATGAGCAACTGCATGCCTTTTTCCTTGTGATTACTGGCCACTGTAATGGGATTATACTCAATGCTGCCATTCAGATCAAGATGGAGCAGCTAATGAAGGAAAGGCAAAACTCACGTCCAATGTATATTAGACATGGGTCATACATATACATCACCAATTACGGAGTCTCTATTCCCTACAGTGTCTGTTAATGATCATGAAAATAATTTTTCATGTAGACTGCTTGTTTGTGTATTTGAGTTATTTGCATACACTGCTAACTGAAAGCCGGCTTATTCTTCTTAATTGCATCTATGCATCCAGTGCTATGATTTGATGAGTTCCGTGATTAATTACAATGAAAATAGCAAGCCTCCTGACAATCCTCACGCTTTCACTTATTTATTAATAAATCAGCCAAGAAGTCCTTATTAGCATTTTAATTTTTTTTTGGTGGTGGGTTGTAATCACTTGATGAGATTATGCTGTATTAGATTTAAAGTGACTCAAAAACATCAATGGAAAACAAAAGGAAGTGTGTGTGATTTGTCATGCGCTTTCACAGTCGAGAGGTTTTAACTGTGGGAAAAACTCTTTCTTTCTCAGAAGTCATTCAGGCGAGATCGCACTGAGCTCTTCCTCCTCGATTACCAGCTTAATATCAACCCATAGGAAAGGAAATTCACAAAGGAGATCTCTAAAATATCTCAATTGCTTCTCTTAGACAGCAATCAGTTTAAATGGGCCCCTTTGAGTCTCTTGCTTTTCTGAAAAAAAAGTAGAAAATTCAACATGAGCTTGATGAAAATCAAGCTTTTAATGCTGTTTATATGTCTATGTGGTGTTTTAAATATACTTTAAGAAAAAGTGTAAATTCATGCCATGTCAACAACTGTCACATTTGTGTAAAGTTTTATTTCTACACATATACTTTGGAGAAACATCTAACACTTCATATGTGTTGATAATGTATTTAAATGGAAATAAATCATTGAAATGTCAATAATAGAAAATTTTTACATTCTCTCTTATGTGAGACAAAATATGGTTGAAAGAATACAAAACAGTGGCTGAGTGTAGCCACAAAAAAAGCATAAAATCTTTAATGGAAGAGAGAGCACATGTAGTAATATAAATTTATCTCAATGAGGGGTGCATAGCCATAGGTAAAGTGTAGGAATCCGAGCATAAAGCCGATTTATTGTAGTTAATTTAACTTTAGATAGTAATTCTGGAGAGAGATTAAGAAGGAAACTGCCACATCAACAGTCTGTTATCCTGCAGGAAATCTTTAAAGAGAGGAATCACTCTCACTTATATGAGATCAGGTTGATGTGGGAAATCATTACATGGCAACCCACAGTGAGCAATCAATTCAGTTTAAAGAGATAAAATAAATGGACTATGGGGGGAAATGTGGCGACTAAGGCCGTCATATAATCAGAGCAAGGACAATTTATTTTTTGTTGAACTGATTCTGAAAAAGATATTGTTAAAGGGTACATATCATGCTTTTAAATCATTCATTTTTACTTATAAATCATACATTTGTGGTCTATATAAAGCATAACTGCAATGCTTGGGTCTGAATTCCTCATTATTATAGCTCCACAGGCCCCTTTTCTACCCCTTTTCTGATGTGCTTCTATGAGCAAGTTGTTTCAATGCGGCCCCTTTAAATAAAAAGGCGTACCGTCTTACCCCGCCCACTCTCCAGGTTCGCTGAGTTCACGGTCAGTTCAACTCAGGTTAAACTCTCCGCGTTCGGCCATTATTGTAGTTTGATAAGAGATACGATTACTATAGCTTCAAAGAACATTTTTATTCACACGTTAACAAAATGTCAACAACGGAAGACTTGTCCACCAAGCCTTACATATTCAAGCCAGAGCGAGCGATTTGAAAAGATGACGACGACGAACCGTCTTCATATGGAGGCAGGTATGTAAGTTAACTATGTTGTGTTATTAGTGAAAGTCGACTATTTCTCTTGTTAAAAAAAGCACACTGACAAGATAAATGACTGCGGTCTGATCTTACCACTAAAAATCTGTATTGATAATAATACGATAACTTGCGTTTAGAAAGCATCAGGAAACACAGCAGCTAAATGATAGAAGGAATTTACCCGATCGGCAAACCCTTCTGTATACTGGCGGAGGTTGTTGAAGTGGGAATCCTTGAAGTGCTTCAGGTCACTACATCCAACATCCGAACATTTTGACTAGCCCTCTCGTAACTTCTGCATCATTGAGCTTGGACTACAAAATCGGAGTGAGAAATAATAATGGCGGATTGCTCGTAGTGTTGAACCGGTAGTCAATGTCCTTATTTGTCAGTTCCGCTGCAAATACGGTGACGTACTTGCTCAAAAAACGTCATAGACAACAGAAAAATCTGAACAGGTTGAAAAAAATAACCAAAACTGAATATAAAGATATAAACGAAGCACCTGAAGAGAATAATGTCATCTTTTCTGTACTTATAAACACTCCAAATCTACAATAAAATGCATTTAAGGGCTAAAAAAGTGGATTTTGCATGATATGTCCCCTTTAAAGGTGCACTATGGAGGATAACCCACAATGATCCTGCATAGGACACCTTTATTTGCGTCTTTATTTATCATTCATGTACTTGAAAATGAATAAAAGTTGTTAGTATTTTACTGCCTCTAGTTTTTAATTAGAAAAAAGGGGAACTTGAAAATGGTTTCCTTTCGAAAGGGAACTCGCACTGCGTCAGTGACACTATTGGGGAACGATGTACAATTCCACCATGCTGAGGGGAGTGCATGCCAAATTATTATTATTTATTTTTCATTTACAATAGCTGACACTTTTATCCAAATCGACTTACAATTGCTGTATATGTCAGAGGTTGCACGCCTCTGGAGCAACTAGGGGTTAAGTGTCTTGCTTATAGTGGGAGCGGCTAAGTGCTTATGTTTGGCAGAATCGTTCAGTTTATGATACAAGCGTGAAAATTGGCATGAGCAGTCTCCATGGGTCACTTGACAAGAAAATTGTCCAAGCCATCGGAAAATGGCCGCCATCTTGAAATTTCAAGTAGCTGTGGGTGGCTTATTGTCTAGTGACTATCAGAGACTGCTAATGCCAATTTTCATGCTTGTATCACCAAATAAAATATATAACTTAACTGCTCCACTAAGGTGTCAGCAATCTTGAAAAATGGCCGCCATCTTGAAATTTCAAGTGGCTCTGGACAATTTTCTTGTCAAGTGACCCATGGAGACTGCTCGTGCCAATTTTCATGCTTGTATCATAAACTGAACGATTATATCACTTAGCCGCTCCACTATTAGGGACACATTGGCTCACAATGGATTCGAAACCCGGGTCTCTCACACCAAAGGCATGTGTCTTATCCACTGCACCATCACCACCCCAATTATGTGACAAACATCAGAAATGGCAGTTTCAATAAAATGCCAAAACCACTTCCCCTTCGGGTCACACACAAGCAATAAGCCTCAAAGAGGGCTCTGAAACAATGAAGGCCTACCAAGGCTGCTTAAAGGCTTGGAACCAACAACTTCCTTGGAAGGAAGTTCCAAGTGTAGACCATGTAATCTTGTGTACCTGTACCTGCTTTCGGGTACTTTTTTTTGAACCACTTCCGGTGAGGTCCTGGTACAAAAAAAATTCACCCCTTTAACAGAGACACTCACTCAAATGAAAAATGAGTGGATTACAAGAACCAAGACGTAACCTAAAATCCTCCAGTCTTCTCTGAAAAAGCCTGCTTTTATACCCCAGGCATTCATTATACCTGAGTCTGGGTTTGATTGATAGATTTAAATTAGATTAAACCAACCAAACATAGTCACCATATGTTAAAGTTGTATTGCTGTCACACTAAAAATTAAAGCATACAACAGTAATGTAGTATTCACAGAGAAATTTGTGCACCGAGAAAAATCAAATGGCTGATTCTGCCTCAGCTTGTGCACATCAACAACAGATTTCATGCAATACATGACCTCTAATTTCCTCTCTGCGGTGTCAGTATTTGAAAGCATCTCAAAGCTTTCTGACTGTCCCATATCACTGCCTAATCATCACCATGGCACCAGCACGGCATGTTCCATCATTCGCTGATTTAATCAAATTCAGTGTGATATCTGGCAGAAACCAGGAAACATGCGGTCTCTGTAGATACAAATTAATCATCATTATGAGTCAGCCCTCGGAACCTGTTAGTCCCTTATTTTAACAGCAGTAGTAAATGTATTGGTAAATTTTATTGTAAAAAGAAAGAAAGAAAAAGAAGATAAATATAAGCCCACCTATTTTCGACAGCCCAGACTGTGAGCATGAGTGTCACCGAGTGGGTGTTAACAAGGGAGTGTGAGATTCCTCGTCCTCGCTGCACTTGTGAAGTTTACACGCTGCAGTCTGATGTGACAGGCCTCCTTAATCACCTTATGGGTTGTACTACACCACATCAGTGTAAATACCATCTCACTCAGGGAGATGACGCCATTCAAAGACAGACACTGCCGAAATATTCTTGCAAATTGAAGGTTGTATCAGTGATTTCAGGCCCAAACAAAAATGATCACATTCATCTAATCTTTCCTAATGCTCTGCTAGCAACTAGGGGTTGAACGACTTCAGATTTTTTGAAGTCAACTGTTATGACATCAAAGTCCGAGTCGACGTCGACTAGTCGCTGACGTCGTTCATAAAAAACACAAGGGATGTGACCCTATGGATGTGACTGATTTGCAACATGCCACAATTTGCAATTAATTAACAGAATACAGATGCTGACAGCTCATAATGGGGCCGTTTACAACTGGACACTTCATGCATTTTTACTGATCTGATTTATCAAAACGATTCCATTTAGACCTGGTCACATAAATATGTTTTCGCACAATCCGATCTTCAAACAACGTGTGCTATATGCAGAGTTCACATCCCCGAAAGCAACAGTAATGAGCTGCATTTTATTGATCATCAGCTAATTTCAAAATCAAAGACCACAATAAGAGAGACAGCACTGGTAAGATCATTTTGTTTCTTTACTTTTAACGAAGATGATTGTGTGTTAAGCGTCTGTGACTTACATTCACTTTGATTTACTATAGTTTGCACATTGTGAATAGATGCTCAGCTGCGGTGATGCGTGTTGCCATAGCTTTGTCATATAATGAATATAACATAGTCACGCTCTACATGTTTTTTTCAGCATTTTTGGAAGAAGTCCAATTTACATATGCGGTTTCAACAACCAGATGCATTTACACGTGTCCAGTTTCGTCTGTAAAGCGGCCCAGACCTCCTCATGAAGTGGTTTGAGCGATCGGATTTAAATCTGTCTCGAATGCGTTTCGGAGGGTATTTAGCCTACCTGGTCTTTTCATGATCGGATAGATCACAGAAACAAATGAAGTGGCCAGATGTAGCTAAACAGCCTGCTGTTTACATCATCATTTAGGATGAAAAAAAAAATGAAAAAATGTTTGAATGATTAAGAGACTGCTCTCATTTCCCGGTAAAACAGTGAGCGTACGCTCATACTTTTACTTTCGTTTTCAACAATATAGTGCCAAGTTAGTAAAGTATTTCCATACACTTTATGTAGGCTACCACTGGGCTCTTTATCTGTTGTCGTCTGCATTCAACGCGGCCATATAGTATCAAAATTAGCGCAATCATGTAGTATCACATGATCAACACAACTAGTCAACGTCAAGCTTAAAGCGTCACGGCATTGCATTAAGGTCGACTAGTCGACTAATCGACTAGTCGGTTCAACCCTTACTAGCTACCTGCCCCAAATGCAGGCTGTCAAAAAAAAAAAAACACGTCTCTGTAGGCAGCCTAGGCTTGGAGATCTGCACACAAAAACATATGGGTACAACCACCACTCAAAATCAAAATAAACAGTGTTCCAACCAATTCGCCAACAGAGGGGGGTGTTGTTTGTTTTTGCTCTGTGCACGGCGCCTGCACGTGAAGTCAGAGCTGAATAATAACCCAACGTCTATCAACCCTATGCTATCAACGGACCAGATACATTTAACCCTTTCACACATAAATTTAAAATATTCTAACTGAATAAAACCACTTTTCGTGGTTTGACTTTTCGTGACTGTTTTTCAAAGATGGCGCCACCTGTATACACGAAGTGAACTGTCTTTATAAAGTATCTTCTTATTAAACGGTCTGTACACTTACAAAGTTCTCAATACTTCGTTTTGCATGTATGGACCCTCATTATGTCCCTGTGTTAGTGTGGGGCTATTTCTGAGCCTTGTTAGTGGTATAAACTAGCTTTATTTTCATTACTCTATGCCCCATATACTAGCGTTATACGCTAAACAGTTTTTAGAGATAAAACTCTTTACATTCGATTATCATGAAAACAAATCTCAGAGAACGCTTGACTAGGTACCAATGTTTTATTAGACCAAAGGTTCATTATGCACCGGAGTTCTCCTTTAAGGTGCAACATATCTTTGTTCCATTTTTCATCACAAAAAACTAGGCTACAACTTTATTTCCACTATATCACTTTGGGAGAAAAGTCAAATTTATAGTGATTATTGATAGAGGAATATAATGAAATGGTGTTCTTTCGTGAAAACTCTCGGAGGGTCTGGCATTCTGTTCTTTCTTTTGATATATTGCATGTTCAGATACAATACTGGGATCCATTCTGTGATCCATAAAATAAGTTTTACACCAGACACTCTTTTCCTAAATGGTGAAGCTTCATCTTCCTTCCAAAAGATGTCACTTTAGCTCTTTAAAGCTCCACTTTTTTCTGTGAGGGTTATTTAACTGCTGCTATTTAAATCATATTTTGCCTTCCAAACAGTTCTATCACAGCTTTATATAAATCTTTACAGAGCTTTAGTTTATGTAGTTGTTCTTATCTGAACAAAATGAATGAGACTACATTAAGGAAATATATAAATACAAGTGGGGTCTCTTTATACAGCTTTTTTTTCTAAAAAGTCAAGTTAACTTACACTTAATCTCCTCTCTCACTAGAGATCCAATCAAATTTCTGCAATCAAAGTGAGAGATCTCCACATTGCATTCGAACATTTCTCATCATAATCTCTCTAGACCAATTATTTGATCTGCTATCCACCCCTTTTTATATATCTGTACTCTTATTGCATTTCAACAATTGTCTTTTTTTATTTCTGAAGACATTTTAAATCTGAGACTTACACATGAATTAAATAATCAGAAGAAAATAAATTCTGAAAAGTTTATTGAACAAATGTTCTAAAACATTTTGAAAACTATTTAAATGAGTAGTTCACTTTTAAAAAAAATTTTTGCTAAGAATTTACTCACCCCCATGTCATCCAAGAAGTTCATGTCTTCTTTCTTCAGTCGAAAAGAAATTAAGGTCTTTAATGAAAATATTCCAGGATTTTTCTCCATATAATGGACTTCAATGGGCACCAAACGGTTCAAGGTCCAAATGAGAGTTTCAGTGCAGCTTCAAAGGGCTTTAAACGACACCAGACGGTGAATAAGGGTCTTATCTGAGCGAACGATCAATTATTTCAAAATAAATAACAAAGTTTACGTTTATAAGCACAAATGCTCACCTTGCTCTGTTTGTGACTCTCCTGTTTGAACTCATTCATCAAAATGAATGAATCTTTTTTAGAGTCATTTCGTTCATTCAACGAACAAAATGAACGAAATGACTCAATAAAGATTCGTTCATTTTGATGAACAGGAGAGTTGAGCAAGGCGAGCATTTGATCTTATAAAACTTAAACTTTGTTATTTATTTTTGAAATGACGTGAAGAAAGAAAGACGTGGACATCTTGGATGACATGGGGGTGAGTAAATTATCAGCAAAAGTTTTTTTTAAAGTGAACTACTCCTTTAACTTCCCACAATATATTACAAAAAATACATCTCATTAATTCAAGTTTTAAATAGCTTAGGTATGTAGAAAGCTAATTAGCCTTACTATAAAAATCGTATGGTTTCGCAGGCAGCATAATCAAATATTCATTTTCCACATATCAAGTACAAAGTTTGTGTGTAATGACACACCTCACACTTCCAGTTCAATTTGATAGCAACAGTTTATTGAGTGTGAGTTTACTGAGAAATCCAGAGAATGTACATGAGTAAAGCTATAGGGAAAAAAAACAGAGGCAAGCGAGCGCTCGGTACAGAAATAAACAAATCTCTTGTGAGTGTGTACCTGCAGGATGTTTTTGTGCACTGAGCCATGCCGAATCCAGCGAGCCTAGAGAGAGAGCGAGGAGGGAATCCATGTTTCAAACCAGGATTGTGCCTTTCTGAAGCTTGACTGGTGGACAGTCTGAGTGACAGCTTACCCTGGAGCACTATCTGCACAGTTATGCCTGTCACGCATCTTATGTTATGTGAATTCATTCCAGATTTGATCAAATTAGGACGTAGGGTATCAAAACCACATCATAACATTTCTACCTGATGATTCAGGTAACATACTCATGTACATTCATGCATATGCATGCATAAGCACATAAATGCTCTTACCCAAAACAAGCACGCATACCAGCAGATGTTCAGGAGTTGTGATTTAAATTCTGTGCAAAGACAAATCTATTAGCAAAGCATACTAAAAAGGGATAGAAAGTAATCTGTACAATGCAAATATAATTGAGAAAACCTGCAGCCTGAATAAAATAAATTAGACTAGGTACAAAGGTTAGCTGATTTGAATAATTCATTCCCATTAGCTTGCTGAACCAAAACAAACCAGTGGCTGATCTCTAGTGATAAAGCAAATTCATTCTGTCTGAAATGTACAAATACTCTTCTTCTATATGCACTATTACTGTTTCTTTTCACTACACACTTCACATAAAACGACAAATCCATCCTCTGCCCTCACTATACTTAATTGCTAAAGCTGATTCGATTATTCACACATGCAGGATTAGTTTGTTTAAATGAAACCCTTAATAGACCAACAGGAACGGCAATCCTCCAGAACTTCTGGCTTTATGAAAGGTTCACTGTCAGATATCTTATCTGCACAATGGGCAATTAGCATTCAGTGATCTGGCTGACCACATGACTGGATATCTAATTAATCGATGAGATTCTCAGAGAGGCTATTAACATCATTGGAAGGATGGGTGTACGGATAGAGGCAGGTCTTAACCGCATTACAGTTATATCACCTCGCCAAATCATTTCAGTTATTTCAAATGTCCACAACAGCCTACAACACTGACCAAGCAAATAAACATAGTAAACAATAGGATAAATACGCCAAATAATGACCATGTTTTTTTGAGACAACATTCACTCTTAGAAGAAAAGGTTCTATATAGAACCTTAAAAGGTTCTAAAGCGGTACGAATTTGTAACCCCTAAAATGCAATGCATGAATGATCGCAAAATTCAAGATATGGGGTAAAACAAAGAATGTAATTAATCAATATCACACAAAGAGTGCCATTTAAGTTTTTATCCTTCAAAAGCATGGTTCAGCATGGTTAAAATGAGCAAAATCAGCATGGTTAAAATGGGAAATTAAGTTACTACAACAGTTTAATAAACAATAATTTAATTACAACTGCAAAATGTTGCAGAATAATGAACTATATGAATGAATAATAGCCTATAAAGAACCTTTGTGCCAAAAGGGTTCTTTCTTGTCATTATCGTCATTTTTTGCATAAAAGGTCCTTTGCAATTGAGTAAAGAACCCTATGCTACATATATAGAACCCTTTTTTCTAAGAGTGTTACATGGGAACACTATTTTGATGGTTCCTTTTGAATATTATGTTGTCTATAATGAAAACAGATTCAGATATTGAATAAAGTTATCAAACAGTCTGCGCTACATAAATTATAAATTATATATAGACTATTCCTTATTAAAGGAACAAAAAGCTACACATTAAAGCTACACAAGTTCTTTAGTCAAGAGCAGTGAGTAATTTTCTCTGTTCCCTTTGTTCTTTCATTAACTTTACTGACAGAACACTTTATTGGTAGCTGGCCCTTTAAGAGCAGCCGCTGTGGACAGAGAGGCGGATCTCACACGCGCCTCATTCTCTCACGAGACACAACTCTTTATGTCCATCATAAGACTGCTCTTATGTTATGAAGATAACTTCTGGCGCACGGTCTGTGCATGCGCATTATACTGGCGCGCGTCTTTCTGTGAGTCACATTCAGGACATTCACAGGCAGCGCGAAAAATGTGTTCGTTTCAAATCGGTAAAATTAAATCTGTTTTATTTTATTTTGTTTGAAATTTAACTTGTCCGGTCTGGACAACTAATTTTCTCTTCTACTTGTCCTACAAAAAATCCACTTGTCCCGGACAAGCGGACAAGCCTTAATGTCGAGCCCTGGTAATGTGAAAATGTTTGTACAATTTCTACAGTTCACTGGCATCATGTTGACATATGAGGTCATTATGGTAATTTTGAGACTAAAGGTTGAATTAATCCCAAAAACCTAATTTCTTTTCAACTGAAGAAAGAACATCTTGGATGACAAGGGGGTGAGTAAATTATCAGCAAAAGTTTTTTTTTAAAAGTGAACTTCTCCTTTAAGCTAACCAACACTGGTTTCATGAATGGAAACCAAAATTGATGTGAATGGATGAGGACAGAATCCATCAAGCTTTAGAGCTGTGTTTCTGTGTGAGGTTGTGACCTGCGCACTGACTCAATATGTTTAACATTCAGTCAGCAGAAAAGTGGTATGGCTGGACAGCATTTAGTGGGCTAAATAAATTGGGTGGGGGATCTGGGACCAAGTTATTGCTGGTCAGTGAGGCTTATTGCATATATGTATGCACATACACCCTCAGTGATTGGCTCTCCTGTGCACATCCCTTCATATTGATTGATTCCATGAGCTTTATCAGTAAGTAAATTCTTGGTAAATTAAAATACTTTTTTATGTGCTGTGCAGTGTAATTATCCAAGCTTATGTCAACAGCAATATTTCAACTGCATTTTATTACTCACATCTGTCTTATTCACTAATGTATTTGTGCAGGCACTTGGTGGATTGTGGACCGCACAGGTTTGTTAAAAACAAAACGCACACATCGGTAGCATTTCGATGATTCACTTTCGACATTCCAACTTTTAAAGTAACTTTTTAACTTTAAAGGGGGGGTTGACTGCGATTTCACTTTTTTCATTTTAAATAGTGTGTAATGTTGCTGTTGGTGCATGAACAGTATCTGCAAAGTTGCAGCGATGAAAGTTCAATGTAAGCAGAGATATCGTCTTTTAAAAATCAGGAAGTATAATTGCCTACAAAAACGACTCGATTGGGACTACAGGTGGGTTATGGTACGTCAGTAACCCACACATTTGCATCAACCCTTCCCTTAGAATATGCAGAAAATGGCATGCGCAATGCGCATATTCCTGAGGCACGTCGACTCGTCGAGTGTGTTGTTCACGCAGCTGTCAGGTCTTCTGTGTTCGGGCTTCCCATGGACACTATTCTTCCTCAACAATGGATACAATTTATGTTTGATTATGTTCCTGAAAATGACTATCGTAATCTAGCGAGTTCAACACCGGATTCAACATGAAACTGTTACTAAAACATGAAGCAGTACCGACTTTAAAACCAGAGGCAGCAGTAGTTGGGCCACAATCTGTAAGTAGGCTAAGACTTCATCATTTTAAATGTATTTGCATGTATAATTCAAGACGTAGCCTTGTGTTTTATTTTTTTCAAATGCCAGCGCTGGCTTTAGCCACTACTAGTTAGACTATGCTATTTTGTGTCTACGACAAACACGTTCAAACATTATGGGCCTGAATTTTCTATAAGTACTAATGTTTTAAACGTATTTTTCATGTATATATGCTTTATGACGTTATTTTCAATTTGATCAAGAACGTAAACTTGCCAACGCTGTTTGTGTTTAACATTAGTAGCCAGTCAGTTGCTATCGTTGCCAGTCAGATGCTATTGTGTAAAACAAACGTGTATAAAGTTAAAAAATGTAGCAAATTATCATTCAGAAACGTTTATTAAGAGCCGTGTGTGGTGAGGTTCTATTGACTCTCTTCATCGCGGCTTTCTCGGTCTGATTCTGCCTGAAACTGATACTGCAGTTCAACACATATTTACATTTGGACCGGAGCTCATGACATGCCCGTTTCACCCGTAAAGGTAATGGGCGTTAATCTTCTGGACAACGTGAGCGACAGTTTAGCCAATCACAACACACCGGGCCAAACTAACTAATCTGAGCTCACGACGTATTTCCTGAGGGAGTGTTTTCATAGAATCAGGAAGTGAACCACTCGTTCAGGGGACATAGGAGAGCGCGGCTGACAATAAAGGTGAAGTTTATGAAAAATAAGACTTAAAAAAAAAAATAATACATGTTATATAGCACCCCATAAATGCAATCATGCAAAGAAAAAAAGCAGTCAACCCCCCCTTTAAGGCCGATTTTCAAATTGTTCAGTCTTCTGTCTTCAGTTGTAGCAAGAGATGACTCTGTACGTGGTTAGACGAGACCAGACAATGGTGTGCAGGTTGTGTGTGGTATATATAGTGCACGTTGATGAGGAAGTGCTGGTGCATTGAATCAGTAGTCCGGGGAGAGTGAACAAGGAGACGCAGCGTGCTGATCTGGTGACGATGGGCTGATTGATGGTTGTGTCATCGTGACAGATAGGTGTTCATTAAACTTCTCTGCATGTTGCATGCACTTCTGCTCTCTAAAAGTGAATGAGAACAAAGTCTATTGTGGCTGCACCTTTAGAATGAAATTCTGATGGTCTGAATGTTCCTTTTCTATGCACACTTGTACCTCATTATGAATGAATGCAACCCATTAACTAAATTTCATTCAGGGTGACTGACTTGCCAAACATAATATGCAAAAGTAACATTTTGTCCCTGTGAAGCCGAAGCGTAAAGGTCACATTCAGTCCAGTCACCCAGAGGTCTGTGATTAATTATGAGCAGCCTGTGCATTGAGCAGAGGAACGTGGGGAGGCTTATTCTGCAGCGCCAACACGCCAGCCAGAAGTAAATAAAGCATAACTCTCATCTGACATGCCATCAGACTTTTAAATGGCATTATAATCAATAGTAGCTGTGCGCTGCGTTCCTTCAAGTGGTCTTCAATGGCTTCACCTGCCATCAAATCACACAAGGGAATTCAGAACAGAGCGAGTCCCAGTGAGTGATTTCCTCATCTATATTCATGGCTGTTCTTATGATAAAACTGATTTGTGTACCGACCTCACAGTTAAATGAATAATATTGACTTTAGAAGAGCTGGACCACAGTGCAAATATTTACCAAACCAAATATCAAAGCGCATTATCTACAAGTAGTGAGGGGTTTAAGTTCCTTATCTATTTCTAATGGTAAAAAGCTGTCTAGGACAGAGTTGTCATTCATTTCTATTCAATAGTACTAAACGGTCTACATGTATTATATTATTATATTTAATATTAATGTAAATATGAACTAATTAAATTACAACGATGGCATGTAGTCTTCAAGCATTTCTCAATTAAGTAAACATTGCTGCAGTTTATTTAAGTAATTATTCAAGTAAACTGTATAAGAATGAAGAAATGCATATCATTGACATACTGTAATGCAGCAGCTCTATTAGTCTGCATTGACACTTTAACTTCTAATGCACAAAGTCAATATTTTGACAGAAATCTAATTTTTTGTCCATTCACCTAAAGGGACAGTTCACCCAAAATTAAAATTCTGTCATCATTTGCTCATCCTATGGGTGAACTATTCATTTGAGACTTAACTGACTGTTTACATCCATACCTTAACTTGGCAAGACGGATGTAAACCTGAATATAAAAAATAATACTATGTTATGACTACGTCACTTTTAGCATAGTGCATAATTTTTAAAGGGGTGGTTTACAGCTTTTTTTCTTTGCATGATTGTGTTTATGGGGGCAATATAACATGTATTCATGTTTTTTCTTTTTTAAAAAGTCTTATTTTTCATAAATTTCACCTATATTGTAAGCCGCTTTCTCCTCTGTCATTTGAACGGCCGGTTGACTTCCTGAGTCTATGAAACCACTCCCCAGAAACAGGCAATGGGCTCAGATTGGTTCAGTTTGGGCCGGTGTGTTGTGATTGACTAAACTGTAGTGCACGTTGTCCGGATACTTCACGCCCATTACCTTTACGGGCGAAGTTGCATGTGTTGTTCATGTCAAATTTACATAATGGTGTCGATACTGCAGTATCAGTTTGAGCCAGAATCAGACCCAGAAAGCGACGATAAAGAGAGGCAAGCGGAACCTCACTAAACACGGCTCTTACAAAACGATTCTGAATGGTAATTTGCCTAAATTTTTTTTTAACTTTATTTGTTTTACACAATAGCATCAAACTGACTGGCTAATATACAGAAACAGTGTTGGCATTGATTTATGTTCTTGATCAAATCAAATAATGTCAAATTATATATACATGAAAAATACATTTACAACATTAGTACATATACAAAATTCAGGTGCATAATGTTTGTATGCGTTTGTCATAGACACAAAATAGTATAACTAGTTAACTAGTAGCCTAGTGGCTATAAAGCCAGTGCTGGCATTTGATAAAAATAAAACACAAGGCTACGTTTGAAATTATACATGCAAATACATTTAAAATGATTAAGTCTTAGCCTACTTACAGGTTGTGGCCCAACAACTGCTGCCTCTGGTTTTAAAGTTGGAACTGATTCATGTTTTAGTAACAGTTTCTTGTTGAATCCGGTATTGAATTCGTGGAGATTCTGGAAGCTGTCTTCCGTAAAATGCGCAGCACAGAGAGCTAAATTACGATCGTCATTTTCAGGAACATAATAAAACCTAAATTGTATCCATTGTTAAAGTAGAGTGTCCGTGGGAAGTTTGAACACAGAAGACCTGACAGCTGGGTGAACATAACACACTCGACGAGCCGCAGAAATATGACCATGCCCTTTTTTGCATATTCCGGAGGGGGGGTTGATGTAAATGTGTGGGTTAGTGACATCTAAAACCTGTTATAGTCCCATTCGAGTCATTTTTGTAGGCATTAAACTTCCTGATATTTAAAATACAATATCTCTGCTTACACCTAACTTTCAGCGCTGCAACTTTGCTAACACAGTCTCATCCCAATTCGTCATATATCTGACGTCTTGGGACGTCTTTTGACCATTCGTCAATATATGCCTTTTTAGGGCCCCTCAAACGTCAGTAGATGACGATCCTGGGTCGTCATACAACTGACGCTTTTACCTTTAACGTCAGTTAGGTGACGAGTTGGGTTTAGGGTTGGGTTTAGGTCTGGGGTAGAGTTAGGATCTGATAACGTCATCTACCGACGTTTAAGGGGGCCCTAAAAAGGCATATATTGACGAATGGTCAAAAGACGTCACCAAGACGTCAGTTATATGACGAATTGGGATGAGACTGCGCTGCTTGAAAACATGCAAGAAGCAACATATTATAATTTTGCAGAAATATCACCTCATGTATATTTTTTTCCAATGAGCCTGTGTTGCGAAGCCCAAAAAAGTATCTGATTGATTTATTTTATTTCTACTATTCTTATAATCAACATTATTTGCAATGTATTATGGCATGGGACACATGTGACACTGCCCTAAATAGGGCCCTATAATTTCCGTGATCAAGGAATAAAAAGCACACTCTTTTTAGAACTAAAATAACAGTAAAGGGTAAAAAACATAATTCCCAAAAATGTAAACGGAAAAAACAGAATTTGCAAAAATTAAAACGGAAAAAACGGAATTTGGGAAAAAATAAAATGGAATTTGGGAAAAAATAAAACGGATTTTATAGGGCCCTACCTAAATTTTGGTCAAAATGATATATCTTATAGACCTTATGTAGCCCCGCCCCTTTTCAGTGCTGCGCTCGTTGTCTTTTGCCTTCCGGTCTGTATTTTCACAGCGATCTTTCATAGGCATGAATGAACTGCTCGTAAAACAAAATCCCGGTCGACATTTGTTAAGACATCTGCTTTACAATGCTTATGATAAACATTACAATGCTCATGATAACTTTTGTTAACTCTACAATAAGTAAATCCACTTTACCAGCTAATTATTCCTCGACAGCGATGCCATAGAAATATACAGAGCGACCGCGAAACCAGACGTTCAAAGACAATATTCTGCAGATGACGGCGCCCACGTTTCTCTAGTGCATAAGGTCTATAAGGCAGCATGATGACGCTATGATGCCTTAATATACTGTCTAGATAGGCAGCTGAAGTAGTGCAGATCTACTGTTTCTGTGTCAGTCTGTCAGCTAGTGAAAGCAAGCACCTCAATTCACCTGACAGGGTTCTCTGACCCAGGTTTTCAGGTCTGTTATAAGGACAAACAAGCTGATTTGTACCGTACTATCATACCCTTCCAGAACAGCAGGAGCATAATGAAGCCATTTGTCAAATCCACTCTATGGAAACAGCAGCAAAATCCGAATCTAGCACAACCTGCCAGTTTTCCCCAAAACAAAACAAAGCAGGCAGGAAATAGAAGTATCCTTCTAAATGTTTTGAAATAAATTGTTATTGCTTTTGGCTATTATTCCCTTAGGTGTGTTATCAAGATCAGTCAGATGAATAGCAAGGGGTTTGCAATGAAAAGACTTAATTATTTAGGCTCCCAGTTGAGCTGGTAGACACATTTAGAATGATATAACAATAAATGGTCATAAATTAAATTCACAATTTGGTCCTGTTGCCGCAATTTAGTCAAATTCTCTCTTATGCTCAAGACATGAACACATCTGCAACTCTCTCCATGCTCTGTAATAGATGCATAGCAAGCTAGAAATCCTAACCGTTAAACAAAAACTTGACAGGGTGATAATGAAACAGTGCTACATGCTCAAGCCGGTTAACCAGCCAGCAGGTGTTTCCAAAGCCACTGCATACACTTTGTCACACACATAACATTGCTGTTAGATGGTAATGTGCAAATGAGCTTTGTTAAGCAGTCATTATATTGTAATGAATAATGTTGCTCTGGGGAAGCACTAATTCAAAGTTGGTTAATTATCACAGTGATCTTTGTTACGGTGCCGCACTGTATACTTGGAGCGCCCATGCACACTTTCCCTATTCATCCTTGTTGATAAGGAACATACAGCTGGTTTATTCCTCTTGAAGATGAAGGATCTCTCTGAGGGGAGCCAGATACGTCCTCAGAAGCTAATCGATCTGTACTGTTTCTCCAGGGGAAAGCGAGATGTTCCCTGTTTCCTGCCGATTATTTTTGTGTTGAGGTTTAGGGCAACTCAACCCCGAACTAATCTATATTGCCCTGTAGTTTTTCACCTGCAATGGATTACATTTATCTTTTCTGGCTCTCACAACCTCCTTGGAAAACTTTCCCCATCTCCAATTGGGACCATATCCCAAATTTTCGTTTTACATACTCAATCTGTTTAAGAAGAATATATATATATATATATATATATATATATATATATATATATATATATATATATATATATATATATATATATATATATATATATATTAGGGCTGGGAAAAGATTAATCGCGATTAATCGCATCCAAAATAAAAGTTTGTGTTTACATAATATATGTGTGTGTAGTGTGTATAATTATTTTGTATATATAAATACACATATATGCATGTATATATTTAAGAAAAATGTGTTATTATTATATCAAATATTTATATTTATGTATAATATTAATTTTGTATAAATATATATAAAGTATATACATGCAAATATTTCTTAAATGTTTACATGCATGTGTGTGTATTTATATGATTCCAGCTTTATGACATGGCACATTATCCTGCTGAAAGTAGCCATCAGAAGTTGGGTACATTGTGGTCATAAAGGGATGGACATGGTCAGCAACAATACTCAGGTAGGCTGTGGCGTTGCAACGATGCTCAATTGGTACCAAGGGGCCCAAAGAGTGCCAAGAAAATATTCCCCACACCATGACACCACCACCACCAGCCTGAACCGTTGATACAAGGCAGGATGGATCCATGCTTTCATGTTGTAGATGCCAAATTCTGACCCTACCATCCGAATGTCGCAGCAGAAATCGAGACTCATCAGACCAGGCAACATTTTTCCAATCTTCTATTGTCCAATTTCGATGAGCTTGTGCAAATTGTAGCCTCAGTTTCCTGTTCTTAGCTGAAAGGAGTGGCACCCGGTGTGGTCTTCTGCTGCTGTAGCCCATCTGCCTCAAAGTTCGACGTACTGTGCGTTTAGAGATGCTCTTCTGCCCACCTTGGTTGTAACGGGTGGTTATTTGAGTCACTGTTGCCCTTCTATCAGCTCGAACCAGTCTGGCCATTCTCCTCTGACCTCTGGCATCAACAAGGCATTTCCGCCCACAGAACTGCCGCTCACTGGATGTTTTTTCTTTTCGGACCATTCTCTGTAAACCCTAGAGATGGTTGTGCGTGAAAATCCCAGTAGATTAGCAGTTTCTGAAATACTCAGACCAGCCCTTCTGGCACCAACAATCATGCCACGTTCAAAGTCACTCAAATCACCTTTCTTCCCCATACTGATGCTCGGTTTGAACTGCAGGAGATTGTCTTGACCATGTCTACATGCCTAAATGCACTGAGTTGCCGCCATGTGATTGGCCTCTTAGAAATTAAGTGTTAACGAGCAGTTGGACAGGTGTACCAAATAAAGTGGCCGGTGAGTGTATATATATATATATATATATATATATATATATATATAATTTTTTTTATTTTGTGTATGGACAGTTTCACTCTGCACCATCACTCTTCACCATCAACTGCTATATAATTTGTACAGATACAACTGAAGGAGAGACCCCTGAGGGGTAACATGCTTCGCTTAAGGGCACAATCACAGTTATTCCTTGACTACTGATAATTCATACTGACCCTTTTGACAGCAACCCAGATTCTTAAAGGGATACTTCACCTCTGGAAAGATGAATTTGTTTTTAAAATGGGTTATTTATGTAGCTGAAATGTGAAATTATTTTCGAATTTGGAGCTTTCAAGACTGAGAAAAGCCAGAAATTTGTTTTCTAATGTGGATGAAAGACAACAACTCCCAGAATGCACTTGCTTCGCTGCCTTAGGAGGCCACGCCTACCGGTAACAGAGCGCAGTAGTTAAACAACAAATCTAGGCTACTAGTGAGTCTCCGTGATGAGTCTGCCGAAAATGTGTTTCGAGATCGGCCAAAATATCCGGGATTCGGCTTTTGCGTTCTACAGTCGCCATTCATCATGTTTACTGTGGCGAGCGGGGACGAGTGAGGGCCGCGGGAGAACGGCGTGAGGCCGGTGGCGTGATTACCGATGAGCGACACCTGTGAGACGCACCGGTCTTGGATCTCTCACGGAGGATTGGGAATTTTCTTAGCAATGTTAAAAAGCACATCAACCGATCACTTGTTTAGCGTTGATGTAAACACTACATTCAGATTCACCAATCAGAATTAATTCAGTTAGTTTGAAACAAAAGGTGTGCATGTAAACAATGAATGGCGACTGCAGAAAGCAAAAGCCTGACATCCCGGACATCGACGGCAAAAGAGGACGGTAACCCCTACTACTCAGCTTTCTCCACAGAACAAGAGCCTGCTAGCTTAGCTTAAAAAAAAGACTATTTTTACGTCATCTGAGGATTTTTCCCAGACAAAAAATACATAAATCTCTAGTCTCAGGGGGATATGAGGGAGGAAAGCATGGAAATTTGAAAATACTACAGGTTTTCAACTAATACTAAGCTTAATGCTAAATCCTGAAGGATCCATTTAAGCACTGAGATAACAACATAAGGTTGCAAGCTTTATTACCTGGGTCAAAGCATAAAGCTGAAGTATGTTTCAGTTGCCTATTTACCGCTGACATCCTTGCACAATTCTTGCTTGTTATGTAATAAAGCATTGTTTTGTTTAGTGCCACTCACTGGACATTTAATTTCCAAACTGCTGCATTTCAATACTGTCAAAGATCTGCACTACGTCCTTCCACCATGTCTAAATTTCCAACCTGTGTTTATCTGCCTCGTCACCAATCGTTTCATCCATCATCCATCATCCTCACCCCCTATTGTTTGCAATAAACTCACTGTTCACCGTCCATCTTCCGTATGCAAGTGCTACTGTAACAAACACTTGCAATCAATGTAATAAAATGTTGCTTAAATCACTGAATATGATTTAAGTGCCACTGTCTGGACATTTCACTTTGAATATATTGTGTTGCGAAATGATAAAGAAGCAACGTAATGTCATTTTGTGGAAGTGTCGAAGAAGATTGAAAATAGCAATAAAAATAACAGAAGGTGAAAGAAGAAACAAAACAAAAAAAATGGATACGAAAAGTTTAAAAGGTACTTACGTTTACAATTCTGCGCCTAGACATGACCACAACGCATCCCTGAAGTGTCAGCAGAGACTGTGTCAAGACTATCCACAAAGTTTTTTCCTGTGTACAGATGAAAACGTTATCAAAATTATTCCCTTTCACACGAATCCAAAGAAATGACCAAAAATGCTGTAATAAAAGTTGTTAAAGGACTAGTTCACTTTTACGAATAAAACATTTCATAAAAAAATTAACAAATCTTTTTTCGAGTCATTTTGTATGAATGAACCAAATGACTCGAAACAATATTTGTTCGTTTTGATGAACGAGTTCGAACAGGAGAGTCACGAACGCGCATCACAGAACAGAGCAAGGCGAGCATTTGTGCTTATAAAACTTAAACTTTGTCTTTTATTTTTGAAATTACCAATAATTTCGCTTGATAAGACCCTTATTCATCGACTGGTGTCGTTTAAAGCGCCTTGAAGCTGCACTGAAACTTTTATTTGGACCTCTGAACCGTTTGGTGCCCAATGAAGTCCATTATATTGAGAAAAATCCTAACATGTTTTCATCAAATACCTTAATTTCTTTTCAACTGAAGAGAGAAAGACGTGGACATCTTGGATGACATGGGGTTGAGTAAATTATCAGAAATTTTTTTTTTAAAGTGAACTAATCCTTTAAAAACGCAATTGTTTAAGTTTAATAAATAATGATTTTTACAATGGAAATTAATCAGTGCTGAACTTATTTAAACTGGAGACTGACTTTCTTCTAGAGTTCTGCACAGCCCAAATTTTTATCCTATTATCACTGTAAAGCTGCTTTGAAACAAACTGTATTGTAAAATGCGCAATATAAATAATGGTGACTTGACTTGATTGCCATTCACAAATCCATTCACAAAGCCTCATGGGATAGTAAAGAGGTCATCGTATGCACACTTCAGAATCTCTATAGGTATTTTTTGCCTATTGTTTTATGAGTTCTGTAAATTTGGTCATACTTCTTTTGTCACACACTGTTTTTCACCTACTATATAGCAGGGAACCAGTGTGTTAATGTTTAAGATAATAATATGATTTTTCCACAGTGGGGCGAGTTTGTACAATGTCGCCTCTGGCATTAATAGCTATGGAAACCAGCACTTAATCTCAACAGCGTGATTGGGAGGACCTGAAGCTTGTTTTTCCCTCAATCCGAGGGCTTCTTAAGCAGCTCTACCCAAAGGCAAAAAGTAGAAGGATCTACCGAGGAGAGGTTAACACTTTGTCCTTTCTCCCATTTTTTTCTCCAGAGACCGATTAAGGCTTCCAACCACATTGAAGAACATCAGCCAAGATCACCAGCACAGAGAAAGACCGCACAGCTAAAGTCATCACATTTGAGTATTGTCTAAGGCCACGTTTACACAAAGCCAGGAATTTGGAAAAACGAATATTTTCCCCTCTCCGTTTTCAAAAATAACATAGTTTACACACCCGCATAAATACGCCGTCGAGCGCCTTCATAACTATGCCAAACCTAAGGCGGCAGTGTAGGGGTTAAGGATAAAGCCATGCAAGCCAATCAGAATCCTCAGAATCGACAAGAGAGAACCTAAAACGCCGTTTCTCCCAGTTCACACGACAACAAATATCCGGTGTTTTCAAAAATCTCCACTTTGCCCAGAGTTTTTAGAAAAAATCGTTTTCAGTGATAAAAACGGCGTTTTCGTGTAAATGAGAGGGCAAAGCGCAGAGAAATATCTGCGTTTTCCCATCGTGTAAACGGGGCCTAAATGAAAGGGTAATTAAGTGGTGAAGCCCTCTTTGTTTGTGCCTTAAAGGTGACATATGGTCCTTTTTTTTACAAAATGTAATATAAGGTTTCCCCAGAATGTGTCTGTGAAATTTCAGCTTAAAATACCCCCCAACTAATTTATTATAGCTTGTCAAATTTGCCCCGTTTTGGGTGTGAGTAAAAACACACAGTTTTTGTGTGTGTCCCTTTAAATGCAAATGAGCAGATGCTCCCCTCCCTCATTCAGGCGGCCGATCCCTTACATGATCTTCAGATACAATAACAAAACACATGAATCTCACTCATCAAAAATCTCAGAAATAACCAATAGAAGGGAATAAAAGCTAACAAAGCTAACAAAGAGAAAAGCTAACAAAGTTACTGGGTTGTTACTGTTCATGTTTTCTGGGTTGGTAGCTGCACCGGGGACCCGATTAAAGCACTTAAACATGCAAAAAGTCAGATTTTCATGATATATCCATTTTTTTTTCCCACCCTGCTACAACAGGTAAAATAACTGGAAGTTAATGACACTAGAAACCTTTTCAATGGCCATGCTATGTTCAAAATAAGGCGGATAATTCACGCAAATTGTTCATGACAGAGTATACCAAAACTAAAAGTGTACAAGACAGGTGGAGAAAAAAAGCTTGCAGGCTTAAGAGGACAGGCTGACAAGACTCCGTTCTCCTTTACGTAACCAACAGTCTGTGTGCAATTAATCATTCTGGCACCTCCCTTATTATTAATGCCACACTTCCTTTGTGAACTCATAACATGTGACCTTCACATCATGTATCACCACCATAGAAGAGTCTGCAGCATGTGTTTTGATGTACTCGATTTTAACTGGATTTTAACTTGTTTCTCACTGCTGACAGTTCTCTGAGAAGCTCAGGCACATTGACACTAGCGCCCACGTATCATAGCTGAGGTTTGTTTCTGAAGTCTGCTATATATGTACTGACACATGTCACTGAGCATAAGCAAAGACACAAGCCTCATTCTGTAGCGATGAAGCGGCTGGTATGAATCACTCCACGTCTTGACCGCTCCAGTCAGCCTTGCGTAATGCAACCGAGTTCCTGAGCATCTGGCCCGCTCTGAATGGGAGGAGTCACCTTGTGTAATTCTTCAGTCAGCTACTGAGGCGGAGACTCGTCCCACTCCTGTAGTCTGTCAGAAGACATCAGACTCACAGCTGACACTAGACTCACTCAGTCAGCCCGCTGACTACAACCGTGCAGGATTCGCCTGCTGCACATTAGTCAAGTCTTTTTCACATACACTGAATCACAGACACATTATGATGCAAATTGGTAAACCCTTGCAAAAACTGTTTATTAAAAACTGCACTAAATATGTGGCAAATTATTCCGGGTACACTCTCAGAAAAAAAGGTACAAAAGCTGTCACTGGGGCTGTACCTTTTCAAAAGGTACACTTTTGTACCCAAAGGCTGCATATTGGTACTTTAGTGGAACATATTAGCACCAAAAATCTACATATTAGTACCTAAAATGTACATATTACCACCTAAAATGTACATATGAACACTTAAAATGTACATATTACCACCTAAAACGTACATATCAACACTTAAAATGTACATATTAGCACCTAAAATGTACATATTAACACCTAAAATGTACATATTAGTACCTAAAATGTATGTACATATTAGCACCTAAAACGTACATAATTAACACCTGAAATGGACATATTAGTACATAAAACATACATATTAGCACCTGAAATGGACATATTAGTACCTAAAATGGACAAAAGTTTACCTTTTGAAAAGGTACAGCCCCAGTGACAGCTTTTGTACCTATTTTTCTGAGAGTGTAGTGGTGTGAACCTACGGCAATGGTTTAAAAAAAACAGAAACAAATTGGACTATTTGTTTTCAAACCTTGTGACCTTTGGTGTTTCTTCCAATATGGTGGGGAAAAAATTAAGGAAAAATAACAATTTTAAATAAATAAAACAAAATTGTCACATTCTTACTAGTTTACTATTGTGCACTAAGACTGTCCTGACTGACTATTTCACAGTCTGCTCAGTTACTGGGATTTTCACACACAACCTTTACTAGGATTTACAAAGAATGGTGTGAAAGGGGAAAAACATCCAGTATGCGGCAGTCCTGTGGGCGAAAATGCCTTGTTGGTGCTAGAGGTCAGAGGAGAATGGGCCGACTGATTCAAGCTGATAGAAGAGCAACTTTAACTGAAATAACCACTTGTTACAACCGAGGTATGCAGCAAAGCATTTGTGAAGCCACAACACACACAACCTTGAGGTGGATGGGCTACAACAGCAGAAGACCCCACCGGGTACCACTCATCTCCACTACAAATAGGAAAAAGAGGCGACAATTTGCAAGAGCTCACCAAAATTGGACCGTTGAAGACTGGAAAAATGTTGCCTGGTCTGATGAGTCTCAATTTCTGTTCAGACATTCAGATGGTAGAGTCAGAATTTGGTGTAAACAGAATGAGAACATGGATCCATCATGCCTTGTTACCACTGTGCAGGCTGGTGGTGGTGGTGTAATGATGTGGGGAATGTTTTCTTGGCACACTTTAGGCTTCTTATTGCCAATTGGGCATCGTTTAAATGCCACAGCCCACCTGAGCATTCTTTCTGACCATGTCCATCCCTTTATGTCACAAAGCTAGAATCATTTCAAATTGGTTTCTTGAACATCACAATGAGTTCACTGTACTAAAATGGCCCCACAGTCACCAGATCTCAACCCAATAGAGCATCTTTGGGATGTGGTGGAACGGGAGCTTCGTGCCCTTGATGTGCATCCCACAAATCTCCATCAACTGCAAGATGCTATCCTATCAATATGGGCCAACATTTATAAAGAATGCTTTCAGCAACATGTAGAATTAAGGCAGTTCTGAAGGCGAAAGGGGGTCAAACACAGTATCAGTATAGTGTTCCTAATAATCCTTTAGGTGAGACTATGTGTGTTTTTATGGCAAATCTTTGCAAGTATGTCTTCCCAGAGTAAGTAGAACAGACTTAATGAAAAGTGCACTGTAAAATCATGGATTTGTGGATGGATGCGTTTAATGCCACGATAAACGAGGGAGCTGCCAAACCCTTGTTTTATGTAGACAATACCAGCTTTATGCCAACTGTCAGTCCATTTTCATCAGTGGGCTAAAGCATTAGGGCCAGATGCACCACAAAAAGTGACAGTGGTTATCACAATCATTGAAATATGCCCACATTCCAATCATTTTAGAATGAGCTCTTACATTACATCTGTGGGTGGGACTGTGGGTACACCTGATTACCTCTAGACATCAGGTTTTCCCACAATGGTTGGCAAACAACCCAATACTTCAGTTCTATTAATCTAATGGTAATACAGCAAAGAGGATTGTCAGTAGTTGACAATTTTGTTTAAATGCTTCCTTGTGATTTCCCAAATGTCACCCTGTAGGAGGCCAGTTTAGATGGATCAGTAATGAGACTCTGCATATCCCTTGCGCCCCTCTGTTTTGGCAGGCGTCCACTGTGACAGATGCCTCTGGTGACTGGACACGCTTTTTTAATATAAATGTCATTTTCACAACCAAGACAGTTTAAGAGGAAGAAAGCATCTTAGGGGCAGTTTGGGGCTGAGATTTACATATTGATTCATGCTAGACATTTGTCTAGAAATCGATAAAGTAGTAGTTATGAATTTATGATTTTCCATTGTTTGGTTTGAATTGTATCAATTGTATGGGTCAATATGAATATATTATCCAAAATATATATTGTTTAACATATACTAAGATTATAAAAATGATGCACCATGTTCATAAAATATACTCATTATATGCATGTTTTGGTTTTAAATAACTTTATGAACTGATACTAATTGTAAAATATTATATTTATTAATTAAATAGGTAATGCTTAAATATGACTACTGATTTTTTATGTCATAAAAACGCCAAATTATTTTAATGCATTTTGTGCATTTGTTGATGCTGGGCAGACACTTAAAGGCCACCTGCCAACCAACACCATCTCAATTCAACACTCTCATGGGTGATTTCCTGTAACCCCCTTACATGCTCATTTTATTGCATGGAATTGCCTCTAATTCTGAGATATCTGTGACTACCATGGCAATGCTCGATTCTGCCCTGGAACAGTTCCGAAAGGCCAAATACTTCAGCAAACCCGATCAACGCAGTGCATACAACTTGATTAACATCTGTGAACGAGATGAATGGAAGACAGCATTCTAGACCAACACAGGGCACAATGAGTACTTGGTTATGCCATTCAGGGTGGTCAATAGTCCATCCGTGTTCCAGCCTTTCATCAATGACATCTTCAGGGACAGTCTGAATCGATGGGTGATTGTCTACATTTATGACATTCTTATTTGCTCCGGCACATATGCAGAACACGTCCAGCACGTCCGAGCCTCATTTCTCACCAATTGTATAACAAGGCAGAGAAATGTGAATTTCAACAGACTTGCTAAGGGTACGTGATACGTCCTGAAGGAGTGCACATGGATGATAACAAAGTACAGGCAGTTTTGAATGGCCACAACCAACCACTTGTTTCATGGGCTTTGCGGATTTTTACATTTAAATGGCCAAAATACTCAATCCTAGACAGGAAAGTTGGGCTCTCTTCTTTACTCGATGTAACTTTACTGTCATGTATTGTCCAAGTTCCAAAAACACAAAACCTGACGCTCTTTCTTGCCAATATGAGTCTTCACAACATGCACAGTCCAACGAACCAATCATATCATCAATGATCTTGGCTCCTGTTCAATGGGACATTAAGACAGAGATTGCCGATGCCCAAGTTTGCAACCCATCACCCTCAGAATGCCTTCTGAAAATGATTTATATTCCTCCCTTACTCCAAAAGAAGGTTTTTGCAATGGGTTGATTAATTCGTCCCATAGCTCCGGACATCCTGGTATCACCGCTACCCTTCAACTACTTCGCAACCTCTTCTGGTGGCCACCTATGCAGTCTGACACCATCACTTTCATTCATAATTGTTACAACTGCAACATACAGTAAATACATCACCCAAGAAACTTCCTTCCAGATTACTCCAACCTCTGCCAATTCCTCAATATCATTGATATGTACAGCCATCAATTTCATAACAGACCTGCCAATCTTCCAGGGTAACACAATCACAGACTATGTTTACATGCAGCCTATAACTCATTCAAAACCGGATATTAGCAATAACCCCATCGCGAACGGCCATGTAAACACCGGCAAAAACCTGAATATGCTCATATCCCGGATTTTAACCCCTTACCTGTCACCCCCCTTTTTGATAATGTACATTAAAATGCACTATACAAACTTAAATGGTTGTAATTAAAGAATGCTTTGGAATATATTCCCAAGTTTGGTCTTGTTTTAAAGAAAACAATCAGCAGATTATTACTGAAGTGAAACATTTCAAAAAATTAAAGTATGAAAAAGTTATGGAAGTTATAATTTACAGTAAATCAAATATTATTTATTAATATATATTTTTTATATAAAATAAATATTTTACAAAATATTTTTTACCATAAAATTACTATAAAATGAAAGCTATATATTTAACCAAGTTGTGTTCCAAATTTAAAGTTGATATCACAAATTTTGAAGTTCCCATAAGATTTTGTTTAGGCGTTATACCAAAAATAGCCACCGGGTGCCATTGAATTCCATTGAATTTAATGTATACAGGAGAAATTTGCTCTGCTCACGTATGTAAACAGGTTATTCCTAATGTTTCAGAAACCCGAATAGTGACCTTAACCCGACCGTAACCCGAAAGTTGGCTGCATGTAAACGTAGTCATACTCGTCATCATCATCAACCGCTTCTCTAAAGCATGCTGCCTAATTCTGCTGCCCAAGTTGCCCACAGCCATGGAAATGGCAGAAGATTTGAGCAAATGTGTATTCAGATTTTAACGGCATATCTGAGGACATTGTTTCTGATCGATGTCCCCAGTTTATCTCTCGAGTGTGGTCAACCTTCTTCCAACAACTCAACATAAACATCAGCCTTACTTCTGGATATTATGCTAAATCAAACTAAATGCTTAAATCAAGAACTAACTCTCTTTCAACAGACATACTGGAACCAAAACCAATTATTTGATCAGAATACACACTACGGAAACTCTCCACAGGTTTGACTCAATTTCAATGTGTGCTGGGATATCCACCGTGGTCTGGCGAACCCACTGACCTCCCGGCTGTCAGCGATCGCTTCAAAGGAGTGAGACAACTTGAATCTCATAAGCCCGTACCTGGAACTGGTTACCATTCTCCTGAGTCATAATTTCACTGGTGTACTGCCTACAACTCTGACCGTTTAGTTATTCTAGTGTTAGGCACTGGATATAAAAAGGGGCAGCATGTGAGTGAACTTAAGCCGATTCCTGTGCAGAGAGCAGATTTTGCCTCAGGCAGAATAAATGTGTGTGTATGTGTGTGTGCTACTGTGTGTGCCCGAGCCTTTCTGCTAGACAGGAACCCTAGAAAAAAAATTGAGCTTTCTCATGGCAGTAAAAACTCATTATGTGTGGTGTTTCATGTGAAAGCCAGAGAGTCATGGTCAGATGCAAAGGAAGCCTCAGCAAGAGAAGCTGTGGCACTACTGAGAGAAAAAGTAACTTTCAAACAACTCTAAAACAGAAAGAACACCACTGAATGGCATGAAAGAACAGTTTGAGGTGACATTTTAGTAATATGTTTAAAAAATATTCATTATGTACTATAAACACACTTTGCCATGAATGACCAACGCATTCTCATCCATATAGTGATGCTTTTGCCAATGTGTAAACATCCAACGCACATGGCACCCTTCAGCGTCAATATAACACGCTTCGGTTCTGGGTAGGTTTAGGTCTGTGGTAGTGTTAGGGTTAGACCACTAGGAGGCGCCTTCTGGCCCATATATATCTGCGTCTCATATTGACTCTAAAGGGTGCCATGTGCATTGGATGTATACGCATCGTCAAAAGTGTCACAATATGACGCCTTGGTATAAGAACGGGACAGAATGACACGTTCATTTATGTGTATTTTCAAAAGCAAAATTAATTGCTTGCTGTGACGAAGGAAGTGATATGGATGCAGTATCACACAAAGGCATCCCAAAACCATTTTTAGTCATTGTTGCCAATGCAGATATTCTGCAGGAGTATTTACCATGACTGATTAAATAGGCTCTATGCCAAACGTCACATGAAAAAAACAGGAAAACAGCACTCATTGCATCCTCTTGCAGGAGAAATTGTTACTCAACTGTATGAACTGACTGAGATATCTATGGATTTTTAAGGTAATCAGCTTACTATTTCATTTTATTGTTGGCATTTCAATTTAAATTTCTAGGAAGAAAAATAAAACTTTTATTATCAATCTGCATATGCAATGGACATCGGTTATGCTAATCTTTGCTCGCTCCTTTGAATTTATCTTGATTAAAATGGCTGTATATTTAATGAACCACATACAAAAGACCTGAGCCAGAAGCGACGCAACCTGTTTTACAGAATATGGAAGTTTGTTGCGCATAACCAGAGATGTAGTGGAAGCTAAACGCACGTAAACGCCGTTTACACACCTCCCATATTCCAAAATAGCGTTGACCCACCTCCAAAGTGCGTTTATCCAACTACCAATTGCGTTTATCCACCTCTAAATGTCCTGTAAGTCCTAAGACATTTTAAATTAAGCTTATGTCGTTTTAGTTTCATATTGTTCATTTTTAGTTTCATAGGTTGTTGAACCTAAGACGAACTCTTCATATTGCGCCGCATCACTGTCAGTGTTGTTGACTATTACTGACGGTAGCACTTGTTGACGCTCGCGCAGCCTCTCGAGCAGAAATCTACACGAGCGCAGGACACACTCACACACACTCAGTTGACAACATAATGCCTATAAAATCTAAATGTGGAGTTTCTATATGTTTAACATATGTTAAGCAACCTCATTTATTTTTCCTGAACACCATCACGATTGAAAATGTGACATTGATTTCCTACAACAGTTCAATAAACAGTTAAAATTAAATCACTTACATTTTAGATGCAATATTGTCTGTTTTTGTTCTGTTTCAGCAGCGAAAATAGTTCCAAACAAAAATCACAGCAGAACCACGGCGCATCTCACAGGAACACTCAACTTGTTTTCATTAATGAATGATTCAGCCGTTTGACGAATTCGTTTGAATCAATGACTCACTCATTAAGACGGTCACCTGCCGCCACCTACTGGCGGTTTAGTGTTAAATGTTTAAAAGTAGTATCATTCTTTCCAACTTTTCTTATAAATAAATTTAAATCAATTTCATAACATTATTTTATGCAATTGTAATTTTTCAGTGTAAATGATTCAATTTGATCAGCCCCTAGGGTAACAGCACAGTAGTGTCTTATTAGAATTTATTGATCAAATTTAGGAATTTAAAATGAAAGATGAAGCATACATTTAATTATATTGGGGGAGGGGATGCCCTTTAAAGGTTCTGAAAGTTACACAGTACATTCTTCTTAATTACGCACTACTTTCTTGGCTGTAATCTAAAGCGTTACCCCAAAATTATGTTGACGGGAAGGTTACCGATTACTTTCTTGTAGCCCTATATACAATACTATGTAATGACCTCAAAACACTTTTACCATACAGCATGATTTGTAAATTAATACATTTTGATTTTTGAATCACATAACCAGATCCATATGTGGCTTTTCTACCATAGTATTCTTGCTTTATACAGCATTGCACTGCTTGGGTACGAGTCCATTGAAACACCAGTCACGATAAAAGAGCTCAAATACGTGTAGAAGCAAGCTTGTATACTTGAAGTGCACATGTGGAGAACTCCATCTGATAGGGTAGAGTTTAGTGTAGGTGATACGTTATTATTATTTTTTAAGCTTGATAAGCAACAAACACTTCCAAACTCCTCCTGAGATATGTGAAACAATAACACAGTCTCATCCCAATTCGTCATATAACTGATGTTTTGGGACGTCTTTTGACCACACGTCAATATCCGCCTTTTCAGGGCCCCCTTAAACGTCGGTAGATGATGATCCCGGGCCGTCGCTTTACCTTTAACGTCAGTTAGGTGACGGGGTTGGGTTTAGGTCTGGGGTAGAGTTAGGATCCCATAACGCCATCTAACCGACGTTTAAGGGGCCCTGAAAGGCGGATATTGACGTATGGTCAAAAGACGTCCCAAGACGTCAGTTATATGACGAAACATTGCCAGATTCACCTTCATCTGTTTCAGATAAAACTGAACGAGCCCGATCTCATGAAAGTTCGTATTTATAGCATGAATGTCATTTCTCGTGCCATTTATACGCCAAAAACAGTTTTTGCGTGTACATGGTATGCGTTTTCGCGTGCATATGATATGCACATTTTTAGGCGTGTAATACCATAGACTACAAAATATGGACAAATCGTCTGTGACGTCACCCATAGACTCTCTGAAGAACGGGTTTGAGGCTGTATATGGGGAACGGGCGGCGCCATACTGGAAAATCTTGGAAAATAAAATACAAAAGGATACAGAGGTGGTATGATGTGTTGTGACAGATCAGGGCCGAGACGTCAAATTCACTCGGCGCAGCCCATTTTCAGCTGTCAATCAAAGTTAACCGCCCTTATTTGTCTTACATGTTATATCTAAGTATGATCTAAACTAACGAGTTAGAAAAAAATTCACCCCCTCACAGTTGTCAGGCACGCGTAACATATTGAAGATTACAATAAAAGTCCATGGGACCAAACTCTAAACATATGAATTTATGCTGTGAAAACGGAGATTTTAACATGACGTCTATGGATATATGCTCCCTTTTGGGACCGCCCTCTAGCGGATTTGGGATGTATTGCAATTTATCGCACTTCCGGGTAGGCTTCATCTTTCAGATTAGAATGTTGCCGCTTGTGTAATATGCACAAACCCCCCACCTCCTCCCCTTTAAACCTACCCCAGGGTTTTTTAGTGCGTAGCATATAGACGCAAAAACCTTTTTGGCATATAAATGCCACGAGAAATGACATTTGTGGTATAGATTTTCATGAGACTGTGTTGAACTGAACATGCTTTTAGCTCCACTCACTTATTTTTGCAATTCAGTGGTGCATAAATTACATACTTCATCTTTAAGCTCTGTAAAAGAGGATATATTTATAACTCTGGAGTGAAATTAGCAATTCCATTCAATTTAAAATCAAGAGCACAGCATGAAGGATCATTTCTGATCCCCATGCCAGCCATTAGTTAATTGATTGGGTGCAGGGAACTGTCCAATGTGTCTAGCTCTTTAATTAAGAATGCTTCTCTTTTAAACTAAGAAAGTTCAGGAAAAAAAAAAAAAAAGTAAAGAAAAATTGTCTCTCCGAGCCACACTTTCCTTAAAAGGATAGCTCAGGCAAAAAAATAAAAATAATAAAAAATAAAAAATAAATCACATACATGTTTCTTTCTTCATGAATGCAAAAGTTTTGAAGATTATTCATGCTGCTCTTTTCCACACAATAAGAGTGAAAGGTGACTTGGGCTGTCAAGCTCCAAAATGGACAAAAAGCATCATATGTCAAAACGGGTTGCAGCAAGAGTGAGTTGAAGCAAGATCTAGGTGCAACAATATCTTTTAATAACAATAACTCATGCATGAGTAACAGGAAACTGCAGGAACGACTCAAACCAGAATATTACCAAAGATGAACGAACAAAGAACAACTACAACTGAGGACTATAAGCACACAGGGTAACTGCTGAGAAAAACAAGCCACAGGATGCCACACTTTACAGAAAAGGAGAAAATGCAAACATATACCTAACATCATAATAGTGGTCCATACTTAGGCCTATTCTTAATTTGAAAATCTTGCAAACTGTGGCATCATTTACTGGAGCATCAAGAAGGTGTATAATGATTTGTAGTTTTACTATTCTGAAAGTAAAAATAAAGTTGACTCATTCATGGATGTGTTTGGTTTGTTTTATCTCTTAATGCAATTTTAATCATTAGTTGCTTCTATTCAAATGCGACTTATTTTTTCAGGTAATAAGGCAATACTTAAAGACATTTAGCCTATTACCTATTGAATTTATGTCAGCGATTTAAGGTTGATGGGCCATGCTTACAAGTTTGGAAAGTTTCTCAACTCCATCCCTCCAGTGGCTTATCTTTTCTTTTTTCTTTTGCTTTGTGCAGTCACTGTATAATTGATTTTGCTATTTTGTTTTTGTTTTATTTTTTTGCTCCAGGAGACAATTAACAGATTAGGCCTTTTCTCTTAAATAGTGCAACTTCTCCCAAGTCATTATTAAATCCATCACAACGGAAGAGGCGTGCACTCATTACCATGAATAAACAGGTTTATGAAAAAAGCTAAATTTGCATGTTAAAATATACATTTTATAATGTGTTTTATTGCCATTGGCACAGTTGAATGTCAAATATTAATATTTACCTGGAAATAAAGCAGCAGAATTACAACATCAACCTGATATTTAGACATATTGTCTCTGTACATGCAATTGATTTTCTATTTAAGGGATAGTTCACTTTGAAATACATTTTTGATATGTTTTAGCTTTACCTCAAGATGGGCATCCAAGATGTAGGTGTCTTTGTTTCCACAGTAGTTTCAATTTTGATATTTTTAGGTCAAACCGTTGCTTGTCTGTCAGTCATATAATGCGGGTCTATGGTCACCACCTTAAAGAGCATGCACAGAGAAGTCCAAATTAAACATGATTAAATGACTTGTAAATGTAAGTACACATTGATGGCCTAAGACATCGAAATCGAGCGGTTTGTGTGAGAAAACGAACAGTATTTATATCGTTTTTACCTCTTGTAACCACAGCCACGTCCAAGTGATCTGAGGGCGTGGGCGTTTTGGGCTGTGGTTACAAGAGGTAAAAACAATATAAATACTGTTCGTTCACTGACACAAGTCGTTTGGTCTAGGCCATTAATGTATAATTACATTTACGAGTCATTAAATCATGATTAATCTGGACTTCACTGTGCATGCTCTTTCAGGTGGTGACCATAGACCTCCATTATATGAATGACAGACAAGAACGGTTTGACCTAAAAATATAAAAATTGAAAATACTGCGGAAACAAAGACACCTACATCTTGAATTGCCCTAAAGGTAAGCTAAAACATCCCAAAAATAATTTCAAAGTGAACTATCACTTTAAAGGGGTCAAATTATGCTATTTTAAACATTTATTGGGTTTAATCAAATTGTGACCACGCTTTAATGCTCAAAAAATTATGTTGACTATAAGTAATGTTGCACCTACAAGTCAATTAACTGTGTTATTGTAGGGTTCAGGTTAGAATAAGTTACGTGTTGCAAAATTTGGTGATTTGAGATCTTATACATGCACAAACAGATCCACAGCACACTTAATGACAGGAAAACATTAACAAGAGTCCATTAGCCCCTTTTAAATCGAATGAATAGTTTTTATCTAATGACACATCCTCTCCAGATGCTCTTCCAGCTGTCCGCGCTCTGTCAGACTTCAAGATGAGCCTAATACCAAGGTTGTTTCTTTTCTTGTGCTGTGATATCCCAGACAGACTGGAAGAGTGGGAGGCCAGAGCTCTCCATGGGATTTCTGAATGTCTTCAGCAATATAGACAGTACAGGAGAGCAAGGCCAACAATGCCAATCAAAACCTCCAATACTACACTACCGCCAGAGGCATTTTCAGAGAAAGCACAAACAGAAAAAGAAAGAAATGGAACAACGTATTAAATGAAAATGCAACTTGGTTTTGTATGATTAAACGGGGTTTATAAACATTTGATTTCATAGCCTTTCCTTTTGTAGCCTACAACCACATGATTAGCACTTCAAACGCACTCGGCATCTGCTACGGTTCTTCTTTAGGGCACCATCAGAGACTAGCCTTTAATATCTGATGCTATTTGGGTCAGTCAAGTGTTTTTCTCATGGTAGACAGATTTTGGAGACAGATGAGAGGATAGTTGACATCTTGGCAGAGATCGAACATTTTTGATGGAAGTCACTGGTGTTTTCACAGATGCTGGTCGTCTTTTGGTCATGGCCCAAGGGCTCTTTTTACAGTTACTCAGTTCACATTATATTGACTCAAATGAATAAATGTGTTATTTTGTTTAAATATTGGAGAAAGCTGGAGAAAATAGCAAGTTTTTATCTTATTTATTTATTTTTACATTTTTAAAACATTACATTTAAAAAATCACATTAGGTGTGACTGTGCATAATTTATTTATTTTAGATGTTTATCGCAGGCCTTTTACTCATTTTACACATACATTCAAAATTAATATTCTAAAACACAGATGCAATCCATGATACGCAAAAATCCTAATTATCACCTATAAATTTTAACTAATCACCTTTAGAACTATAATTTGAACAGCTAAAACGAGGGGCCAGTAACGGTACAGCACTGGGTCCAACAATAAATGTTTGATAAACTTTTTTTATTATTAAACAAAAATTGTATGTTTACCACAATCAAAGCCTAAAGTTAAGTTAATAAAAAAAAAAATCAATAAATGTTTACTGCCTCATTCATTCATTTCAAAATTATGTTTTGCAATCATAACAAAATATTGGAAATACATTATTATGGTACTGTTACTTTAGACTAATACAAGTCAATTTTATACAAATGGGGTCACTGCACTGTAAAAATGAATGCGCTTATTCGAACCAAAAAAATTGTGGCAACAGATTACAAGCAATATTATTATTTAAATTTAAGAATAAAATTTTATTAATTACAATTGTTAATTACAACTAATTAAAAAAGAGTACCAATTAATCAAATTAATTCCTTAAAAGTTAACCATTTAAAATGAGTAAAACTTACCTAAAAAAGTATGTTAAGTCACCATTATGATGATCTGTGTTTGTTTTAGTTTTGTTTTAAAATTACGATTTTCTTTACGGTTAACATCAAGTCCTCAATGTTGGCAATATAAAATAAAGATAGTATAAAATAATTAATCTTTGACATCTGCCTGTTATTCAGATATTTTTGTTAAATGTTTTGGTGTAAACTTTACTCATTTTAAATAGTTAACTTTTAAGGAATAATTTGATTAACTATTACTCAATTCTAATTTGTTCAATTTAATTAATAATATTGTTTGTAATCTGTTGCCACAATTTTATTGATTAGATAAAGCATATTCATTTTTATAGTGTGTATTCATTTGTTACAGTGATTTGCAGTGTTTAAATAGGACATAACACTTTCTTGAGTGTGTAATGTTGCTGTTTGAGTATGAAAAGTTACAAACCAGTCACTTCAAAAGGAGTTATTCTCTATACCAGTTTCCTGAATTTTCACACATTACAATATTCCTCATTAAAATAATTTCCACCCAAGGCATAAGCAAATTAAAGATGGAGGCATGGTTGAGTTGTGTTAGTGTGTAAACGTGTGGTTATGGTAAGGGTAACTTTTCCCAAACATGCTGGAAGAGGTTTACCAATCACAATACACTGGTCCAGCTAACCAATCAGAGCACACTGTGCTTTTAGGAAGGAGGGGCTTTATAGAGGCAGGAACTAAACAGGGGTGTGTTTCCCATACTACAGTATGTAGCTCGCTGCTTCACTACCATAGTACGATCCATCGTTGGAGAAATCAACTAGCTAGTCATGATTGTTTCCTGAAACCCCAGCCCGTTCTCATCCCAAAGCGGCATATACAACGTTTTTGCAAAAGCGTAAATATCCAACCGCACATGGCACCCTTTAGCACCAAATGAGACGTAAAAATAAATCGGCAGAAGGCGCCTCCTAGTGGTCTAACCCTACCCCTACCCCATACCTAAACTTAACCATAACCGAAGAGTCTCATTTGACGCTAAAGGGTGCCATGTGCATTGGATATTTACGCTTTTGCAAAAGTGTCATATATGGCGCCTTGGGATGAGAATGCGTTGGAAACCCATTGTCGCAAAGTATCGTTCAACTGTTGGTTTCGCATGTGGTGGAGTAATAACTACTTTCAGTGGCGTAACTTTGTTTTAAAAAGTGGGTGGGACATGTGTATAAATGAATGAATCACGTGACACGTGAATAAAAACAGAGATCCAACTTTACAACATGTCCAGTGGAATAGCCTATAGGCCTACAGAAAGTCCTGTAAAATTAAACAAATAAATTGACCTAATATTATGAAAAAAAATGATATAAACAAAAATATACATAAAAGTTTTAAAAGTAAATTAACTATTAGGCCAGAATTTTGATAACTGATTTTTTTTGCAGAACACACACGATTACATTTTAAATTGGCTTATAGCCTATCCATTGTAGGCACACAAACTGCTGTACAATTAAACGAATAAATGGGCCTAATAATATATATATATATATATATATATATATATATATATATATATATATATATATAAACTAAGTGTATAAACAAAAATGTAAAAAAAACAACAAATAATAAAAAAAATAAAGGCCTACATAAACATTTTAAAAGTAAATTAAAAAAGTAAATTAGCTATTAGGCCAACATTTTGATAACTAAACTTTGCACAAATAAAATAAAATTATGCTTAAGTCAATTGTACAAAAAAATGCTGTAAAATTAAATGAATCAATGGCCCTACTTATATAAATAAAAATATACAGGCTATAGGCCTGCCGTAGGCTACATCAACGTTTTAAAAGTATGCTAAATGAACTATTAGGCCAGCATTCGTATAAATGAACTTTTGCGCAGAGTGCACATGGATTACAATTTAAATGGGTATGTTGTCAAACTTTTCACAAAAAAAAGAAAGAAAGAAAATGAATTGCTTTCCTTATCTACAGTTCTTTTGAGTTCACCTTCAAGAACACAAGTTTGGACAATATCCAGATTCATGCGGTGGTTGCGGAGAAAACCTTCTCTGCCGTTGCAGACCCGCTTGGGATGCTGAACACAATGCGAGCTTCTTTAGCCAGGCGGGAAAAGAAATGGAGTAACGCTAGATGCTAGATTTTTTTATATAAATTACAGACATGTCATCTGAGGAGTATTTGTAATGGTTCTCAGTTATTTTGCTTTATTACCAGACTCAATATTTGGCTTGTTCTTACAAAGTAGAGCACATGCGCACATGCGCACTTTCACGGTACTTTAAATCTTTTGACAAACTAAAAGACGTAAATGACATTTGTATGTATTCTAAATAAAAGGCACCGGTTGTACTGAATGTCAGCTTGCTTATTTTGCTCAAGATAACGATTTATTACGTCCAAATGTCATGCAATTTATGTCTCTAACCACAGGTTCGAGAGCTGTCGTTCAAACCACACAACTTTGTGATGCTGTTTGCAGTGGCGGATTTAGCAAATTGGGGGCCCAAGGCGAAGGTAGTATGGGGCCCCCCATCCGATCTATAAAAGAGAACGAAAAAAGTTAAAGTTAAGTTTTTTCTGTCTGCGACACTAATGATTTTATGCGTTTTTAGAAATATATAATTTGCGAAAGAGAAAAACAAACAGACAAACAACTTAAGCATAATTTAATGGGACATTTTGGGGCCCTAGGTAGCTCGGGGCCCAAGGCAGTTGCCGACCTTTGCCTAATGGTTAAGTCCGCCCCTGGCTGTTTGCGATGTTCGTTGGAACGATGGTTTCGGGAAACACCGACTCGTTGAACTTTGCTGATAACGAAAAACTTGTGATCATAGTTGGCTAACAACGCTTTCTGAAAACGCACCCCTGAGCGTTACTGACAGACTGGGATAAGAGAGGCTGTAAGAATGTAAAATATGTAAGCATAATGTTTTTTTTGAACATTCAAGCATGAAAACCTATTCTTGTAGAGCCCAAAAACAAAATACCTGTGGGGAAACTTCTTATCTAGGGAAATAGCTGTTACGCCTGTCTTGTTGCATTGTTTGAGAATAAATTAAATGCCTTTTTTGATGCACTGTTTCCTCGTTTAGAATGACACATATAATATTCAGTGTGATGTAATTGACTTTTCTAGCTACATTTTTAATCCAGTATGTGTTTCTAAAATTTGTAAGAGGGGAAAAGAGGGACAGTGAAAACATGGCAGAAGGAGCAAGAGGCCAAGGGAACCCCGTGGCTGTATAATGTCCCTTGCACATACAAATATATCTATTGTATATGTGTGTGTATGTGTGCCGTGCACTGTGTGGGAGAATGTGCTGTTGGCTATTGGATGGAAATGTGAGAGATGTTTTTGGAGGAAGCCCAATTACTACTGTGCTCAGCCTGAGATGCTCATGCTCATGCTGGATGTAGCATAGATACGACTTTCATCACACATACAACAATGTAGTCCACCCACATGTAGCCGGAGTGTTTTTGTGTTTGACTGGTAGGCGGTAGAAAGTTATTAACACAGACCTGTAAAAAAAAAAAATTTAAAAAAAATTTTTTACCCGGAAATTATCTTTTAGGTTTATGGACATTTTAACCTTTAAACACAAGACAATGCATAATTTAAAATACTGGCAAAACGTGAAAAATCGAATGGAAAATTCTTTCATATTAACACAGTGGTTTGGCCTTATTTTTACGGACTTTTCTTAGAGGGATGTTTGATTTGTGAGATATTGTCAGAATTGTGAGATATAAACTCGCAATTTTGAGTTATCAGGCCAATTCTAAGGGGAAAAAATACTTTTTCCTCAGAATTGTTTATATCTCACAATTCTGACTTTACAATATGCAGTTTGGACTTTATATCATGAATTTCTGACTTTATAACAAGTAATTGCAACTTTATATCTCACAATTCTGACTTTATATCACGCAATTCTGACTTTATAACACGCAATTCTGACTTTATATCTCACAATTCTGACTTTATATCACGCAATTCCGACTTTATATCTCGCAATTCTAACTTTATTTAACGCAATTGCGACTTCATATCACGCAATTGCGACTTTTTATCTCGCAATTCTGACTTTATTAAACGCAATTGCGACTTCATATCACGCAATTGCGAACTTTTTATCTCGCAATTCTGACTTTATATCTCACAATTCTGACTTTAAATCACGCAATTTCCGACTTTTTATCTCGCAATTCTAACTTTATTAAACGCAATTGCGACTTCATATCACGCAATTGCGACTTTTTATCTCGCAATTCTGACTTTATATCTCACAATTCTGACTTTAAATCACGCAATTCTGACTTTATATCTCGCAATTCTGACTTTATATCTCACAATTCTGACTTTACATCTCACAATTCTGACTTTACATCTCACAATTCTGACTTTACAACACGCAATTCTGACTTTATATCTCGCAATTCTGACTTTATATCTCACAATTCTGACTTTACATCTCACAATTCTGACTTTACAACACGCAATTCTGACTTTATATCAATCAATTCTGACTTTATAACACGCAATTCTGACTTTATATCTCACAATTCTGACTTTATATCAATCAATTCTGACTTTATATCTCGCAATTCTGACTTTATATCTAATCAATTCTGACTTTATAACACGCAATTCTGACTTTATATCTCGCAATTCTGACTTTATATCTCGCAATTCTGACTTTATATCTCACAATTCTGACTTTACAACACGCAATTCTGACTTTATATCAATCAATTCTGACTTTATAACACGCAATTCTGACTTTATATCTCACAATTCTGACTTTATATCAATCAATTCCGACTTTATATCTCACAATTCTAACTTTACAACACGCAATTCTGACTTTATATCAATCAATTCTGACTTTATAACACGCAATTCTGACTTTATAACAAGCAATTCTGACTTTATATCACGCAAATTCTGACTTTATATCACGCAATTCTGACTTTATATCACGCAATTCTGACTTTACATCTCACAATTATGACTTTACAACACAGCAATTCTGACTTTATATCTTCGCAATTCTGACTTTATATCTCACAATTCTGACTTTATATCAATCAATTCCGAACTTTATATCTCGCAATTCTAACTTTATTAAATGCAATTGCGACTTTATATCACGCAATTGCGACTTTTTATCTCGCAATTCTGACTTTATATCTCACAATTCTGACTTTATATCAATCAATTCCGACTTTATATTCTCGCAATTCTAACTTTATTAAATGCAATTGCGACTTTATAACACGCAATTGCTGCTTTATATCACGCAATTCTGACTTTATATCTCACAATTCTGATTTTATATCACGCAATTCTGACTTTATATCACGCAATTCTGACTTTATATCTTGCAATTCTGACTTTATATCACACAATTCTGACTTTATATCAATCAATTCCGACTTTATATTCTCGCAATTTCTGACTTTACAACACACAATTCTGACTTTATATCAATCAATTCCGACTTTATATTCTCGCAATTCTGACTTTACAACACCCAATTCTGACTTTATAACACACAATTGCAACTTTATATCACGCAATTATGACTTTATATCTCGCAATTCTGACTTTATATTCGCAATTCTGACTTTATATTTTCGCAATTTCTGACTTTATATCACAGTAATTTTGACTTTATATCTTGCAATTCTGACTTTATATCACACAATTCTGACTTTATATCTTATTCTACTTTATATCTAATTTTGACTTTATATTCTCGCGATCCAACTTTATATCTGCAATTTTGACTTTATATCTTGCAATTCTGACTTTATATCACACAATTCTGACTTTATATCAATCAATTCCAACTTTATATTTTCGCAATTCTGACTTTACAACACCCAATTCTGACTTTATAACACACAATTGCAACTTTATATCACGCAATTATGACTTTATATCTTGCAATTCTGACTTTATATTCACAATTCTTGACTTTAAATCACGCAATTCTGACTTTATATCTCGCAATTCTGACTTTATATCTCACAATTCTGACTTTACATCTTCACAATTCTGACTTTACATCTCACAATTCTGACTTTACAACACGCAATTCTGACTTTATATTTCGCAATTCTGACTTTATATCTCACAATTCTGACTTTACATCTCACAATTCTGACTTTACAACACGCAATTCTGACTTTATATCAATCAATTCTGACTTTATAACATCGCAATTCTGACTTTATATCTCACAATTTTGACTTTATATCAATCAATTCTGACTTTATATCTCGCAATTCTGACTTTATATCAATCAATTCTGACTTTATAACACGCAATTTCTGACTTTATATCTTCGCAATTCTGACTTTATATCTTCGCAATTCTGACTTTATATTTCACAATTCTGACTTTACAACACGCAATTCTGACTTTATATCAATCAATTCTGACTTTATAACACGCAATTCTGACTTTATATCTCACAATTCTGACTTTATATCAATCAATTCCGACTTTATATCTCACAATTCTAACTTTACAACACGCAATTCTGACTTTATATCAATCAATTCTGACTTTATAACACGCAATTCTGACTTTATAACATCGCAATTCTGACTTTATATCACGCAATTCTGACTTTATATCACGCAATTCTGACTTTATATCACGCAATTCTGACTTTACATCTCACAATTATGACTTTACAACACGCAATTCTGACTTTATATCTCGCAATTCTGACTTTATATCTCACAATTCTGACTTTATATCAATCAATTCCGACTTTATATCTCGCAATTCTAACTTTATTAAATGCAATTGCGACTTTATATCACGCAATTGCAACTTTTTATCTTCGCAATTCTGACTTTATATCTCACAATTCTGACTTTATATCAATCAATTCCGACTTTATATCTCGCAATTCTAACTTTATTAAATGCAATTGCGACTTTATAACACGCAATTGCTGCTTTATATTCACGCAATTCTGACTTTATATCTCACAATTCTGATTTTATATCACGCAATTCTGACTTTATATCACGCAATTCTGACTTTATATCTTGCAATTCTGACTTTATATCACACAATTCTGACTTTATATCAATCAATTCCGACTTTATATCTCGCAATTCTGACTTTACAACACACAATTCTGACTTTATATCAATCAATTCCGACTTTATATCTCGCAATTCTGACTTTACAACACCCAATTCTGACTTTATAACACACAATTGCAACTTTATATCACGCAATTATGACTTTATATCTCGCAATTCTGACTTTATATTCGCAATTCTGACTTTATATCTCGCAATTCTGACTTTATATCACGCAATTCTGACTTTATATCTTGCAATTCTGACTTTATATCACACAATTCTGACTTTATATCTCGCAATTCTGACTTTATATTTCGCAATTCCAACTTTATATCTCGCAATTCTGACTTTATATCTTGCAATTCTGACTTTATATCACACAATTCTGACTTTATATCAATCAATTCCGACTTTATATCTCGCAATTCTGACTTTACAACACCCAATTCTGACTTTATAACACACAATTGCAACTTTATATCACGCAATTATGACTTTATATCTCGCAATTCTGACTTTATATCTCGCAATTCTGACTTTATTTCTTGCAATTCTGACTTTATAACACGCAATTGCAACTTTATATCTCGCAATTCTGAATTAGCCAGCAATATACTCATTTTTAAACACTGTTGACAGTTGTGGTTATCAGAGAACAATCCTAAATTGAGACAGATCCAGGGGCTACAACTCCTCCCAGGGTCCCATGGAATCACAGGCGAGGGATGATAAGAACTGCAATGCAGGGGCTAATATCATCAGGGAGCAATTGAGCTGAATCACACTGAGCCCTACCAACATGGAAACGCACAGGAAACACTCGCTTTCCTCTCGCCCATTCTCACTCTGTTAATATTACAGAGGCGCAGCACTGGCATACCAATGCTCGGATTTTACTTCAGTGATTATAGTTCATTGTGAGGTCCAGTTTGATGGGCACTTGCAAATTAAGATTCACTCAAACAAACCACGCTAGAGCGTTCTGTTAAGCACTAGCTGGGGAGGTTAATTCTGCAATCACCCTCCGATTAGCATGATCATATTACACCTATGATAAGAGCAGACAAATGCTTCCTGATACACTCCTCATTTTCTCTCCAATTACCCTAGGAGACCTTAATTCAGTTTGAGACATGTGATGATGATGAAGCCTGATTTTGACTTTCTGAATCCAAGGCTCATTATCGATGAGTCGCTATGAGGATAATCTGGTAATATTGCAGCATGTGTGCAGTTTCATAGAGGCTAGGATTAGCAAGCTAGTTTTGAAAGCATGAGATCACACCCTGAAATAATACTGTAACAAGACAGTTACATTAATAATGAACGTAAACATCTTTGAGAGCTCTTTCTTATGACTGCTATGTAAAAAAAATAACAAAGTTTAATTTCTATAAGCTCAAATGGTCGCCTTGCTCTGTTCTGTGATGCGCGTTCGTGACTCTCCTGTTCGAACTCGTTTATCAAAATCAGTGAATCTTTTTCAGAGTCAATTCGTTAATTTTGTTTGTTGAATGAACCAAATGACACGAAAAAAGATTCGTTCATTTTAATGAACGAGTTCGAATAGGAGAGTCAAATCACAGAACAGAACAAGGCGAGCATTTCAGCTTATAAAACTTAAACTTTGTTTTTTTGTTTTTCAAGCGATCGTTTCGCTCGATAAGACCCTTAATCATCATCTGGAATCGTTTAAAGCCCTTGCACTGAAACTGAGTTTGCACTGAAACTGTCTTTTTGGAGTAAAGTGCATTATATGGAAAAAAATCCTGGAATGTTTTCTTTTCAACTTAATTTCTTTTCGTCTGAAGAAAGAATTACATGGATATCTTGGATGACATAGGGTGAGTTAAGGTACCTCAATCTGATCGATCTTTGAAGGCAGCATGTCTCCTTCACCTCCTGATGATCGTCCACAATCTTGTGTAGTGTGCACGTTCCATTCCTTTGAGAGTTGAGCTGAAAAATAAAGATGCCTATGGTAGTCTATGGAAGACATAGGACCATAAAATGTTAATCCAATCATTGCATTCGGCCCGAATGCAATGATTCGAATATCCGACCTGCTGTTTAACATATGTATTTCATACGTATGACATACCTTGCCACACCTGACATCACATCATAAGTGTGTTTCATGATATGCAGCATCCTTATACAGTTCCTCCTAAACCAAAACAACGAGTTCATGCTGCATTCACGTCAAAACTTCAGTAATCTGGAATGGAAATAGATGAAAAACCTGTGATGTTACAGTTGGAGCGGTTCATGAAAATTTGCTGTTATTCGTGTGGCTTAAACATTTAGTTAACAAAACTTTAATCAAAAAAAGGGGTAACACTTTATTTTGATGGTCCCTTTTGAATATTCAGTTGACAATGAGTAACTTTGCAACTGTGTGTTAACTAACTCTCATCAGAGTATTGGTAGACTGTCTGCTTAATATCAGCAAACAATTTATTGTGATGGACACTCTACTGACTATAAGTAATTTTGCAAATACATGTCAACTTACCTAACTAACCCTAACCCTACTAGTCTGTTAATACTCAACTAACACTCTATATGAGAGCCAGTAGACATGTAGGTGCAACGTCAACAGAATGTGTTAAAGGGACCATCAAAATAAAGTGAAGGTTTCTAAAAATTGTTTCTGACGAAGTGTTTCCTGAGCTTAGGCAGGACGTGTCCCTCAGTGCAGAAGATAAACTCCAAAAAGATTGAGGAGATGATACCGAAAAGCCTTACGCTGACAGTTTGAGGTGAGGACTTCTGAATTACTGAGGAAAGTAAGATTAATGTGCCACTCAAGTTTAAATGTCTTATCTATCTTGAGCACATTTGGTGCGACTGTCCACTCAGACCTAAACTTGTAATATGTTTTTTAATTAGGACCTGATGATGATAATGAACTTGACAAGAATACATCTAGAATAACAATGATTAATGAGATGGAATCAGGTCTGTAGAAAACAAATATAGGAGCAGGTTTCCTTTACAGAGTTCAGTAATGGTCGCTGCTGACTGGCCTGTGCGGAAACACACTGACTGAACTGTGATCCTGACTCACGTTTGATTCTAGCTCGCAACATTTACAAATCACTCCCCATCAAAATGTCACGTGATATGATATAAATGACACCTAAAAATGTAAAATTATTCATTATAATAAACTGGTCCCATTTAAGTGAAAAGTGTTAGATAATAAGACTGAATCAGTCAGACTAGATTAGGCTACACTCTTAAAGGTCGCGTTCATTGTGATCCCATGTATCAAACTTTAGTTAGTTGTTAAGGGGTTGCACGCCAGACGCGACGCGGCGGACAACTCAAGGTATCGCACACCGGACGCGCACTTTCTCATCAGTGTATGGCCAGCAATATTGTAATGTTTAATGACAGGAGATGAAGATAATGTCTGTTCTATGTAATTATTGTACTGCACAATTAAATACAATCGTTGCTGAGTCAGTCTGCCGTCTGAAAACTTTACCTCAGAGCATCCGTTAACTGAATGAATTGAGAATCTCACCTGAAAAATCCAATAACATCAGCAATTATCATTCAAGCAGCTGATTTCTGTAAATGAATGCAAAACGAAATGTATATTGCAGCATAGGGCGAAGTCAGGACCCATCAGCAACGATTTGAGACAAAAATAATTTAAATTTGATATAAAACTATGTAAATGACGCTCTGTGGCGCTGCAGGGTTTTGAACACGGTCTAGCCGTCGCTGGGCGCGGCCGGTGTGTGTACACTCATAGAGAATAATGTGTTCGAATTTTAAAGACGTGGCGCTGCGCGACGCGGCGCGTCGGTGTGCGACCCCTTTAGAGTATAAATGGTATCTGTAAAATTATAAAGCTCAATGCCAAGTGAGATATTTTATTTAACAGAAGTAGCCTAACATCGAACGGCCCATTTGGACTACATCCCTCTAACCAGTGTTGCCAGATGCCAGCAAGTTTTTCCAGCCCAAAACCTCGTCAAAAACCGCGAGATGCACAAAAAACCGCCCAATTTTTTTTTGCCTTGTTTCTCGCTATGGTTTCTCATTTAAACACATTAGAATCATTAACTAGTTTTGAAATGAACCATTGGTCTGTGTACTTTTGCGTCCATTCGTTTTTCCTTTTTTAACCTGTAATTGAAAAACCAAAAAATTAACGGTTGTATTTTTAAAATACAAAGTTTAAATACCAAAATTTGAATTTGAACTTCAAATACTGCTGTAAAAAATAATAATAATAATAATAAAATACACATTGTATAATAAATAAAATAAATAGGCCTAGATAATAAATGTTTAGTTTTATATAATAATTAAAAAAATTGTCCCTTTATGAAACATTTAAAATATTCACAAATTAATATGAAAAAAAAAAAAAGATTTTACTGGTTTTCTAAGGCCAAACCATGTCCGTAGATGAGCTCTGGCCAAACCAGAAAGAAAAAAAAAAGATGTTTTTGTTCTTTCTTTTTATAGGCCTATAAGTCAAATAGCATTGTAGGCCTATATAAAGAAAATAAAAAAGTTTGTGAATATCGTTTTACCAGTCTAAAAACGAATAAAGAAAGCATGTTTTTCGTTATTCAATTACGAGTTAAAAAAGGGAAAAGGAATGGACGCAAAAGTACACCGGCCTTCGACTTAGCCTATCCAATTTCAGAAATCAAATGAACGCAAAAGTAGGCTATTCTAGCTTACTATTAAACTAGCTTATTTTATGTAAAATAATGCGAACAACTTAGGCAATCAATAAGCGGATGGAATGTAGCTGATGTCAAGCCATTACGCGCAAGTACCTGTGCGCACGGGGAGGTGCCGCCGCGTGCGTGAAGTGAGCTGAAGGGAACGTGTCTGTTTTGAGATTAGACCTGTAGTGGGTGTGTAGCCTATATGTGAGTGAGTGAGTGAGATTATACAGAGAGTCGCTGAAAGAAGGATCTGAAGTACCGGTGTTTCGGCTACAAAAACCCGCCGAACTGATCGGAAACCAGCCCAATTTTTATCCACCTGCCCAAACCCATTTTTGCCCGCAAAAAAGATTACAAAACCGCCCAATTGGGCGGGAAACCGCCCAATCTGGCAACACTGCCTCTAACGTTACTTCCTTCTTTAATGACGTCAGTAGTTTTTTGACTAACGTCCGCCCACAGGAATGCTCCCTAACTCCCTCAACTTGCGCACTTCTTATAACTTACTGTGTTTACTCAGCTCTTACGGTGATTTTCTGACGTAAAACTGACGCTTCATCTTTTGTGTGAAGTACAATAAACTTTATTAAACTCATCAGTATATGTTTGATTGTCATTCGGACCTGGTCCGACTTGTAGGCTGTTAATAAATAATGGATACATACAAGCAGATGACAAATACGTTATAATAATCGTAATTAAACTACTAAACTATACCTGTTCCATCTCTACAGCACTCTGACTCTGTAGGCATTATTGTCCAACTCGAAATGAACACCGTTACTGAGAGTTTCTGATATTATCATCGTTCCGTGAGATGAAATTGTCCCCGAGAGACTGAGCGCGAGCTCATGAAGCTCCGCCCCCTGTGCCGGCTGAAGCAGCTTATTTGCATTTTTTGCATTATTTGCAAAAAATTACAGTTTAAACATGCTGTAAAAAATGATCTGGTGGGTATTTTGATCTGAAACTTCACACACACATTCATTCACATTCAGAGACTTATTTTACAAAGGGGCATAAAATACAAGACCTTTAAAAATCTCTGTCTTGTAATCATTATGAACTTGTTTAACATTACAGGGTACAGCCTTGGTAAAAAGCATGAATATTTCGGTTGCTGCTGTTACTTGCAATCATCTTCGGTTGATATGTCAGTAGCATACATACATCAGTAGCATACATACAGTAGCAGACAACATAGCGGGAGACTCCCGTAACGTCCGATAGCGAGGGATTAATGAAGATGCCGAAGACAAAACGCTCCAAGGTTTGGCTGCATTTCACTTGTAAAATGACGTGCAGAGGAAGTGTGGCGATTGTCTGAAGCCCATATAGATTCATGGCAATCCATTGGCTGATGGCGCGGGCGCTGCCTCGACGCTCTTACGTCGTCATATTATATTAGCGCGCATTATTTGATTTCATTGGGCGAAATGATTTCCAGGCGGTAGCATAGAGTGGAGCTCAACTCTTAGTCTACATTAAGTGGGAGTGGCCTGCGGAGCTGAGCATTGCAATGCATTATGGGGATTGTTGTCTACAATCTACAAGCACTAAAAAGTCATTTTCTGCCTTTTATCGGCCAAGAAGGACCCAAATTAGAAATTTATGATACTATTTTACTACATATCCACTTTCAATACATGTCTCCACCACTGGAATTGCCCTTTAAGAGTGTACGCCAACAAAAGTAATAAAATGGTAACATTTCAAATGCTATTAAATAAGTCACAAAGCTAAAATAACAAGAAAACCAATAATATGATTGTAAATATCAGCAATCTCTTACTGACACACATTGAACAACTCCCTGCTGGCGAATATAGAGATGATCACTTTCACATCACTTTTCACACTTACATATTCAGATTCAGGGATCTACTCATCTTTATCTGCCATTGACATTTTTAATAACTCTGTGTTCATCCTGACTGAGTCTGTGTTCTTTAAACCACACAGATGTCTCATTCTCTGACAGTGTTGAACAAGTAATCACAGAAATATACATTTTTCTTGCATGCTGGTTGTTATGAGACTAGGCTCTAACAACTGAGGAAACCTCATTGCCTGTGATTTAGCTCTGTCATGACATTCATAACCCAGCTTTGACAGGGTGAAAAATGTCAGCTTCCCCATTTTGCTGATTGGCAGTAGGGTCTACATTTCTTAAATTATTATATGCAATTTCTGTCTTTGTGGATGGAAATAAATTGGGATAGTCAAACTAAATAATGGCCTATCATTCTTACGGGCAGGGATGAATATAAGATATCAAAGGATAGCTAATGCGTTCTGCATATGCATGCTTTACATTTAAAGCCCTGAGCGCTCCATTATTTAGTATTTTGAAGTACAGCAGAACAGGAGGGCTGTCATTTAAATGGTTCACTTGCATAATCAACAATGGAATGCAAATGAAGGCACACACTGATATATTAAAGAACAAAATACTGCAAAAAAAGTAATAAATAAAGACGGGTTATATTAAGGGATACATTGGTTACCACCAGACATTAATTTCTCTTGAATTACTAAGGAAAAGGACAACTGAAAGTACATGTAGCAGTCGGCAAAAGTAAACTCATTTCTATTCATTCTCTAAACAGCTTTTCCTATAAGTAAACTTATTTGTAAAAGAAGTTTTAGCAGCTTTGCTGAAAGAGTTCTAGCGTGAAATTATATTTTGGGATATCTATATCAAGCTAATGACTAAATCTGAGTAGCCATGGGAACATGTGCATATTCCTTCTTCTACGACAGGCATCTCTAAATGGCAATTTATAGACACCGCTCATTTATACAGATTAAAGACATTTACCCGGTTTGACTGACAGTACTGAAGCCTAGTCATGAATGCATGTTTGAGCTTTTTAAAAATGAAACAAATTGCACTGACATCTTAAAATATGTCACTGCTATTGTTTTGTCTCTAGATGTACAGCAGTAAAAATGCATTTTAAAAGCTAATTAAATGTCCAAATTGAACTAAGGTAATGGTTTAATCATATTTTTGTGCAACCGGGCCATAATGGGTCAATCATTCCAATTTTTTTTTTTTAAAAATCCTTAAAAATCATAGAAACACAGAGAAATAAATTTACAGTACTCTAATCAGACTTCCTAGAAGTGTTTTAGGCAGTGGCGGTTCTAGACCATTTCAACTGGGGGGGCAAGCTGGGGCCAGTTGTACTGTTAGAGGGGCCAGTTACATTTAGACCTTATCATTTTCTGCACTGCACTTCACTGCAGGCATAAACAAGCAAAATACCGTTTATAATTATCTAACAATGAATTTGCATTTCCATTATATTTTTACATTTGCATTACATATTTAGTATCAGTCACAGTAGCTGTATTTGAATTTCCATTATTTTTTAAATTTAAATATATATATATATATATATATATATATATATATATATATATACACACACATATATATATATATATATATATATATATATATATATTTTTTTTTTTACAGCATCAGTCACATAATTATAAAATCATTATAATAAAATCATTATACATCATTATAAAATATGACATGATTTTAAAAGTGACCTATAAAATCGACAATGCAATACACTTTAATTTATTTAGTGCTAATAAAATTATTAAGCCTATTTGGAGGCAGAGATGTTTATAATGTGACAATATGTCAGTCATCGTGTAATAAGGAAAATATGACTAGGACTACAAGCCTATACTTGTTCTGAGCAGGTGTTGTCGGTGAACAGGCTGTAAAACTGTTGTCTAAGTTACAGACTGATACTAATTAACTGGGAAACGTTCTCTAACATCAGTCAAGTTGTCATTGTTTTTGTCAAACATGTTGTGAATTTGTAACATTAAAACAGGAGATAATGACTTACTCCGTGCTCTAAGTTACGTTCGGAGCTCCAGTGATCATCTGTGGGTGAAGAAACTTTCGGAAGATGTTGTAACAGAATCATGTGAACAATTCGAGGATATGCTTTTTTTCATTGGTTGTTGCGTTAAATCTTACCCAGATACAATAGTGCCCTTTCTGATTGGCTATTAAGTAGCACTTCTCTTTTTTTGATTGGCTGATGCGTGGCAGGGTCGACTGCTGAACTCCAGGCGAGACGCGCTTGATTCTCACGTCAGAAATTGCGTATATTAAATATATTATTAATAGTTTTTCCGCATGAGAAATACAATGTGTGACGGGAGTGTGTGATAAAAGACTGAAATGAGTGACTGTCAGGCTCAATGCGTGACACTATAAAAAAATATTTCACACAACTCCACATTTAGGGGGGCCACGAGGGGTCCAAGCTTGTTGTCACAGGGGCACTGGGGCACCCCCAGGCCCCCGTCTAGAACCGCCACTGGTTTTTTAGGTTAGCAACAGCAGTGTGTAACTGGTTCAAAAAGATTGAAGTCATATGATATGTGTGTGTTTCATATGGTAACAAAATATTGTTTTATGAAGTCGTGTATACGTTTGAAGTGTTGTACTACTTTAGTGTAGTGTTTTAACAAACCGGGCCCTGTTTTCAAAATTGTGCTTAAGCAACTGAAAAAAAAAAAATTCAGTTAAAAAAAATAAAACACATTAAACTCATGAACTCAAATTGTGTGGAAAAAAGAAGAAAAAGTGTTAGCCTACTGTTGTAACAGTGCACAGGCTAAAGCAGACCTTTCAGGCTATAGCCTAACGCTAATAAGCCTTATGCCAAAATTATTATTAAAACTAAATTGTCGGTCATTAAATAGGAAAACTGAAATAATTGTGCAGATGATTTGCTTCAAGTGAAACTCGACATCAGACATTAAGGCCCGGCCGAAGTATTTTATTGCACGCAGTGACGTGACAAATCACTCACTCCTTTAATGCTGCCTTCAAACCAGACGCGAATAGCCATTTGAATCCATTTGCGCGTCAAGAGCGAAATTGACACGCTTAAAAAACTAAAGTTGAGTGGCTGCCTGCACATTCACTGTACTCGCGGCTGCAGCTGCTGCAACTTGATTGGCTGCAGGACAACTCCACTTCCACGGATGATTTTTAATGTTTTGTTATAAGACATTTTATATCAAGATTTTGCTTTAGTATAATTTTTGGGACAATTAAGGCCGATTTTCAGGATTCGGGCTTAGATTTCAGCACTGTCCGAATTTTTCGGGACTTCTGGTCACCCTAATAGCACGCCAAAAATGGAAATACAAATTGGCGTTCGCAATTTCATTAGATCAGTCTGAAAAAAAAACTTGTTTTAATTGCGATTAATCGTAAAAATGTGTGATTAATCAAGTACATTTTTTAATCAATTGGCAGCACTAATTCATATATTCTGTTCTAAACCTGTGGTGAAATTAAAAACAACCAGGCAGCTAATATGCACACTTTAATATGCACACATGCTTTTTGATCATTGCACATAATAATGCAAAATGATTATCTAAAAATAGTTAAGTACGTGGTCATAAAGATGATTATTTTTTAATCATCTCTGTCTTGACTTTGTCAGTTGGACCCAGTCTTGACTCTGACTTGAACCTCTTTGGACTCAAATCTGTTTTACAATTATAAACTGAGTGTAAAGCATATCATTTGCATATAATTAGTTTTTGCATTAGGTACATGACTGAATGATTTTGCTAATTGGGCCTCAAGTACCACTTTTAGTGTCGCAATTAAAAAACAACAACAACAACACCTGTAAATTCACACTTCTTTCCACCCTAAATTGTCACTACATTTACCATTGACAATTTCGATAATTTTTTGCAAAATCCCTTTTTGTCTTTGGTCTTTAGTGAAGTGTGATCTGACACATTTCATGAAGTTGGCCATTATGTAATAGTTAAAAAACTTAGAGCACAAAGCTGTCAACACTGCAGTAATTGTGATGTTTTCCACTGAGTATATTTTGACATGCTCAGGGCTGGAGTCTCAGGTGCATTCGACTGCTCTACAAAACACTCCTCCAGCAGCACCTGTAACCAGGGCTCTCAAGCGTCAACGCATTCAGCGTGACAGTCACTCATTTCGGTCTTTTGTCACGCACTCCCGCCACACATTGTATTTCTCACGCAGAAAAACTATTTATCATATATTTAATATGCCGCAGCGCCCAAATTGTCTCTAGCCGCTTCACTCTCATAGTGGAACGCAAGCGCGCGCGTCTCCCCTGCTCTCGCAGCCTGTCGCTTTATCAGCCAATCAAAAAAAGGAAAGGGCTACACAATTTTAGCCAATCAGAAAATAGCACTACTGTATCTGGGTAAGATTTAACGCAACAACCAATAAAAAAGCATTTCAAGGAATTGTTCACGTGATTCTGCAACAACATCTCTTCCAAAGTTTTGTTCACCCGCAGAGGAAACGACTGGAGCTCCGAATATCACTGAGCAGAGTAAGTCATGAGATCTCCTGTTTTAATGTTACAACAAATTTACAAATTGTTTGACACAAACAAAGACAACTTGACTGCTGTTAGAGAATCATATTTTATAATTATCCTGGCCATGGATGCATTAATCATTGCATATATGTCTTTCAAAGATGTCAGGTAAAAAGCAAACGAGCATCCTCTCATTCGCCCTGAGAGGAAAGCCCCCTAAAAAGGCTAGGTTAGAGGATGCTGGCCCAGAGAAGGTGGCCAAAAGGGTAGGCCCATTAGAGGAGGAGACGGTGCCATGTGTCATACATTTTCTGCAAGTCTCAGCAATTAATAACAACACAAAAACACTAATATTAATATTATTAATGAAACACCCACATTCCAACGACCCCCCCCCCCTCAACAACACCCACCCCCATTGGGGCTGGGAATGTCACTCTTGCCTGTCTTCAAAACTTGAGAGCCCTGTGTAACACACCTGCCGCATGGAAAACAAAGAGAGCCTCTGTTCTGGCCCCACGGCGTCGGATTCCACTGGGAATCATGTCCATTCTCAGCTCAGATTATACCTTGATTCTTTCCATATGCTAACCTGAACCCTCCTATTCCCCATTGTCATATTGCACTTACTCTGTGCCTGGAATAACTCATGTTATGTTTTATTTTCTGCTGCTGTATCAGGAGCAGGGCTGCTGTATGTGTGTGTGTGCTTTGATTATAGACATCCAGTTTCATTGCCCCCATCCCCAAAGAGAGATATCTAAATAATAGATATGGGCAAGGGCAGGAGAACTGTCATCTACTCGCAGGAGAGGAACAACGGCACTACATCCAGCTTATTGCATCTGTTTCCCTCTGCAGAAATGAGAAACCAGCAGCACACAAAAATCCTGAAAGCAAAACCCACACAACCTCTGAGCAATGTAAGTATACTGGACCTCCCATGAGTTCAAATATAAATACTTAATAATATCCACCATCCACCTACACACACACATGTGCTACACACACCATTTTAACACACTTTAAATTCAAGGAAATCAGGAACACCATACCAATACTGTGCTTGACCCTGTCGACTTCAAAACTGCCTTAATTTTACTTGGCATTGATTCAACAAGGTGCTGGAAGCATTCTTTTGACAGGATAGTATCTTGTAGTTGATGGAGATTTGTGGGATGCACATCCAGGGCACAAAGCTCCCGTTCCACCACATCCCAAAGATGATCTGGGTTAGATCTGGTGACTGTGGGGCCATTTTAGTACAGTGAACTCATTGTGATGTTCAAGAAACCAATTTGAAAAGATTCAAGCTTTTGTGACATGGTGCATTATCCTGCTGGAAGTAGCCATCAGAGGATGGGTCATGGTGGCCATAAAGGGAATGGACATGTTCAGAAACAATGCTCAGGTAGGCCGTGGCATTTAAACGATGCCCAATTGGCACTAAGGGACCTAAAGTGTGCCAAGAAAACATCCCCACACCATTACACCACCACCACCAGCCTGCACAGTGGTAACAAGGCATGATGGATCCATGTTCTCATTCTGTTTACAGCCAAATTCTGACTCTACCATCTGAATGTCTCAACAGAAATCCAGACTCATCAGACCAGGCAACATTTTTACAGTCTTCAACTGTCCAATTTTGGTGAGCTCTTGCAAATTGTAGCCTCTATTTCCTATTTGTCAGTGGAGATGAGTGGTACCCGGTGGGGTCTTCTGCTGTTGTAGCCCATCCGCCTCAAGGTTGTGCGTGTTGTGGCTTCACAAATGCTTTGCTGCATACCTCGGTCGTAACGAGTGGTTATTTCAGGTCAAAGTTGCTCTTCTATCAGCTTGAATCAGTCGACCCATTCTCCTCTGACCTCTAGCATCAACAAGGCATTTACGCCCACAGGACTGCCGCATACTGGATGTTTTTCCCTTTTCACACCATTCTTTGTAAACCCTAGAAATGGTTGTGTGTGAAAATCCCAGTAACTGAGCAGATTGTGAAATACTCAGACCAGCCCGTCTGACACCAACAACCATGCCATCCATCCATTTCCAGTTTCTATCTATCTTTCCATCCATCCATCCATCCATCCATCCATCCATCCATCCATCCATTATCATTCAAATTTCTGGAATTTAACCGTAATTCTAAAAGACATTCTCTCTGAAATTCTGAGAGACACTCAACCTCGAAAATAAGTCCTAAAAATTGTCTGGTAATCCTTGGTTTAACCTCGAAAGGTCAGCGGCCCAAAAATCTAATCAAAAACTTCCAACACATTCAGTACTTCACATGCACACAATACTGTTCCAGGGGTAATGCTAATATAATAACTGAATAATATAACCTCAGAAGTAGTTACTGCAGTGCTTAAATAGATCTGGTTCGTCGCATGCAGTGGCTTTGCACAACGCTTAGGTAACATTGCTTTTCAGAAACTCTTTGATCATCTTTGGATGGAAGGACACATTGAGCCAGGACACTGCCAACTGAATGCCTGAATGGAATATTGATCTGAGTGACTCCTATTAAACGATTAGATAGAGAGGAGACAGTGTTGACATTGTGCTTTGCTGCCCTGCGTTTACAATGAATGCCGAGATCACGATTTTTCAGAGAATCTTTTTGGCAGGCCGCCTTTGGAAGCACACATACGCATCAGCTGACGTTCTCAATTTATGGCTTCCATGTGTGGTTTTGCCTATCATTTGCTATGCACTGTTAAATTGTAAACCTTTGAGTTTGACTTTAACAACATGCATGAAGTAGTTCCAAAAGCAAATATTTCCCAGACTTTTGTGGTAGTGTGAGGGTGGTAGAAGTGGATGCGCATGTATATTTAATGGCAAACATCCCTCTGGCCCAGGAGAACTGTAGATGCTAATGAGGACTGGCAAGTTGAGAACAGAAAGCGCCACTTCGTCTCTTCCCTTGATACACACCAGAGAGAGAGGAAGAGCGAGAGAGTTTAAAGAAAACATCTATGCCATCGACGCACACAACTCCCGCAACAGGGAGAATCCAGATATCATTTGAGAATAAAATCTTTGACACGTGAACTGCAAAGCTGTTTACCACCATGAAGGGAACAACAGTATCAATCCAGTTTTTTTAAAGGGAGAGTTCAACTCAAAATGAAAAATTTGCTGGGTATCTGGCATTGTTTCAAACCATATCACTTCTTTTTCTTTGGAAAATGTCCAAGCTGCACCTTTCCACACATAATCCCAACATTCAAACAGAAAAACGTCATATAACCATTGCAATAACTCCAAAGCTATTCAGTTAAGGTAAAAAAAAAAAAAACTGCATAGTGCTGCTTTAAATAAAGGTCAAGTATGTAAGTTTTTCGTTAAAATTTTTGTTTATTGTTCATTGACTAGGCCTACTTTTAGTATGCCATTCATGTGTTTATCTCCCCCAAAAGTTCAAACATTGAGGAGGCGTTTACACAACACAGTTGTGTAACCAAAAAACTGAACATTTTGTAGGCGTTTTGGTCATTCATGTATGACAACAGCGGTTTGGGGGCCTGCAAACTTTTTAAAAATGTGCTTCAAATTCAAGGAGCTTAATTTCACCTTCAATGATTTTCTATTTAACCATGTTCAAAAAAATAATTACTGCAAATAATTCAATTACAGTGGATATGTAATGGGTTCTTTTTTCACTGAAGTTCATGTACTGTATGGATTAAATTAATGAGGTCTGAGTTTGCCTCTTTAGAAGAGTTTTTTAAGTCTGACCATCCACAAAGAGAAAATCATTCTGTTTGTTAAAACATGAAAGGCATTGCTTGCAAATTTAGCACGAACATGAGAGCTGCTGTTTCATTGTGATTTCATGCCTTTGTTCTGTTAGCTTTGATATACAAGCAGCAAAATTAGATTCAAATCACAGTTCAAATCACAATTACAATAATAGAGCTAATAATTCCCTACATAAAACACATTGTAAACCTTAATTATACCCATATTTAATGCAGCCGGAGACACATTCATTCTTTGTCCCTCAGGTTTTTTCTTCATAGCTTTCGGATGATGTTAATAATAATAATTTGTTACATTTATATGGCGCTTTCTTGGTACTCAAAGCACTTTACATTGAAGGGGGAATCTCCTCAACCACTACCAATGTTATGCAACCTGTCCGTTTTTGGGATCTGACTTATCTTTGGGATAATTTGACTGGTATTAAAGGGAGAGTTCACAATTTTTGATATGTTTTAGCTTACCTCAAGGGCATGCAAGATGTAGGTGCCTTTGTTTCCACAGTAGTTTCAATTGATATATATATATATATATATATATATATACAAAGACACTAACATCTTGGATGCCCTTGAGGTAAGCTAAAACATACCAAAATTCATTTCAAAGTGAACTATCCCTTTAACTAATTTATGGCCATATCATCCTGTAGCCCAAGACTGTTGTCCCACTAAAGCTAAGCAGGGTTGAGCATAATCAATACCTAGATGGGAAGACCACCTGTGAGCTGTGAAACTAGAGCTATGTTCGAAATCGCCATTCACTACATTACTTTACTATAGTCCCCTTGAAGAAGTGAAGAAACACGTGCTTGTTTTGTGCTTGCTGTTTAATAATCATTTGAAGCTTAGCAATCTGTCTGCTCAAGTAATATTTAACTGGAAATATTTAACTGGAACTCTGTCATGGAAACTATTTATAAACCTCAATTAAACAATTTAATAATTAAATAAGAAGGAGTTTATACCTTTATGATATTACGCTGTACCCACATTGGACCAGCAGTTTTAATAAATGGATAGATGGACGATTCAGTTGCGAGTGACATAGGGAATTCACAGTGCATTATGGGTATTCTCTAATCATTGAGTGTACATCAGCTGTCATTGTGGTGCATTATGGGATTGAATGAGTGCACTCGATAACATCCCACCACTACAAATGGCTGTTCCCTTCAAATCTAAGGGTATAGGGGGCGATTTCGGACACAGCCGAGGTTGCTGCTGGTTTGTGAGGCTAGCAGGAGGCGCTCACCCTGTGGGTCCTAATGTCTCAGTATAGTGATGAGGACACTATGCTGTTAAAAGAGCACCCGTCCTTCGGGTAAGACGTTAAACCGAGGTCCTGACTCACTGTGGTCATTAAAAAATCTGCCTCTTCTAGTAGAGATTCAGGGTGTGACCCCGGTGTCCTGGACAGATTCCCTTCACTGGCTCTAATCAATCATGGCCTCTGAATAATCCCCATCCTTTGCATTGGCTCTATCACTCTCTCTCCTCTCCACCTGTAGCTGGTGTGTGTGTGAGCGCACTGGTGCCGTCGGATGAGTACGTTTGGAGACTGAACACTGGTTGTTGAGGAGAGACCCTGATATGATTGAGTGCTCAGTTAGTAGGGCACAACGGCTAAAGGCACATCCTCAGAAACGTGATTTTCACTAATCCAATTGTGTATGATTGAAGAAACCAAAATGGTAACACTTTGTAATAACTGCATGCTATTAATCATTAGCTAAGCATTAATAAACCGTTCATTCATCATTTATAAGGCATTAACATATACATTAATAAGCAGTTTATAAATACATGCTACCTATAATGTGTTTAAGTGTGCCGAATGTGTGATGAGTGAACCTCGTGGTGGCGATTGGTGAAGGATTGTATCCACTGGTGGGGACAAAATCGACCCTGGCAAAAAGTGGTGGGGACATGTCCCACCCATCCCTCCCAGTAAATTACGCCTATGGTGATTGGTGAAGGATTGTATCCACTGCCGTATTCCAGTCTGTTTTTTACGTATTCAAATTAGTTGTACCATATTTTGGTTTGGTATTGAGTTATAGATTTAAATTGCAGTGAATTTCACTGTATTTCAGTGGGAATTGAGTTAACCATTTTATGGATCTGCCATTGATCCACTGGTTAAATTAGTTTTTGTGACAAAACTTTTTGTTTACTGTAAACTGTTTCCAAAATTTGTTTTTGTTTAACTCAGTAAAATCCAATTCTTTTTTGTTGTGAAATCTGTTCAAACAATTTCAACTTTTTTTCTCAATTAGACTTTTATCTGTCTAATTGTGCTCCATCGACCGCTGTCACTTAGGCCCTGTTTTACACGGAACGCTCGCGGATGAAAACGTAAAAATATTTTATCGGATGTGCCTTTCGTTTACACGGCGACGGCATTTTTGGAGCATAAAAACGCAAAAAAGTGAAACCACTCTCCAGAGTGGAAATCTTAAAACGCTCCACCGTCGCGTTCAGTCTGCTAGACAGTAAGGGTTGTACGCAGGCGCGCGGACTTGGTGTTGTTTTGTGGCATTGTTCCACATCGCCACCCAGCTGCCTGGAGTGCACACTACATCGAATTTCACACACTTTTGCGTCACCATATGCACGCGAATTTCCCACCCATAATGCTCATCTAAACGCAGAATAAAAAGAGATAACGCAGACGCGACTTTTGCGTTTTCTCTTTCAGATCGTTTCCTTGGCGTACAGGAGTCAGAATAAAGAAAAGCATAGTTTGCTTCTGGTGTGTATTTCTTCCATTTCACCCAGTCACATATAATATTGTTTGTTTCTTCAGCTACATGGCACTCGCCACAAGCGTATTCCACGTAACTGAAGAAACAAACAGTGAGTTGTACTCTAGAGAGAGCACATCTGCTGAACCAAAGCACTGACACTGCGAGGAATTACCTAACTTGTCATGACAACTGTAGATGTGTCTCTGCTCACAGGAATGATGGTATGAGGTCTTGTGAAAAAAACTTTGAACAGCAGAACTCACAATTTGTCGTAGCATTTGTTCTTTTTACTGCCATTACTTATAAATAACTGAGAATATTTACTGTACATGTAGATATAAAACAGTTGATTGTATCTAGATATGTTCCAACATATTGGCATGTCCCAAAAATGTACAGAGTTATTTCAAAATAATCTCAACCTACAAACCTGAGACACTAGAAAGAAATACAGCAAGAACGTTGCCAAAGCTTTGCTACATAGTAGCAATTATGGCTTCAATGTGTGCATTGGAGCCAATACAACCTTCAAGTCAAGACAAAACCAAGTACACCTTGCACAAAATAAATCTCAGTACAGTGTAGATCCTCATTATACACAATGCAATATCGGCCACATGTGGCTTATCAATATGCAAAAGTACAGTAGCTAAGATAAAATGTTTAACATTTATCATAAGATGTCAAAGTCAAATAGAGACATCCAGGTGCTTAAGCTTTTCATAATTCCTTGACGCAGTCCTACTTCCACATTCTTCTTCTTCTTCAGTCCCGATGGTACCATCATAAGTTGCTACCAGGCAACAGATTGGTGATGGTCGCAGGTTCTGGCCAGTGCATTTTTGGAGGGTCAGCTGAAATCCAAACTCATTGTCATTGTTCTCCACGAGTTCAAGGCATCGACTTTGACTTTGTATTCTGGATGGAGCCTCCCTGAAAAACAGAGAAAGATAAATATATATATTTCATTACAGACTCCTTCGACTGTCCCCAGGTAGGTTTCTGTATGGATGGAGATGTCAGGGCTTCATCCATCTTCTCCCAAAATTCCCTTTCAATGAGGATAACCTTTCCCAATTCATGATCAGCCAAACCTGCAATTATAGTGTGATGCCATAAGCACTAAAAAAAAAAAAATATTTTTTGGTGAGGTAAATACTACTGAAAAAAACCCCAATGTAATTTACAAGAAAAAGTTAGTTCAGGCAAGAATATAAAAAAAAAAACTAAGTAAATTCCATATCAGTACTTAGTTCAAGCGAGTAGAAATGAAAGCATAAATATGAACTCAATAAAATAAAGTAAAAATTACTCAACTTTTCTGATACTGGGGTTCCCATCATGCACTGGACCTTGAATAATTAATGAGGTTCATTTTTCACTGGTTTCCAGCTGTATTTACACTGTTTTATCATTGCTTTTGTTGTCAGTATTAGTAACTTGCCATTTTGTGACATTTGAGGAAATTTTCTGCTCAAAATGACACATTCAAACACAAAAACGATCCATCAAATGTTACCGTCATTGTGTATTGTCTACCAAGTATTGAGGTCTTTGCATTCACATCATGCTTAACATCTGACATGATGAAGTATAAATTACTTAGATACGCTAAGTAAAACACATACTATAAATGACTGGTATAATTCAATAAAAATGTTAGAGTGAAGAATGTAATTACAACTAAATCGATATTACTCAACCTTTTACTAGGCAAGTTACTTATTTTCTTTGTTACTTTCACTTAACTAAAGTAAAGTTTACTTAATTCCATATTCCAAGTAAATTTTAACTTAAGATTTCGAATTAAAGCTACTGATAAATATGTTTAGTTTTTTACTTGGCAAATCTTTGTAAATTTACTAGCATTTTCTGAGTGGAAAAAGTTGCCTAGCTTTTTTCAAGTAAATCCTACTCCAATTTTTTTCAGTGAGAAAATGTAGTCATCCGTTAATAACTTACACACACATCTAAGTGTTTGATTGAAAATTTGACGGAATTCTTTGTAAATGACAATAACTTTCATTATGGATTTTAATATGGATTTTCATTAGGATGCGTTTTGGTGAACATTGTTAGCCAGACGGGATTTAAACTTTGTCGGCTGAAGACCCAAGTTATAGATTTAGAAGATGAAAGATTATTTGGTGTGAGAGACCCAGGTTTGAATCCACTGTGAGACACCAATGTGCCCTGAGCAAGACACTTAACCCCTAGTTGCTCCAGAGGCGTGCGACCTCTGACATATATAGCAATTGTAAGTCGCTTTGGATAAAAGTGTCTGCTAAATGAATAAATGTAAATGTAAATTAATGGGCTTTTTCAGATCTTTCGATGTTAGGGACAAAATAAGCTTGTGTTATTTACCAACGCGTTCTCATCCTAGGGCGTCATATAGTGACACTTTTGAAATTTCGTCTAAATTCAATGCACATGGCACCCTTTAGCGTCAATATAACACGCACAGAGCTTTGTTCAGTTATGGTAGGTTTAGTTCTGGGGTAGGTTTTGGGTTAGACCACTAGGAGGCGCCTTAAGCTATGGCCCATATATATCTGCGTCTCATATTGACGCTAAAGGGTGACATTTGCGTTGGATGTAGACGAAATGTCAAAAGCTATATAGACGCCTTGGGAGGAGAACGGTCTGAATTTACATATGAATTTGACCAGAGACAACGAAAAACATACAGAGAGCATCAGCCTTAGTTTCTGCTCTGACAACCGCAAGACCAGCCAAACACTGGGAGTGTGTGTTAGAAATCAGGAATGGTGAGAGAACATTGTGCTTGGTATGTTTTTTCATCCTCAAATCTAACTTGGGTCTTCAGCCGGCAAAGTTTAAATCCCATATGGCTAGAGCGCTTCCCATAATGTTCACGCATTAGATCAGTAGACGGAGAGAAGATGCTCTATTGTGGCTATTTGAACCATAGACTGTAAAAAAAGATAGACGACGCCCCTTCGCTCTTTTCCATCAGAGAGATCTGAAGCCGTCCAGCGTCCACGATGTGGCGCTGACATCTTGGAACTTGAGTCTGCGCACTTGCGTTTTCGGGAAGTAAAGCCGCGGAATCAAGGCCCCGCCCTCATTTTCGCTGAATCAATTGCAAAGACACGCTCCGCACTTTCTCAAGTGCCCTCTGTCTGCTGCGTTCCTCTCCAATGGTGTCTGCTGATTGCAGTACCCTCGTTAAAATAAGGTAAATACAACTACTAACCACATAGTCAATCACAGCTGTCAATCATGATATCACAGCACCATTTTTATAGCATCAAATAACTAACTAAAAGCAAACTTATTTTAAAAACAAACACTTGAAATTACATCAACGTGATAGAAACTACAGTAAATGACAGAAACTTTGGGAAAAGAATATGTGAAGTGTAATTTAATTGTTTAATTGGTCTCACGGGACGTTGAATAACATCGGGAGGCGGGATTTATGACCAATACTAGGACCGGCCACTGGGGGCGATTGAGACGTTTTGGCATCACTTTTGAGGCACGCTTGGTTTGAACACATTCGATCACATGAGCGTTTTCCACTATGAATGCAATCTGGTCGAATGTGTTTCAAGAAAACACATTGAAAGTGGACAAGCTTTTAGACGCTGTTTACACCTGTATTGAAGTGTTCGACCACTTGTGATCCGATCGACCAAAACGCTTCTTTATACCAGGTGTAAACAGAGCCAAAATGATTTGAATGCCACTTTGTCAAAAGTTGGACTGTTCCCATTGGTCAAAAGACATGCATGAACCAATTTACTGTATGTGATGTCATTTACATCAAGCCTGTGGTGTAATGCTTGAGGCTGCTAATTTTGACCAATTAAATGAATGCACTGATCGAGTGGGCTTGAATGAAGTGGATAATGATGATTAAATTACAGGCTTTGGTTACACTTTGTTTTAAGGAGTCTTAGTTACAGTGGAAATTATTATACATAAAAGTAGATACGTAAAAAGGACAGTGTAAAATAAGTAATCAAAACCTTTTAGATATGTGCATTATATACATTTGATGACATTGAGCATATTTGTCATTAAACCTAAACCTTTTGAACCAAAAATGATTCATAACATTTAGCATATCTCTAACCTTGTTAAAAATTGGTTTAGGTTCTGTTGATACTATACATTATACATTAAGTATGTATATTTTAGTATTTATGTAATAATACAAAAATGTATGTGTGCTAGATTACTTATAAATTTGTTTAGAGTTATAAAATGCTTGTGTTATGGTAATGAGAAATGCTACTAATAATTTAGATTTAGTGATAGTCATAATCTCTGACAGCATTTTTAGGGTTCAGATTGGCCCATGAAGAAAATAACATGAACAGGTTGAAGGTTTGGGTCTAAACTTTAGAGACATCAAGCACATCAAATTCATATTCATCTTTCATCTCCTCTTCTGAAAAGGGCTTGATCTGGTGTATCTGCGAGGGAACAGCAGCACTGCAGGCTTAGACATGAGAGAAGAGGTTAAAAGCTAGAGGGAAGCATCCGCACTGATCTCAAGCCGGGGAGGATGGGACTGCAGGACTGAGATAGGGTGGCGGATTTTCCACTGCCAGCATTCATTTTAACCCACTTTTCACAGAAGAGAACGCCTGTGGCCTTAAGACCCGGGTTTATGCGGTCTCAGTCCCACAGACTCTTTGAGAGGAGCTCAAGCCGTCTGACACAGCTGTGGTCAGGAGGCCTTCAGGTAGAGGCTGTACATTCACTATAAGTTTCTTTAAGAAGGGTTATCTGAAGCATATACTGTGCTGCCTCTAAGTTTACAAGACAAGATATAAAGCTACAAGCATTAGAGTTTAACAGGTCAATAGTATCCATGCTATTTTATCCCTGTGAAACCTACCCAAACAAAGTGGTTATGTAGGTGCTGTTAGACGTTTTTTTAAAGCTTTCTAATCCCAACACTCGACTACATTCTTGGAGAGTCTTTGGCCACTCAAACTCTCCTCCTAGCCAAGACAATATACACACACATCCTCTATTAGTAACATTATAGTTGATTGGAACTTAACTATTGCCCTGGTGGTATTGGGGCTAAAACCATTGCCCGTTTTTCCACCATTTTTCACAATTTTCATGTTTTGTGAGGCTAAACAATCTTTTCCTGCACATCAGAACTATATTCTTTGGTTTTACTCATTGTGATTAGCCTGACTTCGTCATATTCATATTCTAGTCAGAATGTGAGTCTAATACTGCTCCATAAGGCTTTGATTATGAGGCGGTGTCTTAACCGAACCAGGAAAACAAAACCCTCTGTATTCAACTGGATAGACCTATAACCAATCAGAGCATGTGAGCGTATGTTGAGCTACACATAGTTGTCAACAGAACTCAACTACACGCACACTGGAAGAAGTGGTAAAATAATGAGTGTTGCTTCTTTTGGTCTTCCATGAGTGCGACCAAAGGAGAAACCACCAACGACCACAGGGCTTTGATTGCGTCCCATCTTCTTCAGCGACCATAGCTGATAAAATAAACGTTTGCCGAATCCTGTAGGAAGGACGGCAAACACATCTTTCCATTCGACAAATGCCTTGATTGCAGTTCTCTGTTCGTCTTTTAAAATGAATGCGCTGTTCGATTTCTTCTAAAACAGTACGCGATATCTCAGATCTCCAGCTGCAGTCAACTCTGAGGGAAACCAGTTTAACCCAAGCGCTCTTTGATAACGTGATGATTACGTAACTGCAGATCACCTGTCCATCATCGTATAAACCCCGCCCTGGAAATTTGATTGGCCCGACCATTTCTGAACCGATCATAATTACTTCTCAATGGATTCGAGTCCAGACCGAACTTCCCGACAAAAACTGTTGTGGGCGGAGTTCGGGCTGGCATCCAGGCTACATAGTGATGGATGAGTTATAATATACTGTATTTTGTGTTATCTCAAATTTATACTCTTGTGAAACAGGAAGTCATGGCTGGATAATTGTATGTCCCTAGACAGCCTGGTGTGGTAATTATTATGATTTTTTAATTATGAAAGGAAATGTACTTAGAAGATAAATAAAGAAGGGAAGGAAGAAAGGAGATACATTTTGCTACCAATAGTTGTGGCCAATATGTATTAGAGAAAAACTTTTATTTCATAATGTTGTCATGGATAATAACCCCCACCCCCCACCCCCTCGCCCCCATACTATTTTACTTTAATGAAAGTTTAGACTTTTGTGATTTTTAAAAATGAAAGATCAAAAGGATAGCTTTCTTTGATCATGTTTACCGAGGATGGGAATAATTCTGACCATAACTGTGTGTGCGTGTGTGTGTATAATTTTATTTCAAGTAATTAAAATGTTTTATGCTTTTAGTTAATGATAACAACATTGTATTAATGATACAACTGTGTGAAATAAACAACTAGCATGCAACTTCAGTGTATCTCATGATGTATTCTTCTGACATTACTGTCTTTAAAGTCCCAATAACTTCTGACTCAGAATAATTCATAAAACTTGGCAAGAAGCCTCAGATGTAATAAGTAACGTGACCCGATGTCAGTTTATTGAGCTGACAGCTGAGCAGCTGAATGTTTTGAAAGTTATTAAATTTCAAAGAATTATCCTTAACTTTGAGCTTGAATCATCACACTTTTTGAGGAACTGGGGGTTATTTATTTAATCATTAAGGGTTATTTCAACATCTGAGGCTTCCTTCAATGTTTTTTTTTTTTAAATAACTTTGCACATTTTCTTTCTTGACAAATGCAACGACACTTGAAGGTGCCATCTGTCAAAAAAAAAAAAAAAAAAGAAAATTCGAATCATACTCCATATTCCATACCAGATGGGGGCAGTATACAAGCCGATGCAGTTCGACGATAGGGAAAATAAAAGCCCGGGCTATTATTTGAAGTTTTACGGTATTCGTTTTGTTCATATTACATTTTTATTGTTAGTTTGAATTATTTTGACAGACCAGCGCAGTCTCATCCCAAGACGTCATATTACTGACATCTTGGGACGTCTTTTGACCATACGTCAATATCCGCCTTTCAGGGTACCCTTAAATGACGGTTAGATGACGTTATCGGATTCTAACTCTACCCAGACCTAAACCTACCCCGTCATCTAACTGACGTTAAAGGTAAAGCGTCAGTTGTATGACGTCCCAGGATCGTCATATAAACGAGCATTTAGGGGTACCCTAAAAGGCGGATGTTGACGTATGGTCAAAAGACGTCCCAAGACGTCAGTTATATGACTTCTTGGGATGAGACTGTGTTAGACAGACAGCATTCACTGATGTTGACCAAGCTAGCGCCATTCAGAGCTGCCAACTCTCACGAATTCACCGTGAGACACGCAATAGACACGCTCTCACGCCACACATCAATTTTGTCACGCACAGAGAAGGACACGGAAACCGACAGACTAGACAGAGCAGGTTGGTTTTGATATATATATAAAAAAATCTCAGCTCTCAGTTTCTGTCAATTTTATTACGCAATTCAAACAATAAATACCGTTTTTACGCTTGTAAATGTCACACAACAGATCCCTAGCGCACATGAACCGATCATCTCTACTAGCTAATGGAAAAAGAACATGAACACTGTTGAAAGATACAGTATGCTACAACTTACAAAAATGTATTCCTCATGCATAATATCGACCAATCATTTTTTGAACTCTTCCCTGAACTGAAATGGAGTAGTGGGCTGTACTTTCCACACGATTAACATCAGGTTCAAGGACAACTAAGCCGTGCGAGTTACTCGTGTATTGCAGTTTGACTGGTGGTTATGTTTCACGCCCGCATACCGCCTACCATTGCTGAAACTGGTATTATGACACCTGCCGGGCCGGGGCTTGTAATTTAGCATGCTAATTCAGGGTTAATATCTCTGCAGCACTATAACTTATCATTTTTTTATGACATACATCAATCTTATTTTTTCTCATTCTTTTGATGCATGTAGCTTATTTTTTGGACCTCAGTTCTTACACATGGCACCTTTAAAGAAACACTCCTAGTCAACGTGTCCTTCGAAACTAATGAAACACGAATAAAGCAAGATGAATTTTATATTGTTTTTGCAAATTGAAAATACTCCCCTCTCCCTTCTCTCGAAAGAGTTCATCACTTTATCCTAATTTCACCCTAATTTGTCATGGGCATGTGGCATTTGTCTTTGTACATCTGTTAAAGCTGCCTGAGGCACACATGTTCCACACATAATGGTGCATAAGAAGTGTGTTAAAGGTTACAGGTTTCCAAAGTCTTTAAAGTGATTCATTCAAGCATTGTAAATCTAACATGGCGGTGTGCATCCAGCTGTGGGCATAGGGTAAATATGAAGGGCAATGCTAAATCAGCCCATCACTTGAACTGTTGCGCATCACTGGCTGATGTCGACATGAATGATCTCTCACAATCCCAGAGACCCAGACCTGTTTCCAGACCTACTAATCAATTCAATATAAAAGATTTGGTCAGTTGGCTGTTATGAGAATAGCCTTGTACTCTTATATTAGGTCTAAGAAGTCGACCAGCGTGGGAATTTGATATTGATCTTGCCTATTTCAGTGATGATGTGTGCACAAGCATGAGACTGAGATTATACTGGAGCATTGCCTTCAGCCACAGCTAATGTGAGATACATACATAAACACAATAGGCAGCAGAGATATTTCATCATTGGAGAAAGGAGTTACAAATGGCAAGCGATAAGAGTAAAACTAATTAACGAGAGTAACTGACACACATTTCAATGAGTAACATCATCATGTCCTATAAAGAGCGAAAACACTTCTATCAAACAGACGCTCACAGTGTACTTTATGCATCTCATACAAGCTAGTGAAATCAGTATTATTAAAAGTAATCCATCAACTGTTTTATTTTCATCCTCCTTGTTATTAAAGAAAATGTCTTTTTAAAACTGCAAAACACAATAACTGTTTTTAAAAGTGTAAACGGCACCAGCCACAAAGTACAGTTTCCGTATATTAATTTCAACTTTAAAATACTATAGTAAAAAATTGTTATGCGGTTTACAGTAAGTTTCCTCACTAGGTGAAAAACTGTAGTAAATCTAATACATTTCATGTCATTTTTGTACAGTAAGATACTTTAAATTTTGGTGGAAAGTGGAAAATGTGTTGCTACCATATTTGCATACCAAACCATATTTTTTCATAGATAAGTTCTGGCCACCACAGCTGCCAGTATTTTGTGTATTAGGATTATTGAGCGCGTTCTCATCCTTTGTCATGTAGAACTCTATATGCAAAAACGGCGCTATACTACACACATGGCACCATTTATCGTTAATATAACACGCGAACCCAAGGCGTAATAAATCCAATAAATCCTTATGCTTTAAACGAAAGCATAAAGAGGAGAGACGACAGTGAAGAGAGAAAGAGGACAGGCCTGAACATATGTTGTGTTTTGTTTTATTATATGCGACAGCAGTCGTCTGTGAGGGACTGCTGTCTTTTAACTTCGTTTTATTTGTTTTATTTTATGTCATTAAAGTATTTGAATGTTCAGCGGTTCCTGCCTTCTTCCAACGTCTAACCTTGTTACAGTGGTCACACCAGATACTGACTGGTTATTAAGTAAAACAGTTTAAGGTCCTGTTTAAACAAGAATGCTCACAGGTGAAAATGTACAAGTATTCTATCGGATGTGTCTTCGTTACACGCCGATGGCGTTATTGGGGCTTAAAACGCAAAAAAGTGAAACCACCCTCCAGAGTGGAAATCTTGAAAAAGCTTCACCGCGCGTTCCCGTCTAAAGGGTAAAAAAGGGTGTGGCAGTGCTCCACATCGCCACCTAGCTGCCTGGAGTGCATACTACATTGAATTTCACACACTTTTGCGTCACCATATGCACGCGGATTTCCCACCTGAAACGCTCATCTAAACGCAGAACAAAAAGGGAGAACGCAATGCCACTTTTACATTTTCTCTTTAGAATCGTTTCCGTGTAAACATAGCCTTAAGGCCATTGCACACCGAGTCCGGAATCTTCGCACGTAAAAAAAAAAATTCGACCTCACGTTATGTCAATCACGCTTGCACTCCGCCTCCGAAACTTTCGTCCGTTCATAAAAAAATTCGAATCTAGGTTCGATTTTATGCGTTTTTCGCCTCTACAGCCAGCATTTTGAGAGTTTTTTTGACAATTCAGGGCCGACTGGAGCTCGTTGCTGCACATCTTTGCACATATGTGCAGTGCTTTCAGTTTCGGTTTTCAATTCAAACAAGTGTTTTGTTCTCTTCTCTCGATTGGATTATGAAAGGAATAGGCTAACCTCCCTTTCAATCAGATTGAAATTTCGGATAGATTAAAAGGTGTGATTAAGCAGTCAATTCGAGAACTAATGTATTATTTGGGTACAATATATATGCGCACGCGCGTGTGTGTGTCGTCTCCATACCTTAGACATACTGCCAGTCTCTGTTCAGAATCGATTGGTTCACGGAAAATGGTGATCTTGTTTTTAAATGTGGCTCCAGCATCAAACTTTTCCACTGACGTTCTGAAATAAATTTTGAATCGCAACTCCTCTGATAACGAGGTGCTTCCTCTCGGTGCAAATTAAGGAATGGATGGACGCAAACACAATATTTTCTCTTTCTTCTCTTTTCAATAAGCGAGAGGGCAACAAAATCATCCTCACTGCTTGACAAATTAAGTTTGTATTTTTGCGGGGTTTTTCCGCAAAGGTTTAATAAATATGCATCGGACTCAGTGTGCAAGGTTTCTGTGCGTGACAAATTTTTAGGCTGACGAACACGAAAAACTGCATACGAAAATTTCAGTGTGCAATGGCCTTTAGAGTGGCCTTTTATTGCGGCCAGCCTAAGGCACACCTGCACTGTAAAAAGTAAACATGATTTTAACGGTAAAATACTGTAAAAATGCTACGGTGCAAAACTGTTAAATTGGTAAACAGAAAGTTTCCATACTATACATGGTAAATAGCTGTGATATAATTTTACCGTAAAATACCATTAAATTTACAGTTTTTGAAAGTGAAAAAGAACAAATCGTTGTATAATCTACAGAGAAAAACCGTAAATTGACATTCCCACAATTCCCTGTGTGACACTTCACATTATATGTATTTTTGTTGAAATAACTATAGTTCCTCATAGTGTTTTTTAATCAGTTATGTACATTAGGGTTTTATGTTACATTTAATGTTGTTAAATTAATGTTTATTGCATTTTTAAAATTTTATGTGTGTTACCATGATGGTGCTTAATGTTTGTGTGAATGACATTGTGCAGCTTCTTTAAATAAGTATTACTTTATACAAGTATTCACTTGTGATGAGCTGTGATTGCTCATGTAACTCTCATCCTGCTGTGATGATTGTTGGTTGTCAGTGTATTACAATGGTCTAAAACAGATATCAATACGTCAATAAGTTGGTAAATCCACATTTTATCAGAAAATAAAATACGGTTTATTACTGTAAATTTTAATTTACGTCTGTAATACCATTAACATTCCTACTCGTATTTTTAACTGTAAAGTTCTGGCAACCACAGCTGCCGTTTTTTACCGTAAAATTTACGGTTTATTTTTACAGTGTGTGCAATAACCATGCTGTCTAATCTGCATCTCGATATGCCACACCTGTGAGGTTGATGGATAATTTTGGCAAAGGAGAAGTGCTCACTAACACAGATTTAGACAGATTTGAGAGAAATAGGCTTTTTGTGTACATAGAAAAAGTCTTTGAGTTCAGCTCATGAGAAATGGAGGCAAAAACAAGTGTTAATGTTTATAATTTTGTTCAGTGTATATTCCTCCAGCTCTAGCTTTCTGCTAGAGGATGATGGCTGCTCCTGAAACCTCAGGCAACTGTCTTACTGCCTCACTGCCTTCTCAGTCAATGAATAAACAGTAAACTGCTTTCAAATAGGCTTCCAAGACACCATGACATAATGTCTAATGATCTAGAACAAACTCAGATGAGCTTTAGAGATAACTGAGCAAATATTTATAGACTACAATATATTTTTCTTGTCAATTGTTTTCTGCTAGATCCAGATTCAGGTGTGCCTTGTTGCCTTTTATTTTAATCGTATTCATATACAGTACTATTTACTATAAGTTTCATATTATTTTTGTTTTGTGCTTTTATCATTACTTTTACTATTGAGGTTTAATTGATGTTTATTTCAGTTTTAAATTATAAAAAAATTTTCAGACAGTAATTTCAGTGCTTCAACTTTAACTTATTTCAGTTGGCTGTCAAGGCAACATTTCTAGTTTTCATTTAATGCTTACAGTATATTTAATTTCAGCTATATTTTAATTAACTAGTAGATTAAATACTATAGATTAACTGATAGTAACTATAGATTAATTAAATGTTTTTGCATTAATGAAAGGCAGTGTTTTTCAGCTTTTTGTTGTATATATGTTATAATATGTTAATATGTTAAATAATCAAATGTTTTTTTTTTTTTTTTTTTTTTTTTTTTCAAAATCACTTGAAATCCTATTCCAAACCAACTTAACACCCCCTGAGCACAAAAAAAAAAAAAAAAAAACAAAATCATCTGTGGAATTGGGCAGGTATTCGAAATCATTTTCTCCAGCCAATCATTTCCAAGACCACCAAGAATAATTGGACAAGAAAATGTGTCTCAAACTGTCGTAGCATACCCCCACCTCCTCATGCACGTGTCCTCTTTGTGTGCATACTAAAAGCTCGTGACTCAGTCACAGTAAGTGCAAATCCCATACCCTACCTTTAAATTGCTTGCAATGTTTAATATTTTAATCGGTTATCTTCCCTAGTATGGAAGCCAGTTTCTGCCAATTTTAAATAAATCAATTAAATGCTAAAAATGAAAACTAAAACCAGATTGGCCATTTCATTATAGAAAACTATGGGATAATAATTAAATTAAATCAAAGTAGACGTCTGTTCAACTCAAAGAGCTGTGCTCGACTGAATTGTTGTGTTTTGTTAGCATCTTCTTTTCTTGGCTGGATGACTAAAACATTAACATTATCAACATCAGCTTCAATCATGGCGGTGACTCTTCCACTTCACAAACACACACTCCAATGTCCCTGACAAAACATGACATCTCAGTGGAGCGGAAGTACAGAAACAACAGCTTGAAACTCGCAACCTTAAAACGGCAATGTCGGCTAAATAAAAAAGAAACTGATGTCCCAAAGTGCCACCCAATGTTACGCATTTACGCAACCAAGGGCGAGATATCTATGTCCATCAAACAAAATGTTGCTTCTCCTGTTTTTTAAATAAAAACAAATAATCCACAAATAAGATAAACTCAACAGATGCTTGGATGCATTTAGTACCGATATTCACTGTACATAGAAATTCATGGAAGAAATGAGCCAGATGTCTTGCATAAAGAACACAGCTATAAAAACTGTATCTAAATTGCATTTAGTGTTATGAAAACTGTCCGAACCCACAAGCTTTATTAGTGTTTTTTTTTGTGTGTGTGAGCCTGTGTGTACTTGACAGATAAAATGGCACACAGCAATATAATTGACTATTTGGCCTGTCCCTGATTTATCCGTCATATGGTAAATTAAAAGCAGGTTGCTGTTTCCTGATGATATGAAAATGTAATCCAGTTTTTAAGTGTACACCCCAGGGTGAGAACCTGTTTGTATTACCTGAGTGAAATGCCAGTGGAGCTTCATGCGTTTAGCCGCAGCGTAGCTGCACTCAATGAGCCGTGGCTCGGCCGTTCACATCCACCAGGCACTTGTTGTCGTCATCGTCAATGGTGGGGCTCAAGATGCCCACGAATAACTGCTGAGTGCTGGTGTAGTATACATTCTGCAATGACAGAGCACATCGTGAATAAAACCAGGTTACAGAATAAGCTTGTGAAAGAGCACATCTTGCAGCAAATAGTCACTTTACGATTACAAGAACAGGCACTTAGCTGCATCTAGATCTGATGTCACGACGACATGATCTCCATGCAGCAGACCATGAAAATACACACGCTAAAGGTGTGATTTCAAATCAACCCAAGACAGAGGGCACATTTTAATGCCTTTAAACTTCTTCATGAAGCATTCTGCTGTGTGCACTTTGCAAATTAATTTGCAAAGAAAAAAGAACTCAAAGTAATTAGAAAAGAAAATACAAGTAAGACATTGGTTTAAATGCAAAATTTCGAAGTAGAAAGACTAAAATAGTACTTTCTTGTAAGATGTACTCCAATCTTTCCTTTTTTACCTCAAAATTTAACTTCGAAAAAGACAGAAATGTGCCTTGGCAAACACCCAGAACTCCCTAACAACACCCTAGCAACACCCTAGCAACTGCCTAACAACTAAATAGTGCCTGGTTTTGCCACAGCAAGTACCACTTACATTTATTCAGAAAATAGTTATTATTATTATTAGAAACATTATAGTTTACATACACTACACGGTCAAAAGTTTAGGGTCGGTAAGATTTTTTATGTTTTTAAAAGAAGTCTCTTCTGCTCACTAAGGCTGCAATTTTTTGATAAAAAATACACAAAAAACACAGTAATATTGTGAAATATTATGACAATTTAAAATTACTTTTTTATGTTAATATATATTAAAATGTAATTTATTCCTCTGAAAAAAAGCAGAATTTTCAGCATCATTACTCCAGTCTTCAGTGTCACATGATCCTTCACAAATCACTCTAATATGATGATTTTATGCTTCCAAAAACATGTATGATTATTATCCATGTTGAAAACAGTTTTTTACATTTTTATTTCAGGATTCTTTGATGAATAGAAAGTTCAAAGAACAGCATTTATTTAATTAGAATCTTTTCTAACATTATAAATGTCTTTACTGTAACTTTTGATCAATGTAACTCATCCTTGATGAATAGAAGTATTGATTTCTTATTTATTTCCCCCAAAAATAAAATACAAATTCTTACTGACCCCAAACTTTTTAAAGGGTAGTGTTTAATGTAACAAAAGCTTTCCATTTCAGATAAAAGCTGTTCTTTGAACTTTCTATTCATCAAAGAATCCTGAAATAAAAATGTAAAAAACTGTTTTCAACATGGATAATAATCATACATGTTTTTGGAGCATAAAATCATCATATTAGAGTGATTTGTGAAGGATCATGTAACACTGAAGACTGGAGTAATGATGCTGAAAATTCAGCTTTTTTTCAGAGGAATAAATTACATTTTAATATATATTAACATAAAAAAAGTCATTTTAAATTGTCATAATATTTCACAATATTACTGTGTTTTTTTGTGTATTTTTTATTAAAAAATTGCAGCCTTGGTGAGCAGAAGAGACTTCTTTTAAAAACATGAAGCACATGAAGAATGACAATCGTGCAACTCATATGTAAAACTTGGCACTGTGGTTGTAAGGCAGTTGGTAGGGTGTTGCTAGGTGGTTGTTAAGGAGTTCTGGGTGTTTGCTATAAGGGCATTGCTAGGGTTGTGCTATGTGGGCTGTTAATAATAATAATGAGTCATTCTTTATCTGCTCTATTATAGCACACTTTTTTAATGCACGCTGCATTTTACGCATTTTGGTTTTCTCAATTTACAAAGTTTACAAAGTATTTATTTGTGTGTTAACGGTTTGATAAGTTTCACATCTGGAAGCTTTAAATACTGTAAGGGATATGCTAATAAAGTTCTCCCACTGTTTGAGTGCCAGGGTGCCTTTGTGTTTTTTGTTTTTGTTTTTTGATTTGCCATAGTATACTTCTGTTTGTTGACTAAACAATACATTATTCATGATATAGAAATGAGAGCAAGCATTACGCATTATACACACTCGAACAGAACCTCGCTGCATTAACACTTTACAACAGATGGTCACATTTATCCTCTACTAAGTGCCTGAAACTTTTCAGAGAAAAACACACCTTTATTCATGTGTGTTGTTGAAGGGGTCATGTATTTTTCATGTACTGTTTTCCACATGGTCCACTTATAAACATTAATCCAGTGAAATGAGCAAAAAATGTTTTTTATAATTTTTATGACCATCTGGCTGGCCATTTGAATTGAAATGGTATTTTCTGCAACCCAGGATAACGGAAACAAACAAACAAACAAGGAAACAAACAAACAAAAAACAATTAAACGTACAATTCCCTGCAGTTTCGAGCTGAAGTGAACATTTGACAGTAAATCAGCAACAAATTTTATTCCTTTTCACACAGTTTATAATTTTATTTTCAAATGCAATAGAATAGAGCATTCAACTTTTAGCACTGTTTCACTTATGAACTGCGGTATTACGTCAGAGACAATTTATATAGAGACATGCCACTTCCTCAATCCTTAATACAACTATATAGGGAAAAGCCGTAATGGCAAATATGGCGATTGTATGCGCATGCCCCGCCCCTCCCACTGGAAAGCCAATCATCTGCTTTTAACAGTCAAGCCGGGAAATGTCTTAGCCTATCGTCTGTTTCCACTGACGCACCATTGAGGTTTGCGACAGTGGAGACAAGAACCCTTGTGCATACTAAATGTATAACCTGTGGGGAAAAGACCTTTTAAACCTTATTTTTGGAAAAAGTCATCAAACTTTATTCAGCGATTTTTATCATATTTTACCGCTGTTTCTATACATGCAGTTTTTTACGTCCCGGTGACCAGTGAAAGTGCAGTTTTGACTCTCTGCCCATTCATTTAGATAGTAGCCTGGTCTTGTTAGTCGAAATATCTGCCCGGAGGCGTTGCCAAATGGCGGCCGAGTGGCACGACTTGCCTAAAAGGACTTTGGTTACGAACAACAACAACAAACGTAATAATGTTGCCACAGCCATGTTTAACTGTCTCGTATACACTTTTCATGACACTGTGCTGTTTAATAAATCGCATCTGCAATAGAGAATAAAGGCAATATGTAACTTTCTTCCCTTTTTTTGTGAAATGGTGGCTAATTTGTATGAATTTGTACAATCTAACCCTATGTTTACGTATGATCTAGACACAACCTAGACAGTAACAGAGTGTCTGCCCTGGTAAGCATGGAGTCCACATGTACCAGATGGGACCCGGATCTGGGACGACACTATACTGTTCTCTAGGGAAAAAATGGCTTTCAAACAATTTTCACTCCAAATTGCTAGCAAATTTGAAGTAATTGAAGCAAAAACGCTCGGTTTTTATGGGCGTCTTGCATTGAATACTTGGAAGTAAACTACTACTGCTGTGAGTGGATAACAGTTTTGCATATTATAATGAGTTTCACTCTCGACCTGGTTTGTCATCACGAGGTAGGCCTATGTTATTTATCTATGCATGCAATGTATTGAATCTGGTGGGCGGGGCTAAACCGGCCGTGTTGAAGTAGACGTTGATCTTCTTCTGCGGGGTGCTGTTTTATCCTCTTTGACGTCATAGTTCCCCACTTTGAAAAACGAGTTGTTTGCTGAGGCTGGAGTCAATAAAAGCTTTTATTGGACTAACAAGGACATTCTTATAATATGCTGACCTCTTAGATGTCAAAAGCTCAAGGAAAATTTGATTTCTCAGTTCATCACCCCTTTAAATAGTATTTTCATGTTGAATGTACTCCAATATTTGTTTTATTTAACTCTAAATGTAACTTCTTTTTTAGTGTACTTACACATCAGTGAAAGTTATATTTACATTTTGTGAAAAAATCATGTTTTCTTATGATTCACATTGTACGAATTAATACAAAATTGCCACCTCGTGCAATAGTTATATTTTCCTGCGAGATCGGGTTCTATCCCACACTATCAGTCTCTTTAAAAGACCTGCATTATTTGGACAGGATATCCAAGCTGAACTGTGGTGCACAACCTGAAATGATCAAGGAGTGTTCAAAATAAGCTTCAGCCTTTCCTCAAGCTGGTATTCTTCAAGAGCAGCAGAAGCAAATAAATGACCTGACAAATTAATGAACTAATCGGATGGTTGCAGGTTTTGATTTGACAGGAAATGACTATTGTGTCACGGAGGCTGTGCCAAATCTGTCCAGGGTTCAAAAGGAAGCACTGCTAATTGTGTTGCTGATGTAATTTCCTTTGACGGGACGGTTGTCGATGTGTGAGCCAGAAACACCAGTGGCATCTGTCTGAAGAATCATCGGCAGTCACTCCAGATGGCCTTTCAATAACGTGCTGAAGAGACTTAAGGCCCTTGCAGTTCGAAATTTTCATGTGCGTATTTTCGTATTCGTGATTTGATGGCTCTGAGTTGTCAAAACACCATTCAAACTACTTGCTACGGATGCAAACGCAGAAATCGAACCAGATACAATTTTATTTATGGCAGACGAAATTTCGGAGGCAGTGTGCAAGCATGATTGACCAGTCCGCTCTTATCCCAAGGCGTCAAATACTGACGCTTTCGACAAAGCCGCATACATCCAACGCACATGGCACCCTTTAGCGTCAAGCGGCAACATTCTAATCTGAAAGCTGAAGCCTACCCGGAAGTGCGATAAACTGCAATACATCTCAAATCCGCTGAGGGCGTTCCCAAAAGGGAGCAAATATCCATAGACGATCATGTTAAAATGTCAGTTTTCACAGCATAAATTCATATGTTTACAGTTTGGTCCCATGGACTTTTATTGTAATCTTCAATATGTTCTGCGTGCCTGACAACTGTGAGGGGTGAATTTTTTCTAACTCGTTAGTTTAGATCATACTTAGATATAAAATGTATGACAAATAAGGGCGGTTAACTTTGATTGACAGCTGAGATCGGGCTGCGCCGAGTGAATTTGACGTCTCGGCCCTGATACTGACTCAACAAATCATACCACCTCTGTATCCTTTCTGAAACTTTTGTGTTTTCCCAGATTTTCCAGTATGGCACCACCCATACCCCATTAACAGCCTCAAACCCGTTCTTCAGAGAGTCTATGGGTGACGTCACAGACGCTTTGTCCATATTTTTTTACCGTCTATGTATGAGACGCAGATATATATGGGCCAGAAGGCGCCTCCTAGTGGTCTAACCCTAACACTACCACAGACCTAAACCTACCCAGAACCGAAGCGTGTTATATTGACGCTAAAGGGTGCCATGTGCGTTGGATGTATAGGCATTGTCAAAAGGGTCAGTATATGGTCAGAATGAGAATGTGTTGGATTCACACGACGCAAGGTCGTATTTATTTTATTTTCTGTGTGTGACTGAATGCATGTAGAGAGAAGGTGAGCAGAAGGAGAACAGCCGAGGGACAGAGGAACATCTGGCGCGACGTGTCAGGCTAGTCTCTTCAGTGCTAGTTTGGCCCAAATCGCTGTTTAAGTCACAAACTTAACATTGCTTGATGCCTCATGCATAAAAAAAAGAATTCACCCATGAATGAATTCTTCAAATGTGTCACTCTAATGAAAGCTCTGAAGCAAAACGGAGTTGAAACGTGTGGAACGTTCCATTTGTTGCTCCTTGAGTTTGCAGAGAACTGTGAACAGCGGATTGTGAGGCGGATACATTTTTCTCCTGAAGGATTTCCACTTCGAGAGGCTTTAATTTCAAAAGATAATATTACCTGATGTAATATTTTCTGATGTAAAACTCTTTCTTTTGATGATATTTGGTGTGAGAAAAGTACTTCAAGCTTTTAAATAGTTTTTATTTAAATGGTAATGGTATTAATGGTATGCTGCGAATTCACTGATTTAAAACACACCTGGTTATAAGGCGAGTCTGTAAAGTCTACATGAAATCAAAATGAACCTTTTTACTTTCAGGTAAACATTCCCGTTATTATTTAAAAATTATTTTTTCACCCTCAAATATTATCTACTTGCAAGAGACCAATTCCTAAAACGCAAGATATACAAGCGACTGTATATCAGTGGTTCTCAACATTTTTGAGATGCAAAATTAGACAATATTCAAAAACTATATATTCAAGGTTTATTTAGAAAAATAAATTGTGACCCTTTACAATAAAGTTCTATAAAGATAACGAATAACAAAGCAAAATACTTTTAAAGCACGTATTAATCTTTGTTTATTTAATTATATCAGTTAATACTATTTACTTGACCTGAACTAACATAAACAGTAGTATTTTTAAACTTGGTGTCGTTTAAACAAAAAATAAATATTTGTATGCGCTTTGGCCGTTAATTTACACGTCAACAACAGCATTTTGGGGGCCTGAAAATGCAAACTTTTGAAAACAGAATTCAAACTGGACATTTTTGAAAACAATACAGTATTGTCTCTATGTAAACAACAAAAACGCAGATTTGTGAAAGCGTTGACGTCATTCGAATGAGTATTGTGTGTTCAGTCTATACAGGAGATTCGTTTTTATTTATAAAGTGACATCGCCAACTACTGGCCTGGAAGCATAATACAGCAAATTAATATTTTTTTTGTTGTTTAAGCGGATCTGTGTGAATGGCGATAATTTGACAGCGGTGTCAACTGTATGCGGAAAAAGCAAATGGAAAAACGGAAAAAAAAATCGATGTCATGTTAATGTACCCCAAGATTAATAAATATTGTAACAAATGTATTTCTTATTGTTAATGTTAGTAAATACATTACATAATGTTAAAGGAATAGTTCACCCAATAATGAAAATTATCAGTTATTTTACTTATCCTCAAGCCATCTTAGGCCCTATTTACACGAGAGCACTCGTGGGTGAAAGCGTAAAAATATTTTATCGGATGTTATAAAATATTTACTATGTTAATATGTTAATATCTTTCGTTTACACAGCGACGGCATTTTGGGGGCTTAAAAACGCAAAAAAGTAAAACCACCCTCCACAGTGGAAATCTTCAAAACGCTCCACAGTCGCGTTCCCGTCTAAACTGGGTAAAAACGGTAAAAACACAAAAGTCTGCTAGACAGTGAAGGTTGTACGCAGGCGCGTGGACTTGGTGTTGTTGTGTGGCAGTGCTCCACATCGCCACCTAGGGTGCATACTACACTGAATTTCACACAACTTTCGCGTCACCATATGCACACAAATTTCCCACCCAAAACGCTCGTCTAAACGCAGAATACAAATTGATAACGCAACCCCACTTTTGAGTTTTCTCTTCAGAATCGTTTCCGTGTAAACATAGCCTTAAGTGTAGATGACTTTCTGTAAAACACAATCTGAGTTATATTAAATAATATCCTGGGTCCTCCCAGCTTTGTAATGGTATTGTAACTGTGTGGTGGTACAGTAGTTGAAGGCACAAAACAAAGATGACAACACATTGTTTACTTATCAAAATCAGGCAGGACAGATACAACCACAACTAACATTAACGAGAACCGACAAGACACTGAACAGAACAGGGAGTATAAATACACAGGATGAAATGAGGGAACTAACTGAGCCAAAGAGGAAGATGAACTAATCAGGGACTAATGAGAACAGGTGCAGACTAGACAGAACATTAACTGTGACAGCCATTGAATAGTGCCCGAGTTTTAAGGCTCCAAAAGCGCAAACATCCATCATAAAAGTAACTCATACGGCACCAGTGGATTAATAAATGCTTTCTAAAGCGAAGCATGGGTTATTGTAAGAAAAATATCAATCTCTTCTCTTATCGAAATCATTTGACAGTTTTCTTTAAAACATCTAATTTTAGACTCATATTTTGTTTTGCTCTATCCTCTGCGATACGCTCTACGTTCGTCAATATGTAATGTGGCGGCTCAGAGGTCAGTCTTCTGCCGGAACTCAACTCTCTTGTGAAGCAGAGATTATAGTTTTAAATATTGATATTTTTTTTAAAGAAACCCCATTGCTTAACTTCAGAAAGCCTTTATTACCCCTATTGGAGCCATATGGATTACTTGTATGAGTTTTTTGAGCTTCAAAAACTAGGAGCTGGGAAGAGCCATGATATTATTTAATATAACTATGATTGTGTTTGGCTGAAAGAAGAAGTAATATACACACATGGCTTGAGGGTGAGTAAATTATGGGATAGCTTTCATTTTTGGGTGAACTATTCCTATATTGTAAAAGATTACAGCAATAATAGGAAGTCGCATTAGATTTAGAAAAGGAAGCATTGCCAATATTTCTTTTTCCTTTGTTTATTATAATGATCAATGAAGAAAAAGACCTGTACAGACAGGTAAATCTGACAGTCAAACAACAAATTACACTTCCATGAAGATTAATGAAGAGAATGTAAAATCCCTGCCCTGATCTACAACATTCTGGAAAAAACAAGGACAGCAAGTCATTGCAATTTCATAGCAATTATCAAGCTGGTTAGACATGGTAATAGGATAGCACCTCAAAGAGAAACCACACTGACCATCTTATGATGAGTCACCAGGTAGATATAAGGCTACATCTTTATGGGAAAATCATACTTAGTAACTATTTTCCTTCATTAACTGCAATTTTTTATTTTGATAAACAGAATTAACATTGAAAATAATTTCTGCAATAGAAAGTGTTAATGGAAAGCATCTTCAAGGAATCAATCAATGCCAATAAAATAAATGACTTAAGTCTTTATTGGCATTGATAACCCCCAGGTGTAACGGGATTTCGAACCGGTGTTTCCAGCATGTTAACATTCACTAGTGTGCCTCTTGAGAAAAACAGTAAATGGTGGTAAAGCTTTGTAATAAATTGCAAAAGAAAATCTTGTCAATTGAATGGGAATGTAAAAGAGTTCAAATGTAATATAAAAAGCTGCTGGTAGAGATGCAAACTTTTTCTTATCTTTTTTTTAATCACCCTCAAAACACTCCCACATGATTTCTGTTAATAAACTCCAGAGGGTTTTCTTAGGCAAAGCCAATGTATGTGACAAAAGTAGAGCAGAGAAAAAAAAGAAATATGAATAGTATTGCCAATAACAAATCATCAACCTAAGCACACAAATAAAAGCATATCCCACACATACACTGAGGTAAATGAACTTGAAATCACTATGTTAATTTAAAAAAAAACAAATACAAAGAGTTCAGATGCAAAAGCCTCTAAGTGCCATTTGAAATTTTCTTCTAAAATGATCATTTTTATCAAGCTTGTATATTTAAGTTCAGTAATTTCACTTAAATGGCAATGAAGATTACCTATTAATTGTCATTTAAGTGAAATTACTGAACTTAAATATACAAGCTTGATAAAAATGGTCATTTTAGAAGAAAATTTCAAATGGCATTTAGAGGTTTTTGCATCTGAACTCTTCATACATTTTGTTTGTCCTCAGATTAATTGTATTTTTTGGCTGGCCTTGGTTAAATTCTTTATAGCTATACTTGAGTGTTTGAGTGCCTTAAAATTCTAAATTTGAGTGCCTTAAAATTCTTAAGTAAATCAACGTCATAAATAAATGAATTTATGACAAATTGTCAAGTTCACATAAATTAATTATTTAAATTATGCATGAAGTTTATTACTTAAAAATGTTAAGATAAGAGTGTTTTTTTAAGTCAACTGATAATGTTATACAGTGATATATTATATATATTATATATGTGTGTGTGTAAAGATGCAAAACAGCCATGCATTAACACCATTTTCTATCACACTGTCACTCAAACATAAATAAACACCGTTTATATAATTTCATATTTTGCTGTGATGTTTGGGCAGCCTCAGACTACCTCCAGTGTCTCAAAAATATTGGTAGAAAGTGCTGGAAAAATCAAACAGTGACGCATGCACTAAAACACTTATGACTGTCATCCCAGCCCACTCTATTGCAGCTCTATTGTGTCTGACCCTATATTGTGTGTCTCATATAAAGGACATGTGCAGTTCACTAGTTTTAATACTCAAAGTACACAAAAAATAAAGCAATAACCACCCAGAGGAACATTTTTATTGCTTCAATATACCTCAAGAGACTTAATGGAGTCCTCAGTTACTCCTCATTTCATCTCAGATATTTCTAAAATAATAATAATTAAAGCTGCAAGCAACATTTAGCGGTGTTCAAGCAGTTAAGGCCTTTAATCATCAAAAGACATTAAGTTTTATGTGGCAGGCATTTAACCACTGATATCATAGATGGAATAGATCATGTTTTAGCATGATTTACCATGATATACCACATTTCAGTGTGATTTTCATTATTTACAATTTTCCAGTATGATTTACCATGAATCTAGCATGATTTACCATAGTTTTGTGCTTGAACACCTGATAAGAATGAGACCTTTTCTGACGGTTATAGCTTGCCACCTATGGTCCGAATCTCCATGAAACTTTGCATGCTTCCTGACCATGTTGGGACATATATTGCTCATCAATTTTTTGTGAAGTTCTGACATTTCCTTTAGGATTTATTGGCTTTTGACTGTATTTTGCCACGGACCACTTTCTAAATGACCCTGTTATAGCCAACCAAATGCAAAATTTCAACTTTTTTGATAATTATTGATCTAGACGAGTCCAGAGAATTGTCCTAGACTGGTCTGGTTCCAATCGGACGAAAAACCAGGGACTGATTCGCAAAAGTAGGTTTTGGACAAAATTCGACATAACGGAAAAATTTTCTTGCCTCGAAATCGGAGATATACATCTTGTCCGTCTTGAGCCAACGGATCACAGTTGTGTAAAAACCTTGAGGCTGAGTCAAACAGTCTAGGAGTTATGAGCAATTTAGTACTTTTGGTTGCTGTAGCGCCACCTATGGGCCAATCGGGCTCATACTCTGATAGATTCTCCCCAATGAGGCCTACTTTTGATGAAGTCTCTAGGCCTTAAGGATGGGCTGCATGATCGTTTTACGGCCAGAATAATAATAATAAAAACCCTTACTAAAAATACAATAGGTTTTCAGCAATTCGTGTTTGAACACCTAATAAACTTCTTTAAAATAGTTTTAGCATTTAAATAACTCTGATAAAGTGCTGCATGACTAGCCTACAGAAAACACTGAACTGAGACTAAAAGTTGAGCAAGAAATCTCATTGGCTACAGAATCAGCAGAGGTCAGTCTGCTTGTACCATGTAGTTAATGATGTGATTGAGAGAAGATTGCATCTAAAGGACCAATCAGGCTGTGCCATTTTTCATGACTTATAGGCCATGTTCACACAGCAGCAGAATATGGTTGTCAGTTCTGAATTTGAGTCCTTAACCCTCTGGGGTTTTTCGTTTAACAGTCACACTCGGGACCTTCGGGTCAAAATTGACCCGAAGGGCGGGATTCATATTTAAAAAAGAAAATCATAATTTTTTTTTTACTTGTTTTTTATAATATTTTCTTTTCTTTTTTGGTGTTTTGAGAAATTTAAAAAATAAAAAAATTATAATTAGTATTAATGCAATAATTATGACCAAATTTTCCCCCATTGAATATAATAGAAAAAATTATTTTTAAAAAAATATATATATTATATTTTTTAAAGCTGTATTTCATTTTGGAGTCAAGCCTAGGCCTCATAAAAGCAATTTTTGAAATTAGATGGATGCCATCTCGTGGACAAACTGAGCTTTTTAAAAATACAAAACACATGTATAATCTGAATTTTTTGGTGTGTTTGTGTATAAAGGTGTGTTTGTGTGTGTGTGGATGTGTCTGTTTTGCACTCTTGATGTTTTATAGATTCACCCCTTCACTGTTGTGTGCTTTTTTTCAAGATCGTTGCTGATTTGTAGATTGTACGCACAAAAAAACTCAGTATTTTCACATTTTTGCCAATTTCCCATTCATTTCCTATGCGGGTCATTTTTGATCCCGAAGGTCTTGAGTGTGACTATTTTTTTTTTATGACCACTTAGACTTTTCAAATCCTGTCCCCAATTGTTTTGGGTGTTCATATACCAAGTACCATTAAAGTCACCAGTTTCGGCACTATTCCGATGAAGGTACGAGTTAAAATTCTTTTTTTTTTTACATCATTGATCCCGAGAACCTCCAGAGGGTTAATATGGCCACTACTTTCACACACAGTTCAGTTATTTACAGGAGCTGAAAACCACATTCTAGAACAAACACACCCATAGATTTTCAAGACTCACAACCGCATTCTCAGAAATCCCATGTGTGGACAGACCCTAAGTTGTCTGTCACGTTATTCAGTGTGAAAGGGCCTACGGGAAAATATGGGCTTGAGTCCCATTGCAAGTTCATACAGACAGTATCCGAAACGCTACTGTAAGTTACTGTTAAAACAGGACATTTCAAAATGAAGGAATGACGAACAAATAAAAGAGAGTGTTTTGTTTCCAGTTTTAGTAAGCTGTTGAAAACGTCTCACCTGTTCTAAACTGCATCTGATGAAAATTTCCATTTTCCATGCATTTTTTATAATGTTACAGCACCCAAATCTGATTTCTATCTGTTTCGTTTGTGCTTCCATAACCTCTTCCCTTTCTTATTTCAGCCTTTTCTCTGAGTGTATCTGAGTGGCATCATCAGCTCTAGTGCTGCTCTCTGAGGACATGAGTGCACTATTGGTCCCTTCATGTCATGTCTAAAAGCTTTTTAGTTGGCTTTCCATCTAAATATGTCTCATCAATGAATTTCCTGTTGTTGATTTGACCATACTACAGGTATTTAGTGAATCACTCTTGGTCTTCAATGTTTTTTTGGTCTCCTGATAGAAGCCACGATAAAGATTTGCAGGGCGTTTTTGAAACAAGTTGGTCATGCCAAGACAACCTGTACTCTACTGAACTGCCTTCCTCAGCGGATGGGCGAGTGAGAACAACAAAGAGCTATTTCACAAATGTGTAACAAATCTGTGATATATTTTGTGCACCATGCCTAAAAAAATTTTGGAGGGTTTTTTTCTTTGCATTTGCTGTTCTTTCTTTAAGGAACTTCGAACAAAAAAAAAATCTGCTTTTAAATAGTTTTAGAATTCAAAAACTAAATCATTTTAAACATTCATTAATTCGTGTCAGTGTTTATGTTTATTTTCAATTTTCCGTCTCAACACATTTGATTTTTTAAATATTTATCCCGAACACAGACGCAGCCATGTCAAGATAAAAGTGGGTAAAGATGTGCTTTTTTCCGCGGTGCAAACACCAGTAAATTCACTAGCACAAACCGTAGTAAGATCATGTTGTGTGAATTACTTTAAATACTTTCTTCCCATAAATGTTGCATCTTAAAGGGAAAATCCTTCAAAAGCACATGCAATAAGGCCAGTTGCAAAAATAACTGTCCACACATATCCATTTCTAATTTTAATAGGATGTCTTTAGAATATCCTGAAAGTTTTAACAGCAAATGAGGGTTTGCACTGGTGAATCTGGCCCTAAATGCATTCAATTGGCAGCCCCAATAAAATACACAAAAGAAAACCAATGTCAAAGTCATTCCAATGATGCATGTGAACAGAGCGAGAAAGGCCACTCACCTGAGGTGACATCCCGTGACAGAGGTAAAGGATGGGAATGTTGTCAGTGTCTGGCCCTTGGTCGAGACACAAATCAGTCTTCAGAGAGTTTCTCAGCTAAAAGAGAAATGATACTGATGGTTAAAAGGATACTTCACCTCTGGAAAGATGATTTTGTATTTTAAAATGGGTCATTTATGTAGAAGAAATTTGATTTTTTTTTTGTATTTGGAGCTTTCTAGACTGAGAAAAGCCAGAAAATGTATTTTTGGCTTATGTGGATGAAAGACAACAACTCCCAGAATGCACTTGCTTCGCTGCCCTAGGAGGCCACGCCTACCGGTAACTGAGCGCAGTAGTTAAACAACAAGTCTAGGCTACTAGTGAGTCTCCGTGATGAGTCTGCCTGAAAATGTGTTTCGAGATCGGCCAAAATGTCAGGGATTCGGCTTTTACGTTCTACAGTCTCCATTCATCCTGTTTACTGTGGCGAGCAGGACGAGTGAGGGCCGCGGGAGAACAGCGCGAGGCCGGTGGCGTGATTACCGATGAGCGACAACTGTGAGACGCACCAGTCTCGTATCTCTCACGGAGGAGTGGGAATTTTCTTAGCAATGTTAAAACGCACACCAAACGATCAGTTGTTTAGTGTTCATGTCAGATTCACCAATTGCAATGAATTGGGTTAGATTGAAACAAAAGATGTGCATGTAAACAATGGCGACTTGTTGGCGACTGCATGTCCGGACATGTCAGAGAAAAAGAGGATGGTAACCCCTACAACTCAGCTTTCTCCACAGAACAAGAGCCTGCTAGCTTAGCTTCCAAAAAAAGATGTCTGACACTATGTGTTCATTCTATGAGTGAGATCACCCTCTATGGGCGGGTTGAGGACATGCGGGACAGACTCGACTACTGACTGTAGTCTTTAGCCTCTGGCCAAGAAATCCTCAGATGACGCAAATATTTGCATCATCTGAGGTTTTTTTCCAGACAAAAAAATACATAAATCTCTCGTTTCAGGGGATATGAGCGTGGAAAGCATGGTATTTTGAAAATACTACAGGTTTTCTACTTGTACAAAGCTTAATATCCTGAAGTATCCCTGAAGTGTCAGGAGAATTAAAGCTGCCGTCGGCAACTATGGCTGATTGAGTGGACTTTGGCAACATTTTGAATGTTTACAACTCATATGGCCCTCCCCCACTATCAACGAATACCCTCCCACAGAGTTCGTGCTCGAGTGCGTGCGCACCAGGTTTTCTGTGAACGCGACCGTTCATCAGCATTCATCAACACCATGGATTATTTGGAGGTATGCTGCCCTGGCTAATCTACCAATATATTGCAATTGCTAACGTCATTTATACTCTAAATGAGCTTACTTGGTTTGTTAGTGTTCCGCCATCACTCTTCCTTACTGCGCGAACTTCAGGCGTGTGCATGTGATTGTAACGTGCGCGAGGGGTGGCGTGTGCCCGATCTGTGATTGACAGTCAGATCTCACACCCCTCTGGGCTGATTGGACACAGTTTACAGGGAGCGCTGGATTTTTGCAAAACAAATAACACGCTCCAGATGGAGTTAGAAGCTCGTTTTTTTTCTCTAAAACCGCTTTATGTTGTTCTGTCATATTATAGTGTTGATTTCACTGAATATGACCAAAAAATGTTGCCGACGGCAGCTTTATGCCTGGTTCAGATTACACGTTTTTTTTTGTCTGTTACGATAGTCACTGTGTCAGATTACGCGATTTTGAATACTAAAATCTTGTCGTGTCGTGGACAAGACACAATGTCAGACTACACGTTGCTTCCTGACCAGTCATCGCATGCCGTCTTTAACGGCGCGTGATGTCATCGAGAAAGCGAAACTAGCGAGTGACTTCCGGAAACGAACGTAAACAAACAATGGATGAAGCGGTGAGTGTTGTATTGGCTGTCCTGTGTTCAGAAAAATGTAAAAAAAAAAGAAAGAAAACCCGACAATGGACACGTTCCTGGATTGCTCGGCATTGCCTTTTCAGCGTGAGAAATACACGGTGTGGCGTGTGGACTGGTTGAATTGCGTATGTCTCACGGCCATTGCGTGAGACTTAACCCTGCTCGAAGAGGACAGTATGGGCTGTCAATCCTCCAAAGAGAACTTGAGGTAAACTATTGTTTTCTTATATATTTTTACTTTTAGTTTTAACGTTAGCACCATAGTCTCTCTTTCGTTTCGCCATTTTTGAAAGTTGTGTACAGAAAAGATGTGCTCCTATTGGTCAACCTCATACATGTGACGGAACCGTCGTGAACGACCATTAAAAAAATTAAACATGCTAGTCTTTGTGTCGTGATGTCGTGAAGCATCGCAGACGCGACGTACGTTGTCTCCCACTATGACACACTATACGAGATGATACGATTCGAATCTTGCGTCCCGACGCCCGTTGTCGTTTACGAATCCCCACGACACCTACGTCAAAACGGATCGTGCCAAAATCGGGCTAAAAACGTGTAATCTGAACCAGGCATTAAGTACACAATCAAGTGCATGTAATTTGTTGTTGTTGCCATCCCTCTCTCTTTTTCTCTTTTCTCATACAGCAGGTAAAACTCAAGGCTGTTTCTCACTTGCATCGTAATTCTCTTCCTAATTACAGGTTGTAATTATAAAATTCATTTTCATAAGTGTATGCACACTCATGAATCATCTAAATAACATTCCAGCCGAAGTCCTTGGCGAAGTAGAAGAGGTGTACAGTCGCGCCTTCCACAAATACGTTTTTCCTTCCGAGTATAAAGAAGTTATTAGTACAATCATTTCAAGCGGAGCCTCAAAAACTATTTTCCTCCATGGGCTTCAAAGTTTATTGGAACTGCTACGTCTAATGAAAATAATGTTTAAACACACGGCTGTATCAGCGACAACACAATTCCTAGCGGAGGACTTCAGTGAATCGTATCTCTGTTTAGGCATTTGCCGTTGGATTCATCTGAACACTGCTGTGCCTTTTATCACGGTGTGCTGAATATCCAGCCAACATGATTGACAGGCTCATCAAATGCAGTCACTCAGAGTAAAGTAATGAGGGCGAGAGCTATTTCGGAGCCCTTTACTCCCAGAATTCATTTCAATAAGGCTGACCTGATTTTCCACAGTTTCTTCCTTTTAAATTGTGCCTATGAAAACACATATGATGAAATCAAGCACAGAAAAGACAGCCTGGTTCTGCATTAGTTCTGAGTCAAGTGCATTATTATTTTGTCTAGTATAGGAAGTAAAAAGTGAATGAATTGTTTGGACTTGACAAGAATGGCTTATATAAACAGTTTGGGTGCACCATGCTTCATTTTGTCAAGCAAATTGGAAAATCCTCTTCAGACGCCTTGGACGGATCGGCGAGTGGGTGTCACACGTGGCAAGCGCCGCTCTCAAATCCGGCCTCAATGGTAAAATATCTGGGCATTCACAATGAGCCACGCTTAAAGCTTTAGCTGTGTGAAGAGAAACTGTCAGTCCTCTGACTGGACTAATATTTTCACTTGCAGGGTTTTATTACAACACGATTTGATTCCAGATAACACTGCACTGCTGGGAAATGAATAAAATCGGACAGCATACACACTGTGTTTGAACTCTTTATTTGCTCTTTTTATGTGCTGAGCATTCATCGATTGCTTTTCGCTTCGTTGGGCTTAATACATGTACTCACCACTCCATATGCGATGGTGTCTGTGTACATTCTCATCTCAGGGTAAATGTTCACTAGATACCAGCGGAAGGTCTTGCACTGCAGTTTTTCCTCAGTGCTTTTCTTTCAGTGATGTCACCGATGTCTATCCCTGAGTCCTGATGACACACAAACACAAAAATATAGGGTTTCATACACTCTGCAAATCTTACTATGCAGTGCATTTTTTTTCATCCCCATCATATATGCATGCATTTCTCAACACTGATTGGAACCCTTAGAGCTGATTGGAACTGATTGCAGAACAAAAATGTGGAGAAAATGATTGTGAAAGACCCTTTTTTATGGTTTTAATTTATAAATCAAACCTAAACTAAAGAAAAAACGTGTTCTCTTTGTAAGGTAACAGTGAATCAACATCAAAGCTCAACAACTGAAATATCATCATTCATATTTGAACGACAGTGAAGACTAATGCGCAAAACTTTAAACATGAAGTGTAATATTTATTCTACAAAGTGTGGAAATAATTGTTTTATCACTGAATTACTGGCACATTTGAGTTCTGTTTGTATTTCCCAACTATTTTGATGCATAGTTGATGATATGATGATATTTATATTTTATTTTTGTGTAAAAGTTTCAGTAATTTCGTTTTTGGTAACACTTAACTTAAAGGGTTGTGCATAAGACTTACATGACACCTTCATAACCATGACATGATATATAAAGTGTCATTCACTCAATTATAACATTTTTTAATGCAAATATAACATTGTTTAGAGATGTCATTATTATGACACCTTGACATAAACCAATACATCATAACCTGTCAGTGTCTTTGTCGTTGACAACTTGACATTAATGACATTAACTTAAATGTTGATGACAAGTACACTGACAGGTTTATGATGTCATGGTTTATGTCAAGATGTCATAGAGACATCTTAAACAATGTCATATTTGCATTAAAATGTCATTATTGAGAAAAAGACACTTAATGACAGTTGTCATAAACATGCAAACCTTACTTCATATTCAAGACATAAGTCATGTCATGGTTATGAAGGTGTCATGTCAGTCTTATACACACCCCTTCGAAGTAGTGTTACCTCGTTTCTTTGTCTATAGCTAATTATAATAACCTTGATTCACACAAATTGCCAAAACTAATAATAGCAAAACATTAGCATTCAATTTTAGAGAAAACTAAATAAGCCCATTATTTAATTTTCTTTTAAATAATCAGTTGAAGACGATGAAGACGAAGAAGCGTTCAAAAAGGTTTCTTTAAACAAAACGGTTCTTTAAAGAAAACAAACTCAGGTAATCCACAATGATGAAGAGAAAGTAACAGCGTGTGTAAGTAACAAACACACAGAGTGAAGGTGATGAGCCTAAATACACAGTGATAATGATCATACAAAAGAGTGAGTAAAAAAATAAGTCAATAGGAACTGAAAGTGTTTGGTTATCAACATTCTTCAAAACATTTTCTATGTTCTGCTGAAGACAGAAATGCACTGCAGGTTTGGAATGACACAAGGGTATGCAAATGATGAAATAATTTTATGAATTTTAATTTAAAAATGCTCCATTAAATTATGACATACACTCTAGAAGAAAAGGTTAGAATCTTTTATATAGGCCTTAATATAGAACCTTTTAGGGATTGCCTTCCTGTGATAATTTTATGGATTTAGTTTTAATTAATTTTGTTTTGATCCATTTTATATTCAGAATAAATTTTATGAATTTAACAGCTGGTACAGATATTTTATCACTGGAAAATAATGAACCCTTAATCACTATTTGGGGTAAATATGACCCCACTGGACTTTTCCTTGATTTTTTAAAAATGTTCCCTTCATCTCAGGGCCATGAAATTCAGTGACTTTTCCTTAATAATCTATCTAAACATGCACAAAAAAAGGGTTTTACAAAAAGGGTTTATTTATTTATTTATTTATTTATTTTACCATTTAAGGTGTTTGGGGTCAAAATTGAAAATGAATGGGAAAATTTTAAAAAAAGGACTTTTTTATTTTTTTTGTTAAAAAAATAAAAGTAAATCCATTATAAATCTGAAATGTTCCACATATAAACCAAGGTCTGGTCCTAGAGCATAAATAGAAAGTAGAACAAACTTTCTACCTCACACACACACACACACACACACACACACACACACACACACACACACACACACACACACACACACACACACACACACACACACACACACACACACACACACACACACACACACACACACACACACACACACACACACACACACACACACACACACACACACACACACACAACACAGACACAGACACAGACACAGACACAGACACAGACACAGACACAGAACACACAGACACAGACACAGACACAGCACACACACACACACACACACACACACACACACACACACACACACACACACACACACACACACACACACACACACGCACACACACACACACACACACACACACACACACACACACACACACACACACACACACACACACACACACACACACACACACACACACACACACACACACACACACACACACACACACACACACACACACACACACACACACACACACACACACACACACACACACACACACACACACACACACACACACACACACACACACACACACACACACACACACACACACACACACACACACACACACACACACACACACACACACACACACACACACACACACACACACACACACACACACACACACACACACACACACACACACACACACACACACACACACACACACACACACACGTATGCATCCTGTTCATTACAGTTTATTAGTGTTGTTGTTTTGTATTATATTGGTTTATTTACTTGGTTTATAAAAATTTATTTTGCTCTAAAATCTCTTGTTCTAAAAAAATTATAATTGTTGATAAATAATTTTCTCAAATAAATAGTGTGTGATTACAGTCATGTCATAGTGCTGACTTGTAATGTTTATGCAAATGTATGTATAATAATTTGCAAAAACAAATAATTCAAAATCTATCAGACAACAACAACAAACTCTAATTTTGACAAAAATATTTTGTGCAATTCACAATATATATATATCATATATATCAAGTTGTGAGGAGAATTTGAAGCATCAAGAAAAATGAAGTGAAAATGAATGAGTCTCTATGGACCCCTATTGGATAGATGTGGTCATTGCACTTTAATTCCTTAACTATAAGAAAAACTGTTTTTCGACTAACCACCAGATGGTAGTATTCTATCCCTAACACATAGAGCAATGTCCAAAAACTGTTTAGATTTAATTATCATCATAATTTAAGTGTTTTTTTTCTTTAAAAAATAATTTTTCATGTGCCAATTTATGGCCTAGTTATGTAATTGTGCAGTAAATATGGTAGAAAACTTAAAAAATTCCAAAAAAACACAGCATAAATGATTAGTTGAGAAGTGAATTTAAAAAATGATATATAGTTTTCCATATAAAAAATGTATATTTCCTTAAGCAATCACTCAAAATGACCCCAAACACCTTAAGTGTTGTCCATTTTTAAGAGTGATTAAGGGTTAAATAACCAGTTAAACATGAAAGTATTGTGCACCAATTCAGACATTTCTCCTTATCTAGAGCCTCCTTGGCATAAAGCCTTCTTAAAAATTGAGTCAAGAGCCTCAGGGTTCTATTAAAAACCTTTTTTCTAAAAGTGTAGGCATTATTTTTCAGCGTTTCAGACTTCAAAAGCCACTGCATAACAGGTGCATGACAGTGTGCATACTTAATATTTGAACTGCACTAACAATGACCTTTATCATGACTATATTAATAATATTTGCACAAGTCCTTTGTTGTTTAAAGAAGTATATTGTGGGACTGGATATGAAGAATCCAACTGATTTTCTAATTATTATTGCAGTGGTTTATTGAAATGCAGCACTGAACTCCATATATCACTGGAACTGAAATAGAAAGGACATCTCAGTTCACACCAGAGTCATATCTTTGTTCCTGCGTCAACAGTCACTTCCCTCCTCTCAACATTCAGCTTGGGTCTGGGAATCTGCTGCAATCTCACGACTCCTTCCGCTTTCACCAGATCTTAATTGCTGTCTCGCTGATAAATGCACAAGCAGGGCCAAAGCTCCCTAAATAAATTGAGCACTGTAACATATGGTTGGAGGCAGAGCTGAGGGCTGGAGAACTGTAAATGAGGTAATGGTTGTTTAATAGACAATAACAACTGTATTTCTCTATGCTTTCTAATCGCTTTTCTACAGGCTTAATAATCAGATCTGCTTTGCATTTATTCAAGTTATGTATGACTGTACAGTATTGATGGGGCATCATTTGTATTTCCAACAACGGAAACAGTGTTTATGGGCCACTCCTGGCACATTTTTAACTCTGTAACAAAAAAATGCTTTTATTATAATTAATGAAAGTATTCTTTATAAAAGGGTATTTCAGACTTTCAGAAAAATGTCAGAAATCGCATACTCTTGAATTGGTAGTTATTTTGAAGTAATTCAAACCTTAAGAAATTGAGGTTTTTAATGAAAACATTCCAGGATTTTTCTCCATATAATGGACTTCCAATGGGAACCAAACAGTTCAAGGTCCAAAAGTCACTTTCAGTGCAGCTTCAAAGGGCTTTAAACAACACTTTTTAGACTTTGAATAAGGGTCTTATCAAGCGAAACGATCGCTCATTTAAAAAAAAAATAAATCTAAGTTTGTTTTATAAGCTCAAATGCTCGCCTTTTCTCTGTTCTGTGATGCACGTTCATGACTCTCCTGTTCGAACTCGTTCATCAAAATAAACTAATCTTTTTTTCGTGTAATTTGGTTCATTCAACAAACAAAATGAACAAGTTGACTCGAAAAGATTCGTTTCATTTGATGAACGAGTTCGAACAAAGGTCACACAGACAGAGCAAGTGGCTTTAAGTTCTATGTACTTACATAGAAATTAATAATTTGATACGCGTTTTGAGAAGTTCTGAGTTCCAGTGCTTGAATATTTTATTTTGATTTTGCTATTAACCCTCTGGGGTTCTTCGGGTAAATAATGACCCGAAGCGTAACATTTTTATTTTTAAATCGTATCTTCATCGGAATGGTCCGAAACTTGGTGACTTTAATGGTACTTGGTATATGAACACCCCAAAAAATTGGGGACAGGATTTGAAAAGTCTAAGTGGTTCGTAAAAAAAATAGTCACACTCAGGACCTTCGGGTCAAAAATGACCCACATAGGAAATGAATGGGAAATTGGCAAAAATGTGAAAATACTGAGTTTTTTTGTGCGTACAATCTACAAATCAGCAACGATCTTGAAAAAAAAGCACACAACAGTGAAGGGGTGAATCTATAAAACATCAAGAGTGCAAAACAGACACACACACACACACACACCTTTATACACAAACTCACCAAAAAATTCAGATTATACATGTGTTTTGTATTTTTAAAAAGCTCAGTTTGTCCACGAGATGGCATCCATCTAATTTCAAAAATTGCTTTTATGAGGCCTAGGCTTGACTCCAAAATGAAATACAGCTTTAAAAAAATGTTTTAATAAAAAATAAAATAAAAATATTCTATTATGATTCAATGGGGGGAAATTTGGTCATAATTATTGCATTAATACTAATTATAATTTTTTTTTATTTTTTAAATTTTCTCAAAACACCAAAAAAGAAAAGAAAAAAATATTATAAAAAAAAAACAAGTAAAAAAAAATAAATAAATATGATTTTCTTTTTTAAATATGAATCCCGCCCTTCGGGTCATTTTAGACCCGAAGGTCCTGAGTGTGACTGTTAAACGAATAACCCCAGAGGGTTAATAAAGACTGCTGTGTATAGAAACTGTTTGTTGTTGTTTTTATTATTTTTCTCAACTAGTGCTGACAATGAGTGAGTAGATTAAACAACCACCTATTCAATGCACTCTTTATAGTATTATCAGCAACACCCATCAAAGTAGAAAGTGGATTTAGGGCACATCATGTATAAGATATAATTCTCAATTTATAGTTTCAATTAATGAATCGTGCAATTTTTTTTAACAAATATCATGAATCTTTAATTGATAAGAATATCTTCAGGAAATAAACATGCCATCTCAAGATTGGACTCCTGCAACAGCCTGTTGTCTGGCCTTCAGGCATGCATTTACTCTACAATGATCCAGAAGCACACCTGGACTTCAGTGAACACAAAAGGGCTCCCTGCCCACCTCCTTTGTCTCGCTAAACTGGCTGTCAGTATCTACCCACATCAGATTCAAGCCATATAAAATCTCCACCGTCCCACACACACCCATTTGCACATGTCTATGCTTCCTCTGAGACAATCAATTTCCAGAACATTCACATTCATTGTTCCTTGATGGTGGAATATTGCCATTGTCACCAAAACAACCCTATAAATCTTTCTAAAGTCACGCTCATGGGATACTGCCATTCACACGCTCAGATTTTGAGCACGTGAAACTTCTATGAACACTGTAACGGTCGTAAAATTACATCACACTTTTAAAATCACAATTCAGAATAATAATACCGGTACATCTAAAATGTAAAAACATGCACTTTACTGATATGCTGCAATCCTGCAGATTTAAGAGGACTTATTCCCTTTTACAAAGTTCTTGATTTTAGTACTTCACATTACTGATTTTACTTCACAGTCTGTCATTAATGCTCTGGTCACTATGAAGCCAGTCCTTCCGAAAAGTGTAATGGGCTCTGATTGGTCGAATGGATCAGTGTGTTGTGATTGGTCAACCAATTGTGATTGGTGATTGGTTACCAAAACCACAGGTTAACACACTACTAACACAACTCAACTCACCTCTTCTTTTTTATTATTATTTGAGTGCGAATTATTTAAACAAGGAATATTGTGACATGGAACTCAAGACTACAATCGAGGCATATCCGAAAATAATTTTCTTTGGAGTGGACTTTGTGCTTTGTAATCTTTTTCATGCTCAAACAGCCAGATTTCACTCTAAAGAAAGTTGAAAATGTAAATAATAGGCCTTGTTTAAAGCTACACTGTGTGATTTTTACCCCCATCTAGTGGTGAAAAGGTATATGACCATCCAGTGAATATTAGTTTCTGTTCCTCTCAATTCCAATTTCGTTTTAACTCCTACGGTGGCCAATGTAGTCCAAGATTAACATGGCTTCCAGTTGGACCTTGTCCATGAGCGTTAAACTCAAACGTAAATGCGAAAAGCGAAGCTTTGAATTAACGGGTATGTCCCTCTTTGGCTAATGTACTTTCAAGATGGAGGCGCAACATGGCGACCGACATTAGAATCCCTTACCCGTATGTGTTTTTAATGGAATATTATACACTCAAGAGAATACTTTATTACTTGAACAAAGTAAATATACATTAATGAGCACATATATTTTTGAAAGAACTAAGTGTTTTTAGCTAAGAATAAACTAAAAGAGTTACACATTGTAGCTTTAAAGATTCTTCTGATTTAGTAAGATGTCCTATTGGTTAACTGTCTTCACATGATACAAATTCGCAGGCAGAGTTCAACAAACTCTAAAACACAGTAAAATTTGTATAATTTAGCATGTTCTGTTAATGCATTCGCATGCATATGAATAAAAGTCAATGGAACGAAAAGTGTATTCTGATCATCTTGTAAATGTTTCAGAAACATCTGAAAACATGACTTATCCATGAACATTTTATTCAACTTCACTGACACTAATTAATTATAATATAAAAAAATACTCCTATGAGACTTATATATAAAAACCCTAAATCTTTTGGAAGTTGTATTGCAACTCTTCAGAGTACCGATATTGTTTGGATGAGTTGTGTTTTAGCATTCCTTATTTATAAGCACGAATTTCTGGCGGTGTATACAGTAGCTGACAGACTCACCTCTTGTGCAAATGTTCCAGGCCATGTGACGTGGCTTTTAAACTCATCCATCCACACCTCAGCCACCCTCAGAGCATTTCTGCACGCAGTGTGCAGTAAGATCCTCCGTGTAGGGTTTGTGGGCACGCTGAATATGAGCGATACGGGCACAGGGCAACACCTCAACACTTCCTCCACACTGCCACACCTACATACACACAGAACACAAAGAGTCTAAATAAAAGTACATTTTCACATTGAGAAACAGAACATGCAATTCTTGGCAAGAAACATCTACTCTCTGGCTCAGTCTTGCGAGCTAAAAAGTGCAGATGGTTTGTATCTTGCATAACAGTTGTGTCTTTAAGAATAAAGCTCATTTGGGCATCTAACGACAGCCAGACCCCCCATGAGACCCTGAAAGGGGATTTCATTTATGGAATCTGCAGTAAATACGATACATTTAAAATACTGATTCGTCTCAAGGGGAAAAGATAATGCATGTGTCCTTGCATGGACACACACACTCGGTTCCAAAACTGTCTTTAATGGCTGTTTCCGAACACAGATGGAACCTCATTAGACTGATTTGGAAAAACATAGACAGCAACATAATTCAAATAGTTTTCCACATGTGAAGCACATCTACAACAGCTTAGAGTTAGCATGTTGCTAAGCTAACCATCATCCTGCACTGTAAAAAATATCTGTGATTTTAACGGTAAAATACTGTAAAAAAGCTACAGTGCAAAACTGTTAATTGGTAAACAGAAAGTTTCCGTACTAAACACGGTAAATAACTGTGAAATAATTTTACAGTAAAATACCGTTAAATTTACATTTTTATAAATTTACCGTTAAATTTTCCATTAAATAAAAAAAGACCGTTAAATTTTCCACATATTTTATTGTATTCTTTTCTAATCAGTTATGTACATTAGGGTTTTATGTTACATTTAATGTTGTTAAATTAATGTTTATTGCATTTTTTTTAATTTTATGTGTGTTACCATGATGGTGCTTAATGTTTGTGTGAATGACATTGTGCAGCTTCTTTAAATAAGTATTGCTTTATACAAGTATTCACTTGTAATGAGCTGTGATTGCTCATGTAACTCTCATCTCTGCTGTGATGATTGTTGGTTGTCAGTGTATTACAATGGTCTAAAACAGATATCAATACGTCAATAAGTTGGTAAATCCACATTTTATCAGAAAATAAAATACGGTTTATTACTGTAAATTTTAAGTTAAGTCTGTAAAACCATTAACCGTTCCTAACCGTATTTTGAACGGTAAAGTTCTGGCAACCACAGCTGCCGTCTTTTTTACCGTAAAATGTACGGTTTATTTTTTACAGTGTGTCAGGTAACAATCAGAGCACTCGAACACTGCTTACATGGTCAATTTGAATTAAGATTGAACAATTTTTTCAATAGTTCTTAATGCTGACAAGATATTGCTAAGACAACAATTATTCACATCCAAAATCAAAGCTTGTGTTTACATAATATGTGCGTGTACTGTGTATAATTGTTTTTTATATATAAATGCACACATATGCATACATTTAAGGAATAGTTGCATGTATACACTGTATTAATTTATATTATATATAAATATTTTGTAAATAACACATTTCTTAAATATATACATGCATGTGTGTGTATTTATATATCAAAATAATTCTACACAGCACACACAGATATATTATGTAAACTCAAACTTATTTTTGCATGCAATTAATCATTGCCAAGCACTAGTACTGAATAAAAGGAATTTGTACACTTTGGATAGTTTAAAAAAAAGTGTACTTGTTTAGAGAAATAATGTACTTAAATGCAAACCGAATGCAAACATTTTGAGACACGTAGCCCTCAAACCGTATTCACTTTATAGCCCTTATTAATCCTGTAATTGTGGACAAATGTGGGCACAGAGGACTCAGGTAGTGATCCTAATTTTTATTTATTATAAATGTTAGATCACTGTCTTCGATAAAGTTTTGCCTATCCATTTATGGTGTTTTTTATTTTTATTTGGGGGTATTTTTGAATTTATTTACTTTCAAAAAGTACCATATTTTCTATGTAAATTATTTCTATGTAAATGAATTACTATGTAGTTTTATTTTTTTAACTACATTAAAATATCATTCCAATAGTTCTTAGAGCTAAAACCTAAAGATGAAGTGACTTTGCTGTCACCTGGTGTCTTATTTTGGCTTATTTTAGAATGCTCTAAATTACAGTTTTTCCCATTCATTTCTATGGGTGCCCATTTTTTACCCAAATACAAGATTAAGGAGGGTTTTTTTCACCCACTTAACATTGTAGAATTGAGTAAAAAAATAATAGTGTGTGTTCAGGAGGCAAACTTAGGAAAAGTAGCCAAGTCTTGTACCGCTCAGATCAAGGGAAGTCTTTTTTTAAAAATAAATCAGGAAATGCCTCGGAGACCCCCTTAGCATTTAATGTCCCCCCCAGGTTCAGAATTGCTCCTATGCCCCTGAGTCTTAGTAATGTATTTAAGGGCGTTTTCACACCTGAAAGTCCGCACCAAGGTCCGAACCAAAGTTCACGTTTTGATACATTTTATACTTTCAGAAAGATTTGGTTTGGTTTCACACTGCAACGATAGCGATGCACTAAAGAACTTCACACGACACACTTGCGTCCTGTCGTCACCATCTATGTGGGCTGCATCTTCACATTGATTGGTTTAGTAAATCTGCGTCTGCGTGTTGTCAATTTAGCGGATAACTTTGCCAACATGAATGAACAGATGCATATCGGTGCAACTATATTAATATATTTATGGCATAACAGGGCTCCAGACTAACTTTTCCACTGGTTTCACTGGTGCTACCAACTTTCTCAGATGGTCGCACCAGCATATGATTTGGTTCGCACCTTTTTTCTTTTTTTGGCTACATGCCATGGGATTAATCAATGCATGCTGATGAATAGTGGTTTTAATGAACTAAAGCTAGCAAAGGCTTTCTGGGTTGCAGCATAAACACCTGTAATATATTAATTATCATTGCCAAATTTCAGGATTTTCATGGATTTTGGACTGACTGTATCTGTGTATCTATCTATCTATCTATCTATCTATCTATCTATCTATCTATCTATCTATCTATCTATCTATCTATCTATCTATCTATCTATCTATCTATCTATCTATCTATCTATCTATCTATCTATCTATACATTATTTTTAAAGATTAGATTATTATAATAAGCTAATACAGATTTTTCATTATCAAAGACTGCAAGTTGACTTCTTATTATATCATCAGACCGTACTTCAATTAAAAACCTCATCTTCTTCTACCCATGTGCTACACGGCTCATTTCTCCTGCCACCTTCTCTGTTTGCTCGGCTTTTTGGGATCCACCAGAACTTCCTGTAAAAGGTCTGAAAGTCCGATCCATACAGAAATGCTTTCAAACCAGTTTTTTTTTTTTTTCAGTTTGATTCTACTTGGACTAAAACTACCTCTTTCTGTCTAACCAAATTTAATCTGTTTGGTTTGGACCATTGTCCAGAAGAGGTTTCACACCTGTGAATTTTGATTTGGACCAAACTGAAAAGTCTGAAAGTTTGGAACAAATAAGGTAGGTGTGAAAGGGCCCTTAAAAGGTGAGGACAACAATATAGCAGTATCCCAACCAGAGCCCAATATCCAAAACACAACAACACACTGGTGACAAGCCATGCTGTTTTATATCTTTATTTTGTTTTATGATAAAGCTGCATAGGGCAAAAAAGCTCTTCCAGCATCTAAAATACGCACCCTATTATCTATATGTAGACAGCTTTTTAATCACTTTTTCAAGATTAGAACTGCATTTTGCAGCCATTGCTGGTCAGCCTATTTTCAACAACCACGGTCTATGGAAAAGTATTACAATCTGAGAGGTCAGCACTTCACTTTGAAGCCAAAGGAAAGATTTAAAGATTGTGTGGAGTTTATGTTAAGGCTGAGCAGAAGCTATCAGGGATGCTGGATGTACGCCTCACTCCAGCAGGTCCACTCTCTCTCCCACTGTGGGGAGGAAGATGAAGCTGTCATTATACCTCATACAGGACTCACTATCACTATTGCTCGCTCTTAAAGGGGCGTTCACACTGACAGCGAATCCAAGTGACAAAACCACATGAAGTCACTCATTTTCAATGAGAGTTGACGTGAGTGACTGTTGGAGTTTCAAAAAAGTTACCGGTCAAAAGTTTGGAATTATTACGATTTTTAAAATGTTTTTGAAAGACGTCTCTAATGCTCACCAAAGCTGCATTTATTTAATCAAAAATACAGTAAAACTAATAAAAAGAGTAATATTGTGATTTTTTTTTTTACAATTTAAAATAACTGTTCCTCCATTTTAATGTATTTTTAAAATATATTTCAGCCTCATTACTCCAGTCTTCAGTGTCACATGATCCTTCAGAAACCATTCTAATATGCTGATTTGCTGCTCAAGAATGTTTGGGATTACTCAATTTTTACAAATTAAAATTAACGAGGACACCTGTCAGGAATGAGTGGCTGCAATGAAGCACATGACGATAAGAATATAACATATATCAGTATATTTCTAATATAAAAACAATATGTTTATTTCAAATAAATGCAGTTCTTTAGAACTATTTATACAAAGAATTTTGAAATTCAGAGAAATAACGTTTTTTTATATTTAAAATATATATATATATATATATATATATATTTTTTTGTGTGTGTGTGTGTGTGTGTGTATATATATATATATATATATATATACACACACCAAAAAAAATACAATTAAAAAAAAAAAAAAAAAAAAATATATATATATATATATATATATACACATATATATATATTTGTATATATATATATATATATATATATATATATATATATATATATATATATATATATATATATATATATATATATATATATATCAAAAATACAGTTTAACAGCAATATTCTAAAATATTATACATATATATATATATATAAAAATAATATTTTAAAATATATATATATATATTTGTATATTTGTATATATATATATATATATATATATATATATATATATATATATATATATATATATATCATATATATATACAGTTTAACAGCAATATTCTTAAAATACTATATATATATATATATATATATATATATATATATATATATATATTATTATTATTATAAAAATATTTTAGAATATTGCTGTTAAACTGTATTTTTGATCAAATAATGCAGACTGGGTGAAAATAAGAGAGTGTTTTCAAAGACAATAAAACATCTTAATTCTTCCAAACTATAGAGCGCAAATGATGAGTTAGGAGTTGCTGTACACAGTTGGAACCCCAGATGATCGAGTGTGAATGCCTACTAGCGACCTACAGCATTTTAAATCGCTGTCAGTGTGAACAAGAGAACAGGAGATTTGGTCATGCACACATGTCAGTCACACGTTTGTGAGAGGACCTGTGTGTATAGAGCTTTGGTAAGTGGCTCTATGAGGGGCTTGAATGGGTCTAAAGTCACACCAGGCTACAGTTATAAGCAGGAACGACAATTAGGCCTTGCTTTGAATATGGGGAGTCAATTAGGGTACCCCTTCAATGAAATCAGCCGTTTCTATGACAATGGCACACCAATGACATGCGGACATGAAAAAAGAAACAGCATAAAACATCTACTCCCTTGGTGATGTCTGAAAGCAAAAGGTCCAAGGACAACTGGTGGCTTGGATGGTTTCCCAGATCAGAATGGTGCAATTAAAAGCACTTACTAGTGTATAATAAAGCAGCAGTTGTTAAATTGAAGAAAACGACTCTCGTGCGTGGGTAGAATTGCTGTTGTCATGGTTTATTGTCGTTGTTTACCATAGCGTGCATTAGCAGTCGCGTTGCCCCTGATATTTACTCCTGTATAATTTATCATTGTCAGACTCTATGTTTGACAAGTGAGTAACATGCGCACTGAACCTGAGAAGTGGGTGGTTTAAAAATGTATGTGTGTGTGTATATGTGTGAATGTGCGACCGCCTGCTTTTATCCCTCTTTTCTCCTGCCAATCCTCCTGACGGACACTCACGGTTCCCCAAAACTAGAGCAGCTCTGCCGCTTATCAGTGCTAAATTTTGTCTCGCTGTTTTTTGAAGGTTTTCTTTTTACTCCAGTGTGCTAACACTTACTCCCAACTGATCATCCAAATGCTTGAATTTGTTCTACTGTGATGACACTGATTGGAGAGATAAACTGGTTCATATGAACCCAAATGTCATTCATTTCCTGGTGCAAATATTTGTTCAAGAGTGCTCCATTTCCATGGAGTTCATTCACTCGCCATCACTGAGAAATGTTTGGGATAGCAAGAGCGGCAGAAAGCTAATCAAACAATGACCATGTCTGAAATAATGTATTAGTGTATGCACTGAATATTGGAATTTTTTTTAACTATAAAAAAAAGCTTATACAGCAACTTTGCAATTAAATGGACATTAATACTAATTTGTTTCATAATGTGAGAGGATTATTAGAAAATACAGGAAAATTTATCAGCAGATTGTGGTGACCAATCAAAATCCAGGTTAGAGAATGGCATTATTAATTCTTGGACATCCTTTAAAAAATAGTCATGAGTAAAACGTGTTAAATAATCAGCATGGCTGATATTACGTGTTTCATTCAGACCTTCTGGAAATAGAAAGTCAATTTGAGTGCACTGTGTGAAACAGTCTTCTCTGCAGTGTGATCTGGTTTTATACTGCACATTTTGGCAAATGTACAAGGTTGTTTGAATATGCGCATGCATACAATTTTGTAACTTTATTTTACAGTGTCCTTGTTATACATATTACATGTAGTTTCTATTGTAATTAATCAATGTTGCTTAATTACATGCATTTAACCAGAACCCGTCTGAACGGAGAGCCTTGGCACTTGCTATTAGCCCCATTGTGTATCATCTTGGTTTCAGTTCCATTAGAATTCCACTGGGAGTAATCGCGGGCGAGAGCAGAATGAATGGGAGTCTATGGGGCTAAACAGCTAAATGTGTCTCTTTCACCTGCTTGTCGTTAAATTAACATAGATTTTATTGTTGATTCCGCAAGTTCAATATAGATTATAGGCCAAAAGTTCGAATGAAACGAGTACTTATGTCCTTTTGATTTCTTACAGGTTAGGCCGTTGTTGGCCGGAACACGCAAGCATTCTGCTATTGTGTGACGTCATCACATTTTTGAACGGATTTTTAGAACAGATAAGATAAACTTAAAAATGCAATTTTCATCTGAGTGTATTATCTTAGCCCTCCCTTTTGAATGCAACTTTCAAATTACTTGACAAAACATTACATCCTGAGAAAAGTGGATTTCTGGGAGTGAAACCCCATTGACTCCCATTCATTCTGCACTCGACCGCGAGCGCCCCGCATGGACAGAGACGTGTTACTGCAGCCAGTCCAGAACCCGGAAGTAACCAGCCAGTGCCAATTCTCTTCAATTAGACATTCTCTGATTTAACCCTAAACCAAACCAAATCCTAATCTTATAGTAAGCACATGTAATTAATTAATATTAGTCCGTACTAAAATATATAATTACACTGTAACGAGGAAACATTAAAATAAAGTGTAACCAAAAATGTATATATTAATGTATATCAAGTGATGCCCTCATCCAGAAGGCAGGGCAGAGATATGCCAGCTCATTTGCATTTAAGGTCGTATACACCAAAACAGCTCATTTTAAAACAGGCCCAAAAATGACATTTTCAAATGGTTATAATAAATTAACTGTGGGGTATTTTGAGCTGAAACTTCACAAATACATTCTGGGGTACACCCGAGACCAATATAAGTGGAGGCGCGGGCACAACCTAACGCGGGGTTAAATGTAACACGGTCTGTTTACATAGTTCGTCAGGATCAAGCAGGTTGTCTTTCCGCTGATTTTTCTCTTGCTGCCAGAAGACGGTCTTCCGTGAATTTCGCGGAAAGTTTTGATTATATTTCGTGAAGATACTGGACAAAGAGTGTTTTGATCACCATGAAAGTAATTTTTTTCATCATAGGTTTTTTTTTTTGGTTTCTCAGTTGGGTGAATACGTTTCCAAATCTAACTTTATATTGCCTTAATCACTGTCTTGTTGGCTCAGACATAGCACCGTTTTGAAACATGTCAGCAATTCCTAGCGACTGTTAGCTAGGGTTAAAATATGAAATACACAGCAGGGTTGGTTGTAACAGAGTGTACAATGATAATCAAATGAAAACGGAGCCACACAACTTTTCAGGTTTGATTATTTATTTATACATTAAACTTTGTTAGACTTTCACAAACAATGTTGGAATTTAAAATGTTTAAAATTTAGTGTACTATGAATGATAACTTGTTTATTTATTAAAAATATGGCCTGTTTTTAATGCAATAAGCCCTTTAATTTTTTATTTTAAGCTCATTTGTATTATTATTACTGTTATTATTATTAATAATAATATTTGTACATGCAGCTGCCACACACAAATCTAATTTAATTGCAATTACAATATTTATAATTTTATTTATTATTATTTATTGCAAAACTATGCAGCCCTTTTCTATGTCTCTATCCATGATATTGATCCATAATAGAAGGATGATTGGATGAGGGATGGATGTATGGATATCTGTCTATACAGATGCACAAACAATATCAAACTATACAAATAAAATAGTACTGAATTATGTGTGTTACACACAAGTGTTACAACTAACCCCTCTGTCTGTTACAATTAACCCCGCATATGGGGTAAGTTGTAACATTTGCACTTCTGTCACTTTCAGTGCAACTGTACGAAAATGGTAGGTCCTAGAAAAAAACTTTAAGTGGTCATTTGTAGCAGAGATGTGTATGTTGCTTGTGTAAAAAAAGTATTAATCTAACCTAATTATTTTTTAATTAATTGAGCCAAAACCAAAAAGCGTTAGGTTGTGCCACGCTCTCCCCTACATCTTGTAAAAAAGGGGCATAATAGGTGCCCTTTAACATCGGGAAAATTAGGAACAGAAAAAAAAAATAACTTTAAAACTTCAAAATATAAGTCATTGAATGCAACACAGGGGAATTGTAACAGCTACAATTTCCCATGTCAATAAAAAGTAAAATGGCTAATTGACATCATTTGCTTTCTGTTTTTTTATGTAAACCCCTAGAAAGAGACCAGAAGGTTTTATAAGACCAAGTAGAAGTAAAAAATATACAAGGTTCTCTATAACACCTTTACAGTTATAGCACTTCCAAAGCATGATTCTTTATGAAATTACAGTAAATAGTTACAGCAGTAATTACATGCAATTCTGGTACAAGTACTGTATGTACACAATAAGTGCATTGTATCAAGTCATTACCTGAAATGATAGTACATAAGTAGTATAAAGACACTGTATTTAAATCGGGACTATTTTTTCTCAAAGAGTGTACATGCTTACTAAAGAATTAGTATGTGTGATCTATCCATTTCCTCTTGTTTGCTTAGATCTTAGACAGTGCAGAGAAATCTGGCATCAACACTACAGATAACGCCAACATACTGTGATGCGCAAGTATTTTTGTATTGAATTTGCAACCCTGCAAACCTCTAATGAAAAAGACTCACGTGGATGACATGTCTATAAATATATCCTCACTCTCGCTATGTTCAGTGTTTCATAGTGAACTGCATAGCAAGTCAACAATCCACAGCTGAAAATCTGAGCCATTGTTCACTGTGTAAAACCAACAGGAAATGGGAATGTATGTAAAACAACATGAATTAATTATGCTCCAGCAGCCTTAGACCTTTGTTAACGACAGCAGAGTGTGCTGACATGACTCTTTATTGTAGCTAATGGTAGCTATGTTTTATTCCAGACTAGAAAAGCCATCTGTTTTAAACTTCTAAGGTGCTCCATCAGCAAAGCCTCATTCCCTTCGGATGCAGAAGAACAGAGAGAGCCCTAACACAATGCACAATGCTGCTCAATGTCCTTCAGACCTTGGCCTACTGCAAAAATACCTGCAACACCCTTTCATTTCCCCTCATCCTTTACTCTCAATGACCTCCTAAAGGAGAGTATTTATTAAACGTGTGCTTTTTAACTAGAAACCATGGCCCATATACTTATTACAAATTTATCAAAATATGCAAGCTCTTTCAGCATTGTATAACCAAAATAAAACCAATACTTTAGTTGGCTTTTGGCTGATTTCAGAAGTACAACAGCCATTCAGTATTCACCAAGCATCCAGCTCAACATAACCAACGTGAAGGCCTTTAAAGCAAACTTCTCTACAAAAGAGCCATTTGTCTTACTACAGTACATTCGAAAGGGGGCGTCACTGATTATTTCACACAATAAAATGACCTACTTTGACAAAGTGTAAACACTCACATGCAGTGTGCTGCAATGGTCATTCAGTGTCCACCACTCATCCAGCCAAACCTTGGCCGCACATCTAAAACAAACCAACTACATGAAGAAACAACCAATTGATTACACACAGCTGCCATTATTCCAGACCGTTTGAATTAAAGGAGCTGTGTGTAAAAAAATTATTTAAAATAATCATAAAATTGCCCTGATATGTCATTAGACTTTAAGAAATCATGTTCATTTCATATACTTATATCACTGACAAACATTAGTCCAGCCAGGATATTGTCATTTAAAAAGTGAAGTTGCAGCCCTCAACTGATGTTGATGTTGTCATGTTGTGTTTTGGTCTGATGCTCCACCCTCCACCGATCTACCAATCATGGAGTCAGTAGTGTAACGGCATTCGACTCTAGTTACCACGGCGGCAGATATAAATGTGTTGGATGGAAAATGTTATATCCTGCAGTATATTAGGATGGGCATTTTTCTAAAATATTGCATTCGAATATTCGTTTATTTAAATTATGTTTAACGAAAAAGATGTTATTTTTACGTTTTTTTTTTTTTTACGTTTTTGTCACCATTTCTGGACAAGCTTACAATTAGGCAATACAAAACAAGCTTACAGTAGTAATTAAAGTTTTCTTTTAGTTGAAAACATTAAACAGTAGGTCTATGAGTAAACAAAATATATATATAAAAAAAGCATTATTAAAAGCATGCTCAAGCAGCGCGAGCGAAAAAAACCCTAATAAAGCAGATTGCGTCAGATATCGTACAGATATATACACACGAGTCAGCAAATGACTGATTATCGTGTTTATATTGTTTCACGTTTATGTTGAGAAAAACAATAATATCTAACGTTACATGCAGAAGCGTCGCCAGCACTTTATGCTCGAGTGAGAAAAGACGCCGCGCTGACAGACGTTTCAGAGACACAAAGAGAACGGTGTTTCTAACAGCACTTTGCATTTTCTGTTCTTAAACTGGTCTCCCTTAACGAAACTTAAAATAAGTGAGTCTCAAAATAATTTTGCTATTAGATAAGTTAACATCTTTCATTACGCAGAGTCTAGCTGCGCTTACCTGCAGTTGTGATGCAGTGATGAAACAGCTGTCTTCCCTCACTCTACTGTTTGGATTCTTCATATGATTTCTCATGGTGATGATATCATAACTCAGATATTTAATTAATTAATTAATTTGATCAAAAGTAATTCCGTTAGTAAGATCCTTTTCAAGTAACGTTAATTCCAAAACTTCGTGAGGCAGACGACAACGTCATGTGATCAAATACAGACAACTTGTTAACACACTCCACAGTTGCCATCCAGTGCATTTAATTATAACTGCGAGTTCTTTAGGATTTATCATGGACTCACTGCATTTACGGCCAGCAAAGCAACGTATTCAAAATTCAAATAGTATTTTATTTTTCGAGTAATAATTACATATCGAATATTCGAATATTTCAATATTTGTGCACATCCCTACAGTATATCTTGGCAACCTTGAGTCAGGGAGGGAGGGGATACACTGCTCTACAGTAATTTGAAAGTGGTTGCAGTACCAGTTTTGGCCACAATCTTACATACGGTTCCTTTCATCATCATTGTCACAAAAAATTTGCCCAATATGTCACCACACACCGTAAATAAGCATTAAAAACTCAACTCATAATCATAACACCTATTAAAATAGACCTACAAAAGCTTGTTCGTCCAGCGGCCATGCTAAACTTTATAAGTACTGCAACCATTCCACTCATAGATATCCATAAGAAATACTGTCTTACGGCGGAGTTTCGATCGCCATCACCGGCGGCCATTGTCACAGGCAAGCTGATGTAAAATGAGTTATCAGCACGAACACAAATACTCTTATGTCGTTGAAATCTTAACTGGATTTACAAATGGTTTGGTTTCTTACTAACGTCATTCATGTGTCTACAATTGTGGATGATAATACACATATTATTCATAAGTATGCAGAACATAACTAAATCTCTGATGTTTATAACAAACCAAACCGTTTGAAAGTTGGTAGAAAATTTAGCAAGTTATGGCTATTTAAAAAGTAAATGCACCATTAAAACAATGTTACGAGTGAGCGATCTGCCTGTGACAAGATGGCCACCAGGTGCAGACGTCGAACACATTAGCGCAGTACGAGACATCTAGCTTTTATTATGGATGTCTATGATTCCACTCATAGGTGGCATATTTAAAGGGAAATTTCACCCAACACGCATACCCTCAGCAGCGCCCCCTATTGACTTGGCTACACATGCTATGAGTTTACATAGCAAAGTGGAGAAATGTTCACTGATATTATGAATAAATCCAATAGAGTTAAACAGTAACTTATGAGCAGATAGCAGATAGACTAGGTAGACTAGAGTAGAACTAAATGAAGAATAAATGTGAACGTTACCTTCTATTTTACACCGCTATCTGGTCTGAAACATTGTGCACAAGGGCAAGTGAGGGACACAATGAAAAAGTCATGTTTTCTAAATATCAGCCCTCTTGCGACTAATCGAACTGGGGCACCGGGACTAACTGTTGCATAACATGGAAGAACAAATACCACAAAAGCATAAAATGTGCTCAGCTCATGATATCAGATATCCCACCTCTCCGGAAATTTTCTTGGGATTTGCGGAAAATTGTACTGTAAATATGTCATTTCTAGACCACCCAGTTAATGCTTGTGGGCCACAACAGTCATTTTGAGTGTTTTGTTCAAAACCATCAAATCTCTGCATGGCCTATTTATTTTATCTCTGGTACACTATAATTCGCTTACATGTTCCACATAATGTCCTTTATTTTTTCCACTGATTTTGTATGAGAAGACTGCATCTGCATATTGCGTAAATGCTTGATGAGCTTTATCACAAGCTCTCTAATCTCGCGTTTATCACCTCAGAAGGTTCCAGACATGTGATTCATTTGCTTTTCACCAATTAGAATTAAACGCTTGATTGAGGACATAGCACATCTACCTTTATATAGAACGGCAAACAGATGTTATTTGAAACAGTAATCTTTGATATGCGTAGATCTTCATATTTTGAGACTTAAATCTGCAGACACATAACTCACCATCTCTGTAATACACTGCAGACAGATGAAACCTACTGGGAATTATGGGTAAAGTGAGGTAAGGGGTAGTAGGGCCTCTAATCTGACTGAAACACCTCAGCAGCTCATCTTTTCATAGTTTTACCATAATCTGGAATAAACAGACATGAACAAATCTAGCACACTGTGTCTGTGTATCCTTCTGGTGCAATCTAGATGATTCACTTTCATTTATCCACAAACCAGCGAGGGACATTGAAAAAGTATGTCTCTGAGAAAATTGTGCATGCTTTCAGAGAAGAGCAATCAGTGGCCCATTATCAAGCATAAAAATCTTAAAAGCATGCCATTCACTGAGGGAAAAATTCCCAGGGAGGGAAATGCCACCCTCATCTCCTCTCTCCTTCAGCGTGATCTGACGACCACATTTCACTGTGCTTGGAGAGAGTGGTCATCAGCGTGGAAAGTCAAGCCATTTTAAGGCTGTGCTGACTAACGAATAGAGGACAGGTAGGGGTAAGACAGCAAGTTTGCCCTTAACTCTCTGAATTTGATATATGATACACAGTACGTATGTGTATTTTTATTCCTGTCAGTCAGCAATACCCCAATGTCAGTAATACATTTTTAAGTGTGGCATAAGTGTCCAAATACTGTTTGGGGACATAGCATGCTTGTAGGTTATTATTGTCTTCCTTCAGGGATTATAATGGCTCTCTTCTCAGGTACGGCACATTTATTAAGCCTGTGCTGGGATGGAGACACAGACATATGCGAATAAACCAAGCAAATAACTGCAGTATAAATGTGAAGGAAAGCAAACAGGGTCTGGGGTGCGACAGTCATACACTACTGGTCTTAAAGTTTGGACTAATTAAAATTCTTGAGGGGTGATGAGCTGAGAAATTAAAGTTTCCTTGAGCATTTGACATCTAAAGAGGTCATCATCATATTATAAGAATATCCTGTAAGTTTCAGAACTGAAACGTCCTTGTTAAGTCCCCAAATCAAAAGCTTTTATTGACACCAGGCTGAGGCAAACGTCGGACTCGTTTTGCAGAGTGGGGAAACTATGATGTCACAGAGGATAAACACCACCCCCCGCAGAAGAAGATACACGCCTACTTCAACACAGCCGGTTTCAGCCCCGCCCACCGACTCGCTTGCTTTTACACGCAACCTGCGACTTGACACTCGTCTGTCTGTTACCCGGGCTTTGGACATTGGACGTTTTTCAAAGCAACTTCCCCCACGGCACTGATCGCGAGTGAGTTGAAGCTCATTATAATATGCACAAACTGTTATCCACTCACAGCAGTGGGCGCTGACTTCCAAGTCTTCAGTACGAGACGCCCATAAAGTCCGAGCGTTTCCTGTGCTGGGTCAAAGTTAGGTACAAATAAAGATAATATATTACTTATTAATTAGATGTTTTTGAATGTAAAAACCAAGCGAACGTCATAAGTTCACCTCAGTAAACAGCATAATAGAATTGTTGAAAAGTGATTCATGACCCTTTAACCTTTTGAATAATCTTATATGTTTACAAAGGCAAAATGTTTACCAATTTATTTGATCAAAAATACATCAATATTGCTGAAATATTATTACATTTTAGAAGGGCTGTTATCTTTAACATGTTTTAAAATGTCATTTATTCAAGTGCTTCAATGTCCGAATTTTCAGCATAGTAATTACATAATGATCCTTCATGCAGATTTTCTTTCAGGTCAAGATAACATTTCTTATTATTATCCACTTAAGTCCGAAAAAAGTTGTGCTGCTCTGCATATTTTCATTTTTTTTTTTTTTTTTTTTAATTGGAATATGGTACCATTGGGTGTCTGGTAAATTCTATTAATTTATCTTTAACTCAAGAATCTAAAAATGGTTAAACGTTAGAGTAAAGACATTTACAATGTTACGAAAATATATTTTAATAAATGAACTTTATATTCACCAAATAAAAGTATCAACGGTTCGGGCATAAAATAATAAGATCCATTATTATTAATTTAGCACTAATAATTGATTGATAGATAGAGCACCAAATGCATTTAGAACGATTTCCGGAGGATGACTGTATGCGCACACCTAAGACTGGAGTAATGATGAAAAAGTTATTTTAAATTGTAAGTAGATTTTACAATATTGCAGTTTTTACTGTACATTTGATCAAATAAATATAACCTTGAGAGATTTACATACTCTTAATCAACTGTACAAAATAAAAAATTCAACATTGAGCTTTGAGCAGCTTAAATTTGAGGACAGATATTCAATGCCACAATAATATTCTTTATGTGAAAATGAACTGAAATATGTATTCAGCCCCACATGTCCTGCAGATTAAAACTAAATTCTTAAACACTCTCTAGTGAATCAATTAAAAACCGCACATCTTCAGAATCGAAATCCCAAAGGACATTGGGGCTTACAGTTTTATATGATGAGTCATTATTGAGGTTGTAAGTTTGAAGGGCATTCCTAAAAATGAATACTAAAAGTTATTCTGTGAAGTTAGACATTAAGTAAAACAAATACATAAGTAAGGAAAACACTAGCAAAGTGTTTGTAATGTCCCAGCAGGCAATGCTAGTTCAATTATAAGAAATGGAGGCTGAATCAAACCACCCAGACATTGCCTAGAAAAGTTGCCCTATGAAACTCCTTGCATGAACAGCAGGAGACCACATAAAGGACAATGTTCGCTTTGAGAGTTCAGTATCTGAAAACAGAGTAAAGGTGCAGCAGTGGACCATATCAGGAAATCTATATAACACTGGTCTGTATGGGATTGTGGCACAAAAAAAGAAAGAAATATGTGAAGCAAATGTGCAGTGCAAATCTGACACTGCTCAAATCTAGCACCTCAAAAAACACCATTCCTTCAGTGAAAGTGATAGTTTGCATGCTGTGGGGCTGCTTTTGTGATTTTCTGATACACGGTTTTGTGATTTTTCAAAATTCAACTTGTTATTAAGTTAAAAATAGAAAAAGAACAGAGAAAAGGTCTGAACATCTTTACAAAGGTAAATCTAACAATTCACTGGTATTTTTAGAAAAAAAATGTTGATAAATATGTTGGGCCCTATTTTAATGATCTGAAACACAAGTATCAAGCACGAAGTCAAGTAACTTTGTGGGCGGGTTCTTGGCCTGTTGCCATTCATTGCGGCACAAATGACTCTCTTATCGATGGAGTTTAAAAAGGGTTGGTCTGAGGTAGCTCCATTATTCATAGGTGTGGTTTGGGCATAACGTGAAATAAACCAATCAAGGTGTGTTTCCCAAAACAATTGGATTTTGATGATGGTCCCAAAGTTTGCGGTTATCAGCATAGTTCAATCAGTTAGTGTTTCCCAGTTACATCGTTCCAACAAACATTCGCAAACAGCATCGCAAAGTTGTGTCTGAACAACAGCTCTCCAACCTGTGGTTAGAGGCATCGTTTCGATATTGCATTACATTTGGACGTAATAAATACGTATCTTGAGCAAAATATAGCAAGCTGACATTCAGAATAACTGTGCCTTTTATTTAGAACACATATAAATGTCATTTACGTCTTTTAGTTTGTCAAAAGATTTAAAGTAACTGATTTTGAAGAGTGTGCATGTGCGAATCGTGCCTACTATGTAAGAATCGAGCTAAATATTGAGCCTGGTAATAAAGCAAAATAACTGAGAACAATTAGAAATAGTCCTCAGATGACATGTCTGTAATTTATATTAACAAATCTAGCGTTAATTGGATCTCAAACAGTTTCATTAAAAGTAGTTATTACTCCACCACGTGTCAAACCAACGTCCGTTAATCGATACTTTGTGACAATGGGTTTCGGGAAACAGTTGTGACTAGCTAGTTGATTTCTCCAACGATGCATCGTACTATGGTAGTGAAGCAGTGAACTACGTTTGTTGTATGGGAAACACACCCAGAGCGTTATCCAACATACCCTTTAAGAGCAGGTGTGAATGTTGCATGGCGGATTGTTATTATTTTTTACCAGGGATTACCAAGATTTGTCAGGGCAGTGAAAGACAGAAGTGATAGTTGTATGGGGATGGGAGAAACACCACCCAACTCTGCGTCGGTTAAACATTATATACATATGTGTCTTGCCACTATTGGGCAAACAGGTCTGATCCTTCAGTACTATAATTAGCCTTAAAAAATTGGGTAATTTTAGATTTTTTCATCTTCATGGAAAACACAATTATTTCCCTCATGTGTTAATATTTTCCCTTGTTATAATGTATGATTTGCAAAAAATAAAAACTGCTGCATCTGTGTTGATGAGAGAATCAAAGTGTATGCGTGTTGTGCATCCGCTACATTATGGCCAAGCATTGCACGCTTAAAATAGCATTATGAACAATGCGCAATGCGCCACTGACTTTAGACTAGGTTTTTTTCTGGTCAGTGGTGGAATTGTTTTCTGGAACTACAAAATAGCACTAGGGAATGTTTTGCGCCGACTCGCCCAGGGAGCGCAAGTTCATTTCCTAGTTTACCGTTTGTGCGTCTGTCTAGGAAAAAAAGCCACTTTGCACGTTTTATAAAGAAATGGAATGCGTTGATGTGTCACTCTTTATGTTCACGTTGCAATGGTATCTGCCAATTGCTAAGCAATGGTATTCATTGCTAAGACACTTGAGTGAGTCATGTTCAACCAAATCTCTACCTTTCTCACACAGAACCTCCTGGACAACAACCAGTCTGATTTCAAAGTGCAACTCAACCGAGACCACCCTGCTCTCGGTTATGCCGAGTTCACACTGTCACGATTTTAGCCCATATTTTCACTCACCCAGAGGTTTTGGAGAGATCGCCGACAAATGCCTGAAACCATAGGCAAATCAGTGCTCGTTCTCACGAGTGACAATCACACAGTAATGCTAAAGTTACGTATGTCATTAATTATGGAGCAAGAAGCCCTATAAGGAACCATACCGCCAAAGATAAATTGTGTTCAATAAACTCAAGTAAACTTGCCAAAAGTGGTCTCGACTGAACTATAACTTAAAATCACTACTGCAGACTTATGTGCCCTCCAGATGTGCATTTTGCAAGGGAACAGTGTCTTGTGATGCAATCCCCAAAGGGGGCAGAAAATCTCTTTCTCTGACCTTTACCTGGATTTTTCCCAGCTGATGTCCTGCCTAAACCAATCCAAGTCTTTTCCTTTTCAAGAAACAGCTGAAGATGCATAATCTTTGTCAACAATTTAACTATTAATACTGTTAATACTTACTTTCTATTCTATTTTTTATACTTATTTTTTGTGCTGCATTTTTAATATTGCGCTTTCACCAGACCCAATGGCCACCACAAGCACTCTACATTTTGCCTCACATTCACCCATTCACTCACTCATTCATACATCTTCGACTAGTAAGGTACAGCTTTGGATAAACACATCTGCTGAAAGGGTTAAAATAACAAACATAACTAGAGAAATAATAATAATAATAAAAGGATAATGCCAGAAGTATTGTTATTTAACCAAAATCAGGGGGCAATAAGAGGAATGTATTAATTACATTAATAGACTAATACAAAACAAACAAATCATTAAATAAATGACAAAATCAATAGATTAATCAACAGAGAAACTAATTGTTAGCTAGCAGCCCTAAATTCACACAGTAGCCATGTTTCCATCCACTTTTCAATCGAATTATCTGAAGTTCGGTTAAAAAACTCATGCGAATAAAGCTGGTGAAAGTGTGTTTCCATCCAACGGCTTTAAAGCGAATAAAAACCTGTACGTAATGACGTCACATGCTGTTTTGCGATCAAATTGGTATATCGAATTGATTTGAGACATTTTAAGGTGTTTCCATTAATTTTCGCACTGAATCGAACGACATTCAAGCAAACTTTTGCGAAGCAAAGTTTTGTTAGACATAACGGTTCGCGCCATCTACCAACAAATGATCAATATTTCATAAGTTGTAGACTAATAATGCTTATGTGCCAGCTGATAGCGACATATGTATGGGATAATGTATGCGAGGCGGTTGTTAGCCTGAAGGGGTTGTATTCGCTATAACAACCGCCTCGCTATACATTTTCCTGCTTATTACATATAAATCAAACAAATAAATAAATCAATAATTTGAGACAAAATATTGACTTAAAAACGAGTTTGTTGATTTAAAAACGAGTATTGCTTCCGCTAAAGAAAATAGTCTGTTCCGTCTCCTGAACTGCGTCCATGGCAACGGTGTTATAGGCTACTTAGCAGCGCTGCAGTCTGTTAACAAGAAATAACAGACCACATTATACATTAGAATTCAACCAAGCCATGTAAAAAACAAGCAAAACTAACCTAAAAAAAAACAACAAAACTATAAACATTGCTATGATGATGATGGCCGAATGCACGCAAATGCTCTTTACGACAGCGGAGGCGACTGTGGTGTGGGAACGACAGCGCTCCGTCAGTTCTGGGAGATCCTGGTTCTGAGACACTTCACGGAAACCCTTAGGTTGAAGCATTTTTTTACTTTGTCCACTTACATCTGTCTTTGTTGACATCCGCCATGTGTGCGCAAACAGAGCGGGACTGGCCGGAAATGAACTCGTCTTCTGACGTGTTGCAACCATAAAAGGGCATAAAACTTAATCGCAATTAATTCTTTATTCGGTAAATAACGTTTCCATCAGCTTTTATCGCATTAGCCGTATATCGATCAAGAGAAAATACGATGAGATTCGAATCGTATTTCATTTGAGGTGCATATTCATGAAAATTCATCGAATTTTACTGTTTCCATAAGGCATTTTTCATTCGATATCACTCAATTCGGATAAAAACGTGTCTGATGGAAAACATGGCTAGTGTCTTGCCTTGCTATTCTTCATCTGAAACTAAGCATTTTATGCATAACAATTACAACCCGATCAGAAAAAGGTGTTTTGACAAGGGATGAAGTAAATGGTGCCAACTTGAACTTTCCTGCCAAGAAAGGAGGGCCATTTGAGTCATTAATCCTTCAAGAGTGCATCCATTATCTTCATTACCCCATGGCCTGTACAGATTGATATAGTTTCTCACCCTCACACCCAGCTCCACATTCTCTCTCTTCCGTAAATCTCCATGCCTTCATCCAGCAGACCGATCTCTGTCGAAGTACTGCCTGTCCACCACAAAGCAGCCAATCAGGGCAGGACTCCTAAAGATTTAGATTACATAATTACATTCATTGAATATATATTTTATATCAGCCAAATCAGAAAATTAATTAAATAAATAAATGCATGTGCATTTCCAAATAAATAAATACATATATGTGCATGTCCAAATACATACATACATACATACATACATACATACATACATACATGCATGCATGCATACATACATAAATGGATGGATGATGTGCATTCCAAAATATATTGACCAAAATACCTGATTGGAGCAGTGCTGCTTGTTCCAAGTTCCACCAGGATTTTGGTGGGTTCAGATATCTGGCACCACAGTTCCCAGTCATAGCCCTGAGCAGAGAGTGGGTACTCCAATCTCAAACGTGTCATATTTGATATTGTCAAAAGACGGGGGATATAATTCTGGTTCTGTCTTCTTTGATCCTTTGTAGAATAGGCTCTGCCCTGTAGACATAACAATAAAAACATTTACCACTCAGTGAACATGCTTTGTTCCAAAAAAGAAAAAGAGAATTTCTGAGTATGACACGTGAGCCTGAACAGGCAGTGTGTTCTCAACATGATTAAATAGACAGCACCTATTCAGTCAGTTCATCCTCTGTACTATTTTAGGACTATTTTAGACTCTTCTAGAGAGATGCAAATTGAGCAGTACAGTACAGCTTTAAAATCACATCAACGGTGATTAAAGGCAGACAAAGTCTTGGGCATTATTCAAATTGCACTGACATATCTGGGTCAGATTGTTATGAGCCAAACCATGGTGTGCCAACTGTAAGATCCAGAAATTCTTTTGATGATGAAGGGCATATATATGATCTGTGTTCTATAAGAACCAGGATCGTTAATAGAATCGCCCATTCAAAAATGAACTTGATGTGTCGCCAAGTTTGAAAATGAAGTATGAATGAAATTTGAAATTTGTTCCCAATGTATTGTTTAGAACTTTTTGGTTACTTCCTGTCCCAAATGCCATGTTTGTTGTTTGTTGCAGTTTCCCAGGTGTGTCTTGTTAGCTTGTAACTTCCTTTTGTATAGGTGCGTTCACGCCATGTTGCAATTGACCTATGGCTAAGCCATGCCCCGTCCACTCACTCGGACAAACAGTCAACATGGCAGCCATCACAGTAGGAGACATTTCACAGGAGGCAAGTGATTTTTGGAGACAGAAAGATTATATATCATCTCAAAGTCACCTAAAGGGCCTTAACTATGCATTGGGGGGTTATATTAATAATTTTATTGTTGAGAAGGTCCATAAAAAGCTTCAGCTCCAGGCAAAAATGTACAGGTCACAGTGTAAACGTGATAAACCGCCTATCGTTGCCATCATCTCGGTTATTTACAGATACGTTAATAAAGCTAAGTGACATGATGTACAACGCAGCTAGAAGCTAACGTGAACGTTTTGTAATGTTAGGCTAACGTTAGTTACGTTAGATATTTTAAAGATAACGTTCAAATACAGTGTTGACTTAACTTAGAACAGATGTAGACATCCTTGTTTAATTTATTCATTTATTTAGTTGGTGATGTGGTCTACCGCATAACTTAATCGCATAACTTAATCTTAAGAGCAGACACTTTTCTCGGTCTGAGATGTGGCCGCCCAGCCTCTCAGGAACCTAGTGTGCAGAGTTGCATGTACCTCATTCACACCATTTAACCATTTAAAACTTAAAGGGATACTCCACTTTTTGGAAATAGGCTCATTTACAACTCCTCAGAGTTAAACAGTTGAGTTTTACCGTTTTCGAATGCAATTATCTCGATTTTCGGATATTTAGAAGAATATCAATAACCAGCCAGTTTCTGGTCTCATTGACTTCCATAGTAGGAAACAATATATACTATGGATGTCAATGACACCAGAAACTGTCTGGATACTGATATTCTTCTAAATATCAGAAAATCGGCTGAATGGATTTGAAAACAGTAAAACTCAACTGTTTAACTCTGGGGAGTTGTAAATGAGCCTATTTCCAAAAAAAAGTGGAGTATCCCTTTAAAATGACAAGAAAAAACAAATGAAAACTGACTAACTGCAATACATTTCAATGGACATGGAAGCAGAAAATGCCGATTGGGTTAACTGCGCACCATGATTGGCTCATCGCGTTTGAGGGTGTGGCTTAGCCATAGGTCAATTCCCCTAATTACGAGATTTCAACCAGTAAAAAGCTCTCACGTCCTTGTAGAGTATGTAAATGGAAGCTTTAGCATGAGTTCTGCCAGGAAGACTCAATTGTCTTATTACCTTCTCATCTATCCAATCATGTCTAATACTTGCGGTTGTCGTTGTCCGCTTTGTCGGACACAGAGGAGGAAAGTAACCTTCATTCCGAGGGCTGTCCAGCTTATGAACTTGAACTTTAATAGAAGCTAATGATTTCTCTCCGTTTTTTTTTTTTGGGATTTATCTATAATGGTATGTGGTAAGTGTTGGTTGTGCAATGTGCTTATGTAAGCTACTGTAATGTGCCTTCAAATTTCCCCCTGGGGACAATTAAAGTGCTTTGAATTGAATTGCGGTATAAAACACCAGTACTAGCACATGTTTGAGTTTGCAGATGCGGATGCTTTCATTCCCTCCATCCTCCCCAACACCACTAGGATGGTCCCTTCCTATACCTCCCAGGGGGTCGGCTGCGCCCCTGCCTTCATCTTCAGGCAGGAAATGCAGAGTCCGGACCCTTGGATTGCGAGCTATGGACGGGGCCTACGGCAAAGAACTTTATTGCTTGCTGGGTATCAATAAATGTATTTATTGTTACAGTATTTATTCTCTCGAGTCTTTCTGGTAGAACTTGTAAGCTTGGAATTTCCTGAGAAATCCTACTTGTACCACCTGACTGCTGCAGTTTAATTTAGGCGTTGATGGTTGCACTATAGAGATTAACATAATTCCTCAATAAGGACGTGAACAGTTCTGAGTTGAACATCACATGAACGTCATCTCGAAGTTACAGTAATTACACACAGCATGGCGTATACTGTAGCTCTTGTATTTCTCATGTTCAGGGTCTGGTGTTGTTTCTTTTCTTAGCTTTTTTAAGCAGTTCCGTGCCATGTGTTTCAGTTCTGTTCCTGGTTCAGGGTTTTCCCTGTTTATTATGTTTTGTTTATTTCATTTAATAAATATTCTTTACTGCATTTGGATCCAACTCTCCCAGTGCATTTCCTGCATCCTCATCACATTACACAGCTAGAAAGGACCTAAGTTCTGAACTCATTTACAATCCAAAGTCATTAGAAAAGTGTGCCTGCTGATATTTCTCGAGAGAGTAAACAAAAGTCTTCGGCACACTGCCACTGCTGCTTCCAAAAGAATCAATTTATTGAACTATGCAATGTTTCGACCCTGAAGGTCTTCATCAGGCAAAACAAGTACACAGCAAGGTATACTTTATATCAACGTAATACATCACACCTGATCCATGTAAAAAATGAATCATGGGTCTTGTAATTTTCATTTAAAAAATGACATTACAAAATATTAGTATTATTAGTATTATTATAGTGATATTAGTAATAATATTAGTGTGGACATGGCCTTAGAGGCACCATTGTTAGTTCCCACATGCTTGGCACATGGCTGATAATAGAGAGGAAATATTGAAATTAAGTGTTATTTTGATTTGTTTTTGAGAAAGGGAAACATCTGTTAATGTTAAATGTTTGACATTTGAAAGAGTTTCTATTATGTTGAAGTTTTGATGGTTACCATTGTGCAGAAGAGTAGGGCTTATAGTTCAGGTTGTACAGAAATAACTGAATGTATTGATTTTTTTTAAATATGTTGCCTTGTTATAATGCTTGTGCAGTAACAAGTTTGGTTATGTGCTGTGCAAGTGGCATACAGTATTTTAATAAATGCAATTCATAGCTCAGTCAAATATACAGGTTATTTCCATTCAGTAATTCACACACTTTTGAGCGTCAACTTAAAATAAAAAAGCATATTTCACAAAACAATTAATTAAATTAATTTTATAATAGACTAAATAATTAAGGGGATTTTACATGATTTATTCAGGTAGACACAATGAAAACCTTAACTACTCAAAAATATTATGTGTAATATTGTTAAAAAATTATTATTTTTTTTTTAAATAGCACTAACATTTTTTCCAGTGCCTGATTAAACAACTCATTAATTCAAACATGAAATAAACCCAGAGAAAAGAATACAAAATAGCCATCCATATAAACAATAAAATACAAAATAGTAACCAACATTCGGATTATGTTGATATAAATCATGCCTTGCTGTGTACTTGTTTTTATGGCTGACAAAGACGAAACTTTGTATAGTTCAATAACTAAGTTATTGAATAATAGTATAATAGAATAATAGTAACTATAACAGTTCTAAGTTCATGACTCTTGGGACTTGTGCTCGCATCATAAGAGCAATACTGTACCAGGTGAGCTATCGAGCAAGTGTTACAATGTCAGAAAAGCCATAATATGGAGCTGATTATGTGTGCAAATGTGAAAATGCATTAGTTTTTAAATCATCTATTATGGTAAAATAGCCAATTCTGCACATTAAGGGCTTTATCTTGCACCCGGCACAAATGACTTTATACACTAACACATGTATAATTCCTATTTTGCACCCACGCAAAGCGGGCTTTTCCCTTCCACAGACGCACGTCGGTAAACTAGGAAACGAACTTGCACTCACTGGGTGGGTCGGCGCAAAATGAGTCGTGTTTCGTCGCAAACATTCCCTAGTGCTATTTTACAGTTCCAGAAAACAATTCCGCCACTGACCAGAAAAAAACCTGGTCTAAAATCAGTGGCGCGTTGTTAATAATGCTATTTTAAGCGTGCATGCTTGGCCATAATGTAGCAGGTGCACTTTGATTAGGGTTGGGTATCGTTTGAATTTGAACGATTCCGTTCCGATTCCTTGTTTCAATTCCGGTTCTGAACGATTCTCGATTCCGATTCTTTAAAGAGGCAGTGTCGAAAAAGTTTGCTAACCTTTTGTCACAAATTTAGCATTTTGCCGAGATTTCGTTATTTTTAGAAAAGCTGAAGCCACACTTTGGACCGTCGACGTAAGCTACTCATGTTCGACTCGCTACGGTTATGCCAACACTTCAGGTAGACGCTTCTTCGTTGGTGTTGTTCAGCGGTTTCTTCTTCCGGTCGACGGACTTGTGAATATCGAAACTAGGAATCGAAATTTTAACTTTTGAAATCAGATACTGGGAAAAATGAAACGTTAGTCCTGGTTCCAATCAGATTCTATTCTCGATACCCAACCCTAACTTTGATTCTCTCATCAACACAGATGCAACAGTTTTTATTTTTGCAAATCATACATTATAACAAGGGAAATCATTGTGGTGTCCATGAAGATGTAAAAAAAAGTTTTTTTCCTCCCAGACCTGTTTAACTGATGCTGATTTGGATGGCCCCTCCTTGAACTGCCACCTTAACGTGGTGGAGGGGTTTGAGTACCCGAATGACCCTAGGAGCTATGTTGTCTGGGGCTATATGCCCCTGGTAGGGTCTCCCAAGGCAAACAGGTCCTAGGCGACGGGTCAGACTAAGAGCGGTTCAACACCCCTTATGATGAAAAGTATAACAAGGACCGTGACGTCGCCCGGTATGGCGCAGCCGGGGCCCCACCCTGGAGCCAGGCCCGGGGTTGGGGCTCGTATGCGAGCGCCTGGTGGCCGGGCCTCTTCCCACGGGGTCCGGCCGGGCTCAGCCCGAAGGAGTGACGTGGGACCGACTTCCCGTGGGCTCACCACCTGCAGGAGGAGCCATAAGGGGCCGGTGCAGAGAGGATCGGGCGGCAGTCAAAGGCAGGGGCCTCGGCGACCCCGATCCCTGGACACGGAAACTAGCCTTAGGGACGTGGAATGTCACCTCGCTGGCGGGGAAGGAGCCTGAGATTGTGCGTGAGGTTGAGAGGTTCCGACTAGAGATAGTCGGGATCACCTCTACGCATGGCTTGGGCTCTGGAACCACACTCCTTGAGAGAGGATGGACTCTTCACCACTCTGGAGTTGCCCATGGTGAGAGGCGACGGGCTGGTGTGGGTTTGCTTATAGCCCCCAGCTCAGCCGCCATGTGTTGGAGTTTACCCCGGTGAACGAGAGGGTCGTTTCCCTGCGCCTACGGGTCGGGGATAGGTCTCTCACTGTCGTTTGTGCCTACGGGCCGAACGGCAGTGCAGAGTACCCGGCCTTCTTGGGGTCTCTGGGAGGAGTGCTGGAAAGTGCTCCGACTGGGGACTCCGTCGTTCTACTGGGAGACTTCAACGCTCACGTGGGCAATGACAGTGACACCTGGAGGGGCGTGATTGGGAGGAACGGCCCCCCCGACCTGAACCCGAGTGGTGTTCAGTTATTGGACTTCTGTGCTAGTTACAGTTTGTCCATAACGAACACCATGTTCAAGCATAAGGGTGTCCATCAGTGCACGTGGCACCAGGACACCCTAGGTCGTAGGTCGATGATCGACTTTGTGGTGGTTTCATCTGACCTGCGGCCGTATGTCTTGGACACTCGGGTGAAGAGAGGGGCGGAGCTGTCAACTGATCACCACCTGGTTGTGAGTTGGATCCGATGGCGGGGGAGGAGGCTGGACAGACTCGGCAGACCCAAGCGTACTGTAAGGGTTTGCTGGGAACGTTTGGCCAAATCTCCTGTCAGAGAGATCTTCAACTCTCACCTCCGGCAGAGCTACGACCAGATCCCGAGGGAGGCTGGAGATATTGAGTCTGAGTGGACCATGTTCTCCACCTCCGTTGTCGAAGCGGCTGCTCGGAGCTGTGGCCGTAAGGTCTCCGGTGCCTGTCGAGGCGGCAATCCCCGAACCCGGTGGTGGACACCGGAAGTAAAGGATGCCGTCAAGCTGAAGAAGGAGTCCTATCGGGCCTGGTTGGCCTGTGGGACTCCGGAGGCAGCTGACAGGTACCGGCAGGCCAAGCGGACTGCGGCCCGGGTGGTTGTGGAGGCAAAAACTCGGGCCTGGGAGGAGTTCGGTGAGGCCATGGAGAAGGACTATCGGCTGGCCTCGAAGAGATTCTGGCAAACTGTCCGGCGCCTCAGGAGGGGGAAACAGTCCCCTACCAATGCTGTTTACAGTAGGGGTGGGCGGCTGTTGACCTCAACTGGGGATGTCGTCGGACGGTGGAAGGAATACTTCGAGGATCTCCTCAATCCCGCCGTCACGTCTTCCATTGAGGAAGCAGAGGCTGAGGGCTCAGAGGTGGACTCGCCCATCACCCTAGCTGAGGTCACCGAGGTAGTCAAGAAACTCCTCGGTGGCAAGGCACCGGGGGTGGATGAGATCCGCCCTGAATACCTCAAGTCTCTGGATGTTGTGGGGCTGTCTTGGTTGACACGCCTCTGCAGCATCGCGTGGCAGTCGGGGACAGTGCCTCTGGGATGGCAGACCGGGGTGGTGGTTCCTCTTTTTAAGAAGGGGGACCGGAGGGTGTGTTCCAACTACAGGGGGATCACACTTCTCAGCCTCCCTGGGAAAGTCTATGCCAGGGTACTGGAGAGGAGAATACGGCCGATAGTGGAACCTCGGATTCAGGAGGAACAGTGCGGTTTTCGTCCGGGCCGTGGAACACTGGACCAGCTCTATACTCTCTGCAGGGTGCTGGAGGGTTCATGGGAGTTTGCCCAACCAGTCCACATGTGTTTTGTGGATTTGGAGAAGGCATTCGACTGTGTCCCCCAGGCGGCTGTGTGGAGGGTGCTCCGGGAGTACGGGGTCCGGGGTCCTTTGCTAAGGGCTGTCCGGTCCCTGTATGCCCGAAGCAGGAGCTTGGTTCGCATTGCCGGTAATAAGTCAGACTTCTTCCCAGTGCATGTTGGACTCCGGCAGGGCTGCCCTTTGTCACCGGTTCTGTTCATAATTTTTATGGACAGAATTTCTAGGCGCAGCCAGGGGCCGGAGGGTGTCAGGTTTGGGGACAACGCAATTTCGTCTCTGCTCTTTGCAGATGATGTTGTCGTGTTGGCCCCTTCACACCAGGACCTTCAGCATGCACTGGGACGGTTGCAGCCGAGTGTGAAGCGGCTGGGATGAGAATCAGCACCTCCAAATCCGAGGCCATGGTCCTCAGTCGGAAAAGGGTGGCTTGCTCACTTCAGGTGGGTGGAGAAATCCTTCCTCAAGTGGAGGAGTTTAAAGTATCTTGGGGTTTTGTTCACGAGTGAGGGAAGGATGGAACGGGAGATTGATAGACGGATCGGTGCAGCTTCTGCAGTAATGCGGTCGATGTACCGGCTCTGTTGTGGTGAAGAAGGAGCTGAGCCGTAAGGCAAAGCTCTTCATTTACCGGTCAATCTACGCTCCCACTCTCACCTATGGTCATGAGCTTTGGGTCACTGACCGAAAGGACAAGATCCCGGATACAGGCGGCCGAATGAGCTTCTCCGCAGGGTGGCTGGGCGATCCTTAGAGATAGGGTGAGAAGCTCGGTGCTCACTCCGGGAGGAGCTCAGAGAGAGAGCCGCTGTCTCCACATCGAGCAGGGGTCAGCTGAGGTGGCTTGGGCATCTGTTCAGGATGCCTCCTGACGCCTCCCCGGGGAGGTGTTCAGGGCACGTCCCACTGGGCGGCAGGCTGGAAGACCTCAGGCACGCTGGAGAGATGATGTCTCTGCTGGCCTGGGAACGCCTCTCGGTGTCCCCCAGAAGAGCTGGAGGAAGTGTCTAGGGAGAGGGAAACCTGGGCATCTCTGCTGAGACTGCTGCCCCGCGACCCGGCCCCGGATGAAGCCGGGAAGAAGATGGATGGATGGATGGTATGATTGGATGGGTTTCTCCCATCCCCATACGACGTCACTTCTCTGTCTTTCACTGCCCTGACAAAAACGTCGGTCTCCTCGGCTGTGAATGCTTCTGGTAAATCTGCCATCACAATAACAATCCATCATGCAACATGCGCAGCTGCTCTTAAAGGGTATGTTGGATGACGCTCTGATTGGTTTATTTCACGTTACGCCCAAACCACACCTATGAATGAAGCTACTTCAGACCAACCCCTTTTAAACTTGCGTCGGGCGCAAGAGTCATTTATCCCACTGGTAAAATAGCAACAGCGCCCAAGACCCGCCCACAAAGTTACTTGCGCTTTGCGTCTGATACTGCGTTTCAGATCGCTAAAATAGGGCCCTGAGTCTTCATATGTATATAATGTCTAAATAGGCAGTCTGCCTTTCAAAATTAATTCAAAAGTAAATAAAAATGTATTTTTGAATGTTCACTTTACTTTTCTCCATAGAGCAAAGTGAATATTCAAAATTATTTTTTTGTTCCACGGAAGAAGAAACTCATACGGGTTTGGAGCAGCATGAAAATAAGAGAAAAACTTTAGACGGGCTGAAATTATTTTCAAACCTTTTGTAGGAAAAATGCCTTTGCTTGGACAAGAACGCAGATGCTTTATACAATTCCGATTGAAAGAAGCAGTAATTACAGTCTGTCCATGAAGCATTAGGAATAGGCAGTGTTCTCCATATCACCCACCAGCCAGTGTTGAACTCTACGTGGGTGTCAAACAGGGCCACCACAGGGGCAGAGGTGGCTCTCCAGCCACTCACACGCGAGCGGATCAGGCCCTCCTGCTTACTGTGCCGTCACCATTTCACATGAAACCCGGCTGCTTGGTGTTGGTCTCCTTCACGAAGTCCTGTAACTTCTCCTTTAACTCGTCTGAGGGGAAGAGAGAGAGAGAGAGAGGGGATGAGCTATAACATTACAATGGCTCATAAAGGACTGTTCTCATTATCCCTGGTCACAGCAAAGAGGATGTTGTTTCTGTGCGCTGTGTGTGTGTGTGTGTGTCAATATGGACTCTTGTGTCTGCCAATCTTGTTCAACTTGAGTAAAAACACTGTGCTCTCACACCAAACAATACAACATACAGACTTCATCACCTGACCTTGCTCCATTCAGCACCTAAACAATGTACTGTATGGACAAAGATATACATAAGATCTGGTGACCAATTAATATTATTACATAACTGGTGCTCAATCATTCATAATGGTTCTTATCAATGTTTTGCTGCTTAAATATTTTTGTGCAAATCATGATAACTTTTTTTTTCAGGATTCTTTGAGGAATAGAAAGTTCAATGAAATCTTTTGTAACATAAATTACTTTACTGTCACTTCTGATCAATTTAATGCATCATTGCTGAATAAAAGAGTATTCATTTCGTCTTTTTGAATCCCTAAACTTTTAATGGAAGTGTATAAAGGTTATCATGTTATTATTAAGCTGCAAAACTGTTTGCAACATTGATTTGAAGGACATTCTTGATGTTTCTTGAGCACCAATTCCATATATTAGAATGATTTCTGAAGGATCATGTGACGCAGTAATGATGTTGAAAAATTCAACTTTGACATTACAGAAATATTTATATAGAAAACGGTTATTTTAAATTCTAATATTTCACAGTATTGTTGTTTTACTGTATTTGTATTAAAGAAATGCAGCACTGGTGCATAAGATACTTATTTCAATATTGTTTTTTCTATCTTATTATTCCACACTTTCGACCAGTATGAACTAGAAGTGCAAATGTGAATCATTTTTACTTGTGATATTGATTGTATATCACCATTAAAAAATTAACCACAATATCAATGCTACTAACATCTAAAATACTGAAAAAACTTGAACAATCTGGCAAAAAAAGTCAAAATAAAGGTGCCTCACATGAATATAATGCAAACCAAGACGGGGTGTCATTAAGTTTCCATTCGGGTCCTCTCATGTCTTACGCTCACTGTTAAATTGAATTCCTATGATTTATTTTTAATTTCACCTTTTTCTCCCTTCCAGAGAAGAAACTGGTGGAAGAGAAGATGAGATCTTGAAGAGACTGGATGTTGATGTGAAAAGGATAAAGACTCTTTCACATTCCATACAATGTATTAATTACTGTAAGTCATACATTTCTGGTGTACAGACTGCAATGAATATATTTTCAAATGCACTGTATTCCTCCAGAACAGGGATACTCAATTAAAGTTAACCTGTCTCTATATTCCCTTCCCAGGGGATGTCCGGAAAATACTTGTTTGGAATAGTTATACATTTCCAAGAATGAGAATCATGCAAAATCTTTTGACCGAGACTCAAAGAGGGTCAAGTCCAAGTTGAGACTGAGACCAAAGAGAGTTCGAGTCCAAGCTTCGAGACTAGAGACCAAAGAGAGTTCGTAAAGTCTCAAGACTCGAGACCAAAGAGAATCGAGTCCGAGACCAAGACCAAAGAGGGTCGAGTCCGAGTCAAGTCCGAGACCAAAGAGAGTTCGAGTCCGATCTCTGAAGACTCGAGACTCAAAGAGGGTTCGAGTCCAAGTCTGAGACTCGAGTACTCAAGAGGGTCAAGTCCGAGTTCGAGACCAAGAAGAGAGTTTGAGTCCGAGTCGAGACCGAGACTCGAAAGAGCTCCAAGTCCGAGCTCTAGACTCTAGACCCAGAGAGAGTCTGAGTCCAAGTCAAAAGATAGAGACCAAAGAGAGTCTAGTCCAAGCTTTAGACTCGACACTAAAGAGAGAGTCGAGTCCAAGCTCTAGTTCTCGAGACCTGAGAGAATCGAGTCTCGAGTCAAGACTCAAGACAAGACTCGAGACCCGAGAGAGTCAAGTCCGAAGTTGTAGACCTAGACCCAAGAGAGTTCGAAGTCCGAAGTTCGAAGTACGAGACTCAAGAGTTCGAGTCCGAGTCGAAGACAGAGACCAAGAGAGTCAGAAGTCCACAGCTTTAGACTCACACCAAAGAGAGTTCGAGTCCAAGCTTTAGTTCGAGACCCAAGAGAATAGAGTCCGAGTTAAGACCGAAGATGAAGACTCTAGAGATCGAGAGAGTCGAGTCCGAAGCTTGAGACTTTGAGACCCAAGAGAGTCGAAGTCCGAGCTCGTAGACCATGACCAAGAGAGTCGAGTCTGAGTTGTAGACTCTAGATACAAGAGAGTTCGAGTCCAAGTTCGGAACTCTAAGACCCAAGAGGAATTCAGTCGAATTCAGACTTTAGACCGAGATAGTCCAGTTCTGAGTTCTAGACCTAAGAGAGTCAAGTCCAAATTTTGAGTCCAAGACCCGAAGAGAATTCGAGTCCCAAGTCTAGACTCGACATCAGACCAAGCAGTTCGAGTCCGAAGTCTAGACTCGAGACCCGAAGAGTCTCTAAGTCCAAGCTTTAGTCCTAGACCGAAGAGAATTCAGTCTGAGTTTTAGACGAATCTAGACTGAGACCGAGAGAGTCGAGTCCAAGTTTGAGTCCAGAGTCGAGATTCTAGACCCAAAGAGAGTTGAGACTATGGTAATACAAACAGTAATCGATAACAAATTCGATGGTTATTCCTGAAGAGGCGGTGAACCATTACAAAAGCGAGAGCTTACAAATGCTACAGTAAACACTATATCAACACTAATGTTGGCTAGTAGGCGAGCGGAGACAAACAGCTTTGCCCTTTGTTAACTTCATAGCAACTATAAAACACAGATAAACATTTGGGATATAATGTTCAGGAGCGTTGTTTAAAATAATATTTTAAGCACTCTGAAGTTTGTCAGCCTAGGTAGGTCAAACAGAAGGACAAAACAGCATCTCTTTCTCACAGTAGCAGCAGCTCATTTGCATATTCCGTGGGCAGAGATATCGTCTTTGGAAGTGGATTCTGTTAAATAAAATATCTCCCACTGGAGTGGACTCAGCCTTTTAAAACCGCTGCTCAAAAACATTCATGAAATCTCAACCTATGTGAGGAACTTCCAATGACATTTCTTTGTTACCTTGTTCTTTTTTAGGAACTGCTATGGTATTGCCATGTTTGTTTGTCTTTTGTTTGGTTTTATGTTTGAATATGTTTCTTGGAGAAAGCAGGTATCAAAATAAGGTAATCTTAATCCATTTAGTCAAAAAATCATCATAATACACCTCCCAGCATCACTGGTACCATGTTACTTTTTTGGTAAGGATTTGTGTAGTTTATTCAGCCAACAGTCTAATCATCTTCTTCCCTGTTTGCTGAGGCTAAATTCACTTTCTATTAAGTTTGCACTGATAAACATGTTTGATAATTTTGCAGATGGTATAGCCACAGGACAGGGAGAAAATTAATAACACAAACTCAATTATCTGTTGCTGTTAAAACAAAGTGAATGATCACAAGACTTCAAAAACAAAAACTCACCTAGACAAGGCCCAGCGGTACACAAAGGTTTTTAAAAACCTTTTAACGGTGTAATATAGGGAAATGGCTCATACAACTCTTTGAGAAGAAAATTAGTTTCTTGCACATGGCAGGATTTAGATAATTTTTCCCTTTCGCACAGTCCCTTAACTAACAAGTTCATAAAATTATAAGTTGTGACATCAATTCTCCTATCTGAGTTTCAAATCAGGTACGACTTATAAGCAAACTTTTCCACTTCCAAATATGTCCTAAAGCCTTTTTTTTAAACAAATTTAATGTTTTACAGACAAAACTATAAATTCAATAGTAAAACCTGTCATTGGTTAACTGTGAGTTCCCTTTCGGATAGGAACTTCAACTGCTGCGTCATGGCGTTGAAGCTATTGGAACGCTTCCGTGTGAGCACAGCCTTGATATGAACCAGATCCCAGGTCCATCAGAGTTGTTGATTTGTTTTAGTCTATTCAACAAGCATCTGTAAGCACCCCTCTCAGCATGGCGACTTTGGTTGTGTTGTTTTCCATAGCTTTAACGCCATGTGCACAGCTGTCAACGTTTCTTTTCCAATCATAAAGTCTAAGGTTATTTTTTTAACCTGGTTGCCAAGAAAGAACAAGACGTTGTCGTCCTTCACACAACAGAATCTGATGCCATGCTTTACAGGCATCTTTATACTCATGTTGTCTCGCTTGTCACATGCCAGCTAATCAAGATTTGGCGTGTCTCACACACGTGCTTCAGACACCAGGCTCACTGTAAGCATTTCCCATTCGCTATGATGCAGAATCGTGCTTGTTAACTCTCTGGGTTTAATATGTAACCATCCCATACACAGGAAGAACTGCAAATGGTTTAACATAGCATTATTTGTAATTTTATTGTGCAAATGTAGTTTTATGGCATCATTTTATTGTCAAACTGTGAATTTAATGTTACAATTTATGGTGGAAAAAAATCTTTCTTTTGTTAGTTCAAGTAGATTAGTATATTAACTTTATATTAGTTATCAGTCTGTAAAATATACAGACAACAGCATGCTTTTTCTGTAATCCCTGAAACAACATCAACAATTTTTTTAAATTTCTGCCAACCAGAATATTCAGGATATGTTTAGGGACACATGCGAAGAATGAAATCCCTGATTGGAAGAGATGATGGTGTGAGTATGTTCTTCACAAAAAAATGATTCCTGGAGGTGAAGATTTGACCGAACATGTAAATACTGTAATGCCAACTGCAGTGATTGTTATCTGACAGTTGGTTTTTCTCAATTATTCTTGCCCAAAGTGTTCATAGCACTGGCCACAGGTACGACAGAAGCTAAAGGTCACTTCTTTTAGCCAAAATTCAATTCACCTTGCCCTTGAGTGCGATGTTGTGTTCAGCCAAGACTCATGCCTACAGAGTTTTATCCTTGAGCGATCACCTGTCCCTCATTCGACTCACTGAGATTACACGAGTGAACGTGAACAGAATGCCTCTTTCAGAAGCCAGAGAACATTGGATATGAACAGCTTGTGGCTTGACAAATTGCTCTAATGCTTTACCCCGCTGCAAATATGAGTTTCATGATTGAACCGGGAGACACTAAATCGAAATCTGTCTTCTGATTTTATTTGACAGAAAGAATTCTCCCTTTATCTTCAGACCGCACCAAAAACTTTCTTCAAAGCTTATTAGAACAGAACTTTCATCTCTGTCAAAAATTCCTGATTGAAAAAATGAACAAATAGCAAGTGATTGAGAAATAATGGCTAAAACTACTATCAAAATACAACAAAAGCATAACAGGCCCATTATCCGTCCATTATCCATTAACTGTTCATGACTGAAAGCATCAATCTTTCATCACCATTATCTGAAGTGCATTTCTTGCTTCTGTCGATAGAAACAAGGTTGTCTAAATCTACAACTACTAGACATTTTAATATGAAGGAAGACTGACAAGCTAAACGTCTGTAAGCAACATTATTGGGTATCAAAGCTGTAGAACAAACATTTTTATTAAGTTATTGGTGTTAAATGACTTAAACTGTATCTTCTGTCTTTCCCTCTGCTGAGATAAGCAAGAGTTTTTGTAGGGTTTGGTGAAACCTAAGAATCTCTTTCATTTTTAAGTTTAATTATGAATTGTATTGGCCAATGCACTATAGCATCCATCCATTGTCATAAACAAGACGTACTGTATACAGGTGAGAGGTATATATATATATATATATATATATATATATATATATATATATATATATATACACAACTCCATTAAATACATCTCTTGAAGGACAACCTGTATTCTCTGTCAATCTTATCCATTGGTTTATGGGTTGCTCTTGGAAGATGTCCTCATTTTTCCCGAGACTTAGAAAGAGAATAATTTAATCTTCGCGTATGTCAATATAGACTCTGGGATGGGCTAAGCTGTATTGAACTGAATGTGAAGCTCTCAACCAATATAATACAACATTCATGAAATCAATCCATCACTCCTTCTAAGAGCACAATGCCCTGTCAGGACAGCCTTACTAAAAAGTACTGAGGCAGTTCTTTTGGCTGCATGTTCATATGGTCCAATTATTCCAGATTTGCACAAAACTTTAGCGATATTTTCTAATGTCGATACAAAACTATTGTGAAATGACCATGTTTCCATTAACCAATGTTATGCGACAAAAACATTTCACAATCCTCTCGCAAACACTCATTCCAAAAATCATGGCGACGACAGATGTTGGTAGTATATTGCTGCCACCACACTAGCTATTATTTTTAATCGAAGGAGACAGTACACGCGTTATCCAAGCATTAATGGCAAGGAAAGCCCCTTATACTTGGCAGCGGCCACTTATGAGCAGGGTTCTCAAGTCTTACGCATTGGCCGTGAGACACACGCAATTCAACTAGTTCACGCGCTCACACGCCACACCGTGTATTTCTCACGCTGAAATACTTTACTCACGCTTTATACATAACATTGTATACAAGGCGTAGGCACACAAAGTGAAGTTTCCTGCCGCCAGCACGTATCTCTCGGACAGATTGCGTTCGTTAGGCAACATAGACGCACGAACACACGGAAGTTGACGGAATATCTCGCCCACGTATGTCGTTACTAGGTAACAAACAACATCGTGCAAACACACGTTGTGATGGAGAAGGGAAGAAAGCTTGTCAAACATTTTTAGACTAGAACATTTAATAAATAGCCCATCGTATACATTATTATTGATGCAGTCAAAAACTCTACAACTACTTTGCAACCAGCCCAGAAGCTTTGGCTAAGTTTGGCTTGCTTACATTAGGCGGGGCTTAATTGGGGCTCCTCCCCTAACTGCATGTGATCTCACTCCAAGCTTTTGATAAAACTTGAGAACCCTGGGGAGGTTTTTCTGGGCATTTCTCTCTCATATCTTTTTCGAGGTCTTGATAAATTGTGACAATTATTTTGTCTTTTATGAGTTCAATTAAGAACTCTGTCTCGTCTTCCGTCCTAAACATCTTCATGTAACATTTACGTAAGCCATGTGACTTGTAAATGTAAATAAAACTGTTACAACTGCAGTTTTGCAAATTGCCTGAAAAAACACTTCTTGCGAGTCGTAAAAACTTGTAGTGCAATATATAGGATTTTTCGTAAAATTGACATGTTTCCATTGGGTGCATTTTGAATTCGAAATTTCAATTTGCGTAATTTGTCAGGTAATGGAAACAGCTAATGACACTTTGACACATGCAGTCATGAAATCTGTGACTCTAATGCATTCTACATTAACTGGAAAACATCTATAATGAAAAATAAATTGAATTCGGTATATACAGTATACTCTCTGAAAACAAGTCTCATAAGCCCCTTTTCCACCAAAGCATTTTGAGAGCCGGTTCGGAGCCGGTGCCTGCGCTGCGACCAGTTCTTTGTGTTTCGACAGCCAAATAACCGGTCTCGGCCAGGAAAACTGGTTCCAAAGCGGCACCAACTCTTTGCTGGACTAGAACCGTTCTTTTACCACGTCATGCTTACGTTCAGGGACTGGGCGGGTTTAGATGTGTCCTAAACATCTTTTCTGACCATAATAAAGGATCGCAAAGCCAAGAGAAACATTTGCAGAAACACGACGGAAGTCCACCTTTGTAATTGTTATGCTTGGAAGTTAACGCAAGCGTTTCTATTTTTTTCTCTTATTTTTTTTTTTTATTGAAGATATTATAGACACAAGACAGGGGTACATAACTTATCAGAAAAGATTACATATCAAACGAAAATATTAAAAGACTTACACATTTTGATTGTTTTTAAAGCCTTCTTGATACACGAGTTAGAGGTAATCCCAAAGTAATGTTGTAGCGTTTCTGGCTACGTATGGCGACGTAAACAGTGACGTAACGACGTCGTTCCCTGGGCGCTCTAGTCAGTGGAAAAACAAACAGGTTCTGAAGCGGTTCGCAAGTTGAACCAACTCCGAAACAACTTTGAACCAGCACCAGTTCCGAACCAGTTCTTTTTTTGGTGGAAAAGGGGTAATATTGGTATGCAGTTCTGCTTCTAAAGTAAATTTATCTTTCATTTTGCTTTTAATTTCACTTAATGTCTTAATTTCACTTAATATTTGAATTCACAATTATCTACAATAATAAATGCACCTAATTGATATATTCTCTAAAAATACATCTATTATGCAATTTTGCTTTTCAAGATAGAAATATTTTTGTATACAGTGTAAGTCATCTCTCTCTCTCAATTCAATTTCAATTTCAATATAGCTTTATTAGCAAGACTGTGTAACACAATATTGCCAAAGCATCAACATATTATATATAAATAATAGAACAAACGAAGAGAACATATATGCATAGCTCATGTCATATGTAGCATGGTAAATAAATAAACACAGTATATATTATTAAATGAACAAATACAATTACTCTCTCTCTCTCTGATGATAAGGTGTTATTCATCATCAGCTGAAGACGCAAATAAATTCTGTCAGCTCATTTTCAGGTTTTAAGAAGAACGAGATTAAAAAATGTTTGGCCTTCACTGAAGGTTGACAGATTTTCTGTTGGTCTCACTGCTGACATTAAGTCTCATGTTGAGTGTAAAGATAAAACTGGCAGAATTCACATGATTATTCCAGCTGAAAGAGTGGGCCACTGATGCTCAAAAGGTACAATTAGTGAGGAGTCACCTGGGTCGCTTTACTCTCTTTCTCTTCATGTCAGTCATTGTGTCTGCAGCACTATAGTGTAAGCTGAACCCAGAAGTGTCTCTCACATCTAGAAGCGATGTCGGAGATCACCGACTGAAAGAACCAGCCAGTCTCTACAGAGCCGTGGGGTGACGACAGCTAGAGGCGATAAGGTACCTATTCAAGCCGCTGATGACAAACGTAAACCGGTTTCAGCTGACACACTATGCCCTGACACACGGGATGGAATGACACTAGCAAAATGGCAGAGACAGTATGTGTTGTTTTTTTTTTTTTTCTTTTTTTTGAAAGAAGATTATTTTTAGGGATAATCTATTATTGCAGATAATGTAATATTAATGAAATAAACTGTAGTGTTAAGTATGCTTTCATGTTTTCTAAACACAAGGTAAACTTTTAAAAATGTAGTTTTCAAATTAAAAGTTTTCTATTAAAGAACATTGCATTTAAATAATCTTTTGTCATGCTTGAAGTATTATTGACTAATACTAAAGCACATGCAAAGTACTTGATTATAATTTTAACAGTTTCGTGTTACTTGATATTTCATTCAAGTAGTCCTTTATTACAAGTGACATCACCAACCCTAAAATTTACATAAAACCTGCCCCCGGGAACACAGTCCCTGTTGAGAAAAGGAAGAGCTGTTGTATAAGAGTACATTTGTGAGTCACCTCAAACTATAGCATACGTCTTTTCACATGCAATAGAAAGTCAACAGTTCCTATATGAGCGATTTATAGATTATCCTGACAGAATATGCTAATTAAAGTGAGTTAACTCCACATAAATTAATCAACTAACCCTTCAGAGACGTCTTCAGATGTTGTTACTTCGTCTTAGTCTCTCCATCTTTGTCTGACTCCGGTTTAAACATAAAAGGCAGAACAGTTTCTGACATTTTAGCATGTGTCTGCGTGAGGTAATCGGAGCTGCTCACACACGCTCTTGAAGCCCCGCCCCCTGTGTCGGGAGCTGCAGCTCATTTGCATTTAAAGGGCCAGACACAAAATGGTGCATTTTTTGCTAACCCTCAAAAAGTGACAACTTTAACATGCTATATCAAAATATCTGTGGGTATATTAAGCTAAAACTTCACATACACACTCTGGTGACATCAGAAAATTTATTTTACATCTTGTGAAATGGGCATTATTATAGCAACGTTAGGCAGTTTTGATTTATATGTTGTTTAATGTTGATGATCGCTTTATTTTTACATATGTACTGTATATGATAACATGATATCGCTTATTTCTGCGTCTTTCTTCGCATGTGTTTTGATCAGATGATTCAGTAGTCTTTCAGAAGGTGCATCATAGCGCCCTACCGTAAAACAGTGAAAACTTGGAAAACACTATTTTTTTTATTAAATAAGAGTGTGTCCTATTCTTCTGCAATCCAGAATGGCAGCACAGCTGAAAGGTTTGCTCAAGCGGCGCCTCTACTGTACAAACATGAATTTGCATTTCCTTCACCTTGAGGCTTATTCATTTCACTTTGGTGTAACAGAGCCTTTACATTTGCCAAAAATGTCACGTTTAGGGAGTGTATGGATAAACATTTCAAGGAGTAGTTCAGCTTTTTAAAAAACTTTTGCTGATAATTTACTCAACCCCATGTCATCTAAGATGTCCATCTCATTCTTTCTTCAGTCAAAAATAAATTATTCATTATTATATTATCAAAAATAACCCTTATTCATCGTCTGGAATCGTTTAAAGCCCTTTGAACAGTTTGCACTGAAACTGTCTTTTGGAACTTGAACCGTTTGGTTCCCATTGAAGTCCATTATATGGAGAAAAATCCTGGAAAGTTTTCATCAAAAACCTTAATTTCTTTTCGAACTGAAGAAAGAAAGACATGGACCTCTTGGATGACATGGGGATGAGAAAATGATCGCAAAAGTTTTTTTGAAAGTGAACTACTCTTTAAGTGAGTGATGGTTGACCGAGTTTTTAACCACTGAAAGTAGAAGGCAGCTGAAATAATTAAGATTACATTTAATGTAATTCAACTTATTGATCAATTAGGAAATTACTTTCATAACATTGCTGAAATGAATACTTATTTCACACAATATTAGCATAAAATAATTGGACAATTGATTAAGGAAACAAAAAAAAAAGATTTGTGGAAATAATGCAATACGGAGCAAGAAACCAATAATATGCTTTCTATTAACCCTCTGGGGTTGTTCGTTTAGAGACACACTCAGGGTGTTCAGGGTCCAAATGGACCCAAAGGGCGGGAATAATATTTAAAAAACAAATCATATTTTTTTTACTTTGTTTTTATATTTTTTCTTTTCCTTTTGGTGTTTTGAGAAAATTAAAAAAGAAAAATTAGAATTACTATTAATGCAATAATTATGACAAATTTCCCCCCATTGAACATAATAGAAAAATATATTTAAAAAACAAATATTTTTTTTAATTTTTTTAAAGCTGTATTTCATTTTAGAAGTCAAGCCTAGGCATCATAAAAGCAATTTTTGAAATGAGATGGATGCCATATTGGTGGACAAACTGAGCCTTTTAAAAATGCAAAACACATGTATAATCTGAATTTTTTGGTGTGTTTGTGTATAAAAGTGTGTTTGTGTGTTTGTCTGGATGTGTCTCTTGATGTTTTATAGATTCACCCCTTCACTGCTGTGTGCTTTTTTTCAAGATCGTGGCTGATTTGTAGATCTGCGCACAATAAAACCAGTATTTTCACATTTTTGCCAAATTCCCATTCACTTTCCATGTGGGTCCATTTGAACCCGAACACGAGCAAGTGTGACTATTTTTTTACAACCACTTACAGACTATTCTCATCTGTCCCCCAATTTTTTGGGTGTTCAAATACCAAATACCAACAAAGTCTACCAAATTTTGGACCATTCTGAGAAGAAGCTGTGATTTTAAAACAATTTTATTAAATTATTCAGGTCCTAATTTGGCGCGAGACAACGCCAGAGGGTTAAAGGCTAGCAGACAATCCACTAAATGCATCATCGTCCAGAGCATTGTCGAGGGAAAAGCAATTCATCACGGTTCTGTAGGTTTATTCTTTACTGGGTAAATATTTCTCAGTTTTCAGCTGAGTTAGTATCTTTCACCAATCACTTTAATCCACGATAATATAAGCAGGCAAAGGGCTCGAATTAAGACAGAATGCTGGAAAGCAATACAGCGCTAATAAGTAAGACTATAAGCCCACACTCAGAACAAGTCTAACCCAACACAAGACAAACTAAAAGGAAATGAATGTTGTTGCGCAGCTTAAATTTGTTCCAGGTCTTACAGGAAGTGGTTACACCAATGTTCTATTAATGGCAGACATAAATCAACCAACAAACATGTTAAGCGATCTGTGCTGTGTGTAAACGCTACATTATTGCTGTTGTCATCGTACCAGTATGGTATCTTTGAGCAGGTGATGGGAGGTTCAGACTTAGCTGGCAGAATGGATGAGGCAGTAGGATGACTGAGAGCGCCTCATTCACAAAGATGAAGCTATGCTCACTGCCGGGAGGTTGGAACAGGTAGAGACATGCTTTTCACCTGCAGAAACAGATGAAACAAAAAAAATAATATGTGAAGGCGTTTCCAAGAACAGAGTAACAATTGGTGTCGAGTTAGTTTTTAAACACATAGCCCATGAAAGTGCATTTCAGAAAAAAGGTACAAAGCTGTCACTTACGCTGTGTACTCTTTCAAAAGGTAAATTTTGTCTCATCTTAGGTACTAATATGTACTAATATATACATTTCAGGTGCTTATATGTACATTTTCAGTTCTAATGTATTTTCAGTGTTAATATGTACATTTTAGGTGCTAATAAGTGCATTTTAAATGTTGATATGTACATTCAAGAGCTGTGTGTCATTTTAGGCCTCACAGCTGTACAAGTTCAGATGCTAATATGTACCACTAAGGTACCAATACAGCCTTTGGTGAAAAAAGTTACTGTTGGAAGGTAAGACCCATGACACTTTGTACTTTTTTCTGAGAGTGCATGTTAAATAAAGCATTGCCAAAATGAACAAGCTAGTTTAGATGCACCAATGTATCTGTGGCCAGTCTCTCCTGGAGGTCTTGACCTTTCTCAAATGCATTCCAATTAAAATTCAATTAAATAATTGAAATTAATTTAATCATGCCTATCTGTTCAACATCTAAGTTTTTAACTCCAAGGGTAACATGGATAAATCATTTAATCATATTATAATATTCTATTATTTATGGTAAATTAAAGTTCATCAATAAGGTTTGGTCCCAATATTTTCGTACCATTTATACGTCTTCTAAAGGAATAGATTACCAAAAAAATAAGATTACTCACCCTTAAGCCATCTTCAGGTATGCATAACATACTTCATTCAGACAAATACAATAGAGTTATATTAAAACATTTCATGGCTAAGCTTCTGCTACACAAACGGTACAGAGTAATTTGGATTACTTTTAAAATGGATGGATGCACTTTTTTGGGCTTAAAATTTTCACCAGCCGTTCACTTCCATTATAAGCAGCTTGGAAATTAAATAATAATGAAATAAAAAAAATCAATATAACTCTTGATTATTTTGTAGATTGTATTTATTCTGAAAGAACAATTTCATACACATCTATGGCGTAAGTAAACCATGGGCTAATATTGATATTTGGGTGAACTATCCCTTTAAATTCAATAAGTGTTGTGTTTTTAATTGTTTTTCATTGAAAAATTATTGCTAGACAATAAGAAATCTCACAAATCCAGAAATCCAAATTTTCAGTGACAGAGATGCAGAATTGCAAACCTCAATGCAAAATGTACTTTAAAAATAAATAAAACAGCCCATATAATATTCAGTTTGAACTCCTGAGGTTTTTATTCCTTTGCGGACCACTTGTCAAAAATGACTATGTTTAAGAGTTTCAGGCCATATTCCGTTTCCTTAACGTGGGAAAACGTGAAAAAGACAAAAGGCAATTGGAAAAACAAGACCTTTTTGTAAATATTGAAGACTTTTACAATGATAGGCGATGTTTTGATGTTCTTGGCAGACTGGAGTTTATAACAAGTGGGTTTTCAACGTTTTCAGACCCAGGTACTCAATAGCAATTTGGCACCACGGAAGAAAAGAACAGATGTGATCAGATGTGAAGGAGTTCTTTATGTTGCTGCCAGCAAGACACATGCCAGTGATTACAGGCTATGGAGTAATTATGTTTTTCCACACACACCTCTTTCAAAGCCTGTCAAAATAGAGTTGGTTGGAGTAAACTGTATGTTGCCATGCTTTCGACCCATAACAAACTGGAAAATACAAGTTACAGTTCACAAACAGAAATTGTACATAGCAAGTAGTGGCCAAAAGTGATGTTCAGCCTAGGAATTTTGACCTTTTATTTAAATAAATATAGATTTTGTAAGCATATTGTATAGCTATATCATCGTACAGACTTAAACACAATGACAAGAGAGAGACGGTGTCAGTTCAAAAGGTTTGTTTATTAAGTGAAGCAGCAGGTAAGATAATCGATATACCGTACTGAGAGAGAGTGCAGCACTGGTAGTCTTGATGGTAATATTGGTTTACTGATCACACACACAAGGGAGAGAGATGAGGAATGACAGGACCACGGTTACAACTGTATCACATGACGTTCTAGCATGTGAATTAGCAAGTGAGTCTGTTGAATAAGACGAGGCTAGATAAAGTGTTTGCTATAGTGCTGGTGATGGAGTATGTAATTAATTCACCAATGTCAGGAGGAAGAGCCTGGCAGTGATTGTGACAAGTTGTGCTCGGGGTCAGTTGTTTTATTTGTGATAATGCAACGAACACGCCAAACTGTGATGCGCGTTTGTGACTCGAATTAATCTTTTTAGTGTCATTTGGTTAATCATCAACAGAAATGAGCGAGTTCAACTGGGAAAAAGTTTGTTCAGTTTGATGAACGGTTTTGAACCAGGAAGAGTCAACGGCGCGCATAGCAGAACTGAGCAAGGCGAGCATTTGAGCTTATAAAACTTTAAAACTTTGTTATTTATTTATTAAATGAGCGATCGTTTCGTGAACTCCTTTAATAACTGATAATGCTGTAGTCAATGCATGTATTTTTTTTCCTGTGAGCTTTTTGTTTTTCTATGCCTTCATATATGAAAATATTTAAAAAATAAAAAATATATATTTTCCTTCGTATTTTGATCATTTAATCGACCTTTAGAAAACAAATATCCTCACAGACATCAGTACTGTCTCTGTATGTGAACTGTCCATTTAAACAAAACTACACTTGTTTTCTGGAGTTCACAGCAGCTTTCTAAAGCCAACTTTCTGGAAAAGTTTCCTTCGACCTATGATTGGTCCATGCCGATGACGTAATAGGTGGGTGTGCTCTGAGGCTCCGCCTTCTCCACACTTGGAAATCTTCTCTGGTTCATTTCTTGTGTTCTGGGGTGTGTTTCCAGAAACATCATTAGCCAAATATGGTCAGCAGGTTCCATCGTTTCTGCATAGTTCAACGAGTACTGTGTTCCCAAACCATCGTTCTGAGCGAACATTCGCAAACAGCATCGCAAATGGTGTGGTTTGAACGGCAGCTCTTGACCTGTGTTTAGAGGCATCGTTTCTATGTTGCATCACATTTGGATGTAATAAATCGTTCTGTTGAGCAAAATAAGCAAGCTGACATTTAGAGTACATACAGGTGCCTTTAATTTAGATTACATCCAAATGTCATTTACGTCTTTTAGTTTGTCAAAGATTTAATTGTCCGTGAAGAGTGCGCATGTGCGTCGTGCTATGCTGTATGAGAAGAGTCAAGGCAAAATATTAGGAGTCTGGGTTCAACACTTTCAAACACTGGTATCGTCTACTTACTGCCAGACGCAATCAGGGATCATCTAAAGTTAACTAACAGGTGATCTTCATCTAGCCACTTCTCTCTCACTACTGTTAACCAACTTAGAGGAAAGATGAGTAGCTAATCAATGGGTATGTAGGTGTGATTCTACGAGTTGTGCCAGGTATCAGCTCAGTTAATCAATAGGCTAAATGAACCATGCCATACCTGCCTGAAGAACTATACTATGGATTATACAACTGATTAAGGTTTTAAGAAGAAATACTAAAGACGAAGTCCTTGCTGACAGCTCAGTCAGAATGCCAAGCCTGAGACCATTTGCATTATTTTCTGTTGCAGTTACTGTGTGTGTGTGTCTGTTTTTGCCTAGCATTCAAATGTACCACTGGTGTTTAATTCATGCATTTGAGGGCAACGGCTGCAGGAAACTGAAACATCAGGGAACTTATTAGATGATTTGATGGAATGAGATCTTCAAAGTAATTCTGCAGGAGTTCTCGAAGCTGGAACAGTATTCGAAGTGAAAAATATAGTGAACCCATTAGTAATTAATAAAGAATTATGGATAATTTATCGCAGGAATTTGGCTACTTTGTAGCTGGAACAGTCGTTGTAAAGTTGAAATGTAAGGAACTTATTAGTAAATTAAATAAATGACTTTCAATAGTTCTTCAGGAATTACTTTTAGAACCTGAGCAGTCTTCTAAAAGTGACAACACAGGAACCCATTAGTCATTAATAAATAATTATCAAATGATTACTCTGAGGAAATTATGCTACTTCTAGGCCTGAAACAGTCTCTAAAGTGAAAATATAAGGAACTCATTTAGTAATCAGTAAATAAATTATTAAGATAAGTCCGTCAGGAATGTACTGTAGACCCTGAAACAGTGCTTCTCAAAAGCTGAAAACGTAGGGAACCCGTTAGGTAACTAATAATTGACCAACTCCACATACGTTCTGGTTCTCGGGATCAAACCTACTGAAGAAAAAAAAAAAATATATATATATATATATATATATATATATTAACGTAATCATCTAAATCCTTTGTAAATACACGACAATTACTTGGAGAAGGCAACAGTGGCAAGGAACGAACTGCAGTAGGTGACAGAATGAAGAACCTGGTAAACCCAGGCTCAGTGTATGTGGCTACCAAGCGATATTGCCGGAACTGAATCAATGTAAAAGAAGTTTAAAATGTATAAGAACTAGTATAATAATAAGGTGTAATATACATGATATGTTTTTGTTATTTGCAGATCAGAGCCTATAGGTAAATGTCTGAACTTACTCTTTCTTATCTAGTGCTGAATGACAAACGTGACTATGTTGTGTTAATTTAGTAGTTACTTCATAGTTATTTTTCTTGAACCTTAATTAATAGATAATTAATAGTAGTTCTTCAGGAGGTATGACAGAATTCATTATGCTATTGATTAACTAACTGATACTTAAGCACATTCATAACATTATATTACATACTGATTAGTTAACACATCTTCCTTAGTAGTTAACAGTAGTGACTTAAGTGTTAATAAATAATTACCTATTAGTTCTTCATTAATTCCTTATTAGTTATGCAGTAAGTAAGATACAGTATTCTAAAGTGTTACAAAAATCTTAGCGTTAATTGGATCTCAAACAGTTTTCATTAAAAGTAGTTATTACTCCACTACGTGTGAAACCAACGTGTTTGAACGATATCTTTGCGACAATGGGTTTCGTCGTAACAGTCGTGACTAGCTAGTTGATTTCTCCAACGATGCATCACTCTATGGTAGTGACGCAGCGAACTACATAGTTGTGCAGCGAAACACACCCATCCGTTGAGAGTCAGATGTTCGCGAGTGAAACAAACTCTGGAACGCTGCTTTATAGTAGAAATTCAAGTGTAATTCTAATTGAAAGAAACACTGACCCTGTTTTCTTTAGTTTAACGCTGTAAAGCTAGCCTGGTTAAAACCAGACCATTCTCAGTTGTAACTGAGTTATGGTACTGGCAAAGCATCATAGACAAATCATTTCCAGAGGGGCGTCACCAAGGGTAGACCTAAAACCAATCAGAGCGATGAAGGAGATGACGTAAACTATTAGACCGTCTCACAAGCCCAAACAAGTGTGCGGCATCCCTGTTGTTTTGCTTCCGGTCTCAGCTAGATCCGGCTTGCGCATTGGTCGACGAAGCAACAAAACGTCCTCACGCGGCGCAAGCTTTTAAAATGAATGGGTTTCATAGCGCAGCAAATAGACAAAGTTTGCTAGAGCACAAAAAGACTGTTAATTGCAGCGATAAAAAAATTTGACGCCGTTAAAAATGGGTTTGCGTTAATGCCGTTAATAACACGTTTAACTAACAGCCCTAGTTTAAAGCAATCTATTGTATAAATGGCTATAAAAATAAATGTGATGATTGACTGCAATACACTCACCCATTAGGCCTGTAGTCTGGGATGGGTCTGTCCATGGAGAGGCGGTCGCTGAGAATAACCATTGTAGCCGTAATACTGAAACATCTTGAGGGCCACTCGACGGCTCTCTGGTCCCAGATCCTGGCCCCAGTGGTTGAACAAGGACGAGTCGGCAAAAGATCGATCTTCTTGATTGTCATCTCCTTTCAGCGGGGACTCTGTGAGGGTCAGACAGAGAGATTGTTGGCGTTCCCTGATAGTCAAACATGTCAGAGTCTTTAAAAGGAAAATAACACTGAGTCCATTTACATGCAAAGTCTTACACCGATTGTGCTCAAAAACCCAACAAGTGTTTAAATGGTGTTCTATTTTCAGTTAAACCCTGCTGTGGAAAAAGAAGTGCTTAGTTATCTAGAGCTATTAAAATCATAAAAGTATCATTAAAAAAAAACTGTACAAATAATATAACAATAACACAATAACGATAATATTTGCAACTCTGTATATATAGGGAATGGCATTGTTACATGGTCATTCTAAAGGCAAAAAAAATGTGTGTCTTAAAATTGGACTAATGTTCAAGTGATTTTCCCGTACAACATGTCAACAACACAAACCAAACTATTCCAGTCTCAGCTAAGGTGTTTGTGTGGAAGCCAATGTAGACCATAGGCTGGCATTATGCAAATTTGTTACATTGTTACGTAGGTATATGACATGAAGTGAGACTGTAATTGCTGATGAATCAGGATTTCAGGCCATTCAGAATCCATTAGTTCTTTTATGGGGCACTTACTTTATTTGTCGTCCACCATTCACATCAAGAACTGACAATGAAAACTACATTAGAGTTTCCTTTAAAGGTGCAGTGTGCGATTTTTTAGCGACATCAAGCGGTTTCGGCTTGCGAGCTTTGCACTAAAGGCTCAGCCCACTGCTCACCTCTCCCTTCCGAAGAAGCTACGGTGGCTAAAACGGGACAAACATATTGTCGTCTGAAACAGCAGAGAATAGCCAGAGTAATGCCTGGTTCAGATTACACAATTTTAGCCTGATTTTGGCATGATCTGTTTGACGTAGGGTGTCGTGGGATCGGTAAATGACAGCGGGCGTCCGGGAACACAAGGATTTCGATCGTATCATCTCGTATAGTATGTCATAATGGGCGACAACCTACGTCGCGTCTGCGATGCTTAGCAACATCACGACAAAAAGACTAGCATGTTTTTTTAACCACAAGCTTTTCCGTACACAACTTTCAAAATAGCGAGCGAAAAGAGCGACGATAATGCTAACATTAAAACTAAAAGTAAAAATATATATTAGGAAAACAATATTTTACCTCAAGTTCTCTTTGGAGGGCTGACAGCCCATACAGTGTCCTCTTCGAGCAATCCAGGAACGTGTTTTAATTGTCGAGGTTTTCTTTCTTTTTACTTTTTTCTGAACACAGGACAGCCAATAGCACTCACCGCTTCATCCATTGTTTGTTTAGGTTCGTTTCTGGAAGTCACTCGCTACTAGTTTCGCCTTCTACAATGACATCACATGCACCGTTAAAGACGGCATGCGATGACTGGTCAGAGAAGCAAAGTGTAGTCTGACGTGTTCTGGTCCACAAAACGCGTAATCTGACACAGTCACTATCGTAACAGAAAAAAAATTGTGTAATCTGAACCAGGCATAAGCCAACAGTGTGTAACATTGTCACTGTTTCTGCACCACAATCCATTATAAACCACATCATGGATAAAGTTTACAAAGCCTTAGTCAGGTGAGGATCAAGGGTCTTAATAAATAATATAATGATAGTAATCAGCTGATTGTCAGCTGTATGAATGAAACTGTTTTTTAGCGTTCGGCTACAGTAGAAACATGACGTCACAATATGTACTTTCATAAATGTCTCATTCTAAGGTAATAAAAACATAACGGTTCATTGAGTAAGATCTTTATACACCACTGAACACAGTTATGGAGCTTATATTGCATTTCTGTCAATAGATCCTCGAAAATATTACACATTGCACCTTTAATGCACGATTACGCATTATGAAAATGCTCGAGCTCTTGAAGCAGGATGGATTCTGATTGGCTGTCATTGTTTTCATCATTCCAACGATGTTGTTTCTCTGTGCCAGTACCGTCATATTTGTGGTTTGGAATCTGCTATTCTTTTACATTTAGAAAGATTTTTAGAACTAAAACTTTGTTGTTATAGTCCTTGGTGTGAATGGCCTTTATACTCACTCATGCCTAGGGCTGGGTACCGAGTATCTGGTACTTTTTAAGTACCGAACCGAATTGATTCAGTACTACCGAGTACTCGAAAACATGTCTTGTTTTTCGATACCAAATTTCGGTACCTAAGTGGTTAATCTCGTCAGACGTCAGTGAAACAATAAGCAGCAGCACATAGGCTGTGGCAGAAAACACTCAGTTTACGCGGCTGCTCAGAGGCGTAGCTCGTCGCACGTGAGTGTGTGTGCGTGTAAGCGTCCCAACCCAGATGGATAGAAAATATGTGGAAGTGATCCAAAGTGTACCTGTGTGCAAGACTTTGATACCAGAAGCACGCGATGCAATATTTTCGACAGGATATTTGCCGCCAAGACCAGTAACACGGTAAATCTGATAAGCGCACAGACAATTGTTGAGAGTAACGTTAAAGTCCATCTTCCACTGCAAGAACTGGAGCGCACGTCACAGATGAAGCCGACACTCAGTATATGGGATACTTGCCTCATAGACAAGAGAAATAGGTCTATAGTCGGTCAGAAATAATTCTACTTTAAAAACAAAAACCCAATTAGAAATAAATAGTTTGATTACCTGATACCATATTAACGTTAGGCAGCGCGCATTCACTGCTGCAGGAAATGAGTGAACATCGCCATAATCATATTTGCTGCCAGCAGACTTCTTACACTTGTTCATTAATAAACAACGAATAAAAATATATCCTTGCTGTTGTTTCACGACACATTCATAATCATTAGGCTTCTGTTGCCAGTGCTTTGCGGCAAGCCTCACGTGTGCTGCACGCGGGCATAGATCCTGCCACCCAGTAGCCTATTTTTGATTTAATTCACTTTTATTTGTATAGCATTTTTCACAATACATATCGTTTTCAAAGCAGCTTTACAGAAATGCATGTTTCTGAATAACAATTTAGAGTGATGATCTGTGACAGTGTAATGCATTTCAATCGATTTTCTATTCAGTTTCATTGTTAAACATTAATGTAAAGCAGGAACAATGAGCTCATTGAAGTAAAGAAAACATGTTGTTAAATGATTCAGGAACCATAGAAAACTTTAGCATTAGTGCTTTTTTACATACATGAGTGTGAAAAAGTCAACAACTGAAAAATAAAATAAAAATGTAGGTAATATTACATTGATAAAACTGGTTACATAATATTGGTATAGAAAAGGTCTGATTCAGGAACCTGTGTTAAAAGTCGAGGTATTGAGATTCTGGACATTTTGTTTTGATACCCAGCCCTACTCATGCCTCTTATTACAACTCAAGTCCCTATCTCAAATAATGTTCACACTCCTTAAAAACAGCCCTTCTGTGATATTTTAGGCTGTGGGAACTGACCGCAAGAGGATAGATGGAATGGGGAAGTGGCATTGTTGGGAGCAACAGGATTGCAACCTGGACCTGTGTGAAATCATGACTACAGAGTCCCCAGTCAGGAAACCGATACTGAAGGGGTCAGTCTGGATCACTGACGGAATCAAATACGGCTCTGTTGGATACTGGCTACCAAGAGGGCGAACACCCACCCAAACGGCAGCTCTGAATAAACACTGAGAGCCAGTGCTGCTAACACGCCACACACTGCAGAGTGTTTTAAGCACTAGCACAGGAATGGGATTTATTGGACCCTGCGCACAAACACGCAACAACGACTGCTGAGATGGAATATCAATAGTCTGTATTTCTGCTTGCTGATTGAAAATGAATTCTGTTTCATATATTTCACTTTTACCAATTTTTCATATTAAGGCCTTTTGATATATTTCACCTCTTAAGACATTATAAAAGGGATCTCAAAATCAATCCCACATGACCTGGGCATGCAAGACAAGGGTGTTTCAAACTAATACAAGTGGTTTTACAACCATGAATTGAACTTGAGAGAAATGAGATGAATTGAGTAGTTGTTGAAACATGGACAGGCTTTTATCAAACATAACAAATGCAGAAAATGAAAAATAATTTGTAGCTACTCTATCCTGGGGGGCAAACATTTAAAGGGATACTCCACCCAAAAAATTTAATTCTGTCATCATTTACTCATATTTTGGCAACATTGACTTCCATAGTATTTTTTTTTTACTATGGAACTCAATGGAGCAAAACAAATGTTTGGTACCAATCTTTCTTCAAAATATCTTCCTTTGTGTTCAGCAGAAGCAGGTTTGCAACAACTTGAGGGTGGAGTCTCCCTTTAAGACCCCTGAAGGTTGTATACTAGCACTTAGATACCATCCACAATACTATTGTCCCTTGTGAAAAAGAAGATGACTTTATCATACTTTCAAGAGTACTTGCTTTCACTTTATTTTAATGGTCCCTTTAACATATTAAAGTGTTATCCAAAAGTGGATATGTCTTTATGTCATCCATCTCTCTTTCTTAAGTCTTCAAATCTCCCTCTTACTCAGTCTCTACATATTAGTTAGTTAGTTAGTTAGTTAGTTAGTTGGTTAGTTAGTTAGTTAGTTAGTTAGTTAGTTAGTTAGTTAGTAAGTTAGTTATTAAAAAATAGCGATAGATTACACAATCATGCATCAAAAACGTTATTAACACTAACATAGACATTTTACTCAATCCCGACCACATTACACAAAACAACACATCACATCCAGCACAGACAAAAATGACTCGACGTTCACATTTTTAATTCTATATTGGTACTCAATTCAAGCATGTAGAAATTTAAATATCAATGTTATAAAATGAAGTAAAATTACTCAACTTTTCTGATACTGATGTTCCTATCATGCACTGGTACTTGCATAATTAATGAGGTTGATTGTTCACTGTTTTCCAGCTCTATTTACATTGTTTTATCATTGCTTTTGTTGCTAGGATTAGTAAATTGTCATTTTGTGATATTTGGAGTTAATTTTGACACATTCATACACAAAAACAATCCATCAAATGTTACCATCATTGTGTATTGTGTACCAAGTATTGAGTTCTCTATGTTACATTGTTTGAGTGAAATATATTGCAAAGGAAACTTCAACTAAAATTAGTTTAAAATTACTTAACTTTGTTAACTCTACTTAACTTAGTTAAGTAGAGCTTACTTAATTCCATAAGTGAAATTTACTTAAAAAATATGTGCAAAAACTTGTCAAAGAAAAATGTGGGATTTCTGTCCCTCCATTGAAAGTGTGTTCACCTCTAAATATGATGCTTTAAAACATTCATAAAGAGATTGTAAAAAAAAACTATGACCATAATCCAAGTCTTCTGAAGAGACATGAGCATGATTTGATTCTGGGCAACATGATTTGATGGTGGTAATATCATACATTTGTACATTGATAGTTTATTTGGCTATTTTAGCACCGTTCCAAATGATCATGATTTATTCAAGTTTATGATTGGTCACGAACATTGTGACATGGAAGGCATGGATTTTGTACTTTTAAGAGCCTTCAGAAAAAATCAGGCATTGGCTAAACATGCTATAATTTCATGAAATATTATCTATATAACTGTTACTTTAATATGGCTTGCGTCTTTCATTAAAGCTGCCTAACAAAAATGCTTTTTTTTTCACACTCATGCTTTTAAAATAACCATTTCTCCTTTTAGTCCATCTTGTGCACCAAACACTGCCAAAATAAATTTGCAATCCAGGTGAAAAAGCATTTTAACAAGGCATTGTGTTCATGCTGCTTCTGGTTTCATGGCACGTAGCATATTTCTCAGAACAAGGCCAGTCATCTATTATTTTGGTTGTCAAAGCAATTACTCTGCGAGAGAATAATGCATAAATAGCCAAATCATACATTTGCCAAATGACAGTTGCACATTTTATTAGCCAGCACATTATAGCAGCAGATGTTACCATCCAGTTTGAGAGCTCAGATAAATTAGCTATGTGTCACTTAAATGCGAGCCATTTATTGATGTATATTGCACTCCTTTATTATTCCTTAATTGATTTCCCAATCTGGCCTGTTTCCCAAAAGCATTGTGAGCCAAGTTGATCGCCGACACCATTGGTGGCGACAATCAACTTAGAGACATGCGATGCTTTTTGGAAACACAGCCCTCATCTGTTGACAAGCACACAATGTCTTACAAAGCAATTATCTCTTGTGAAAAAGAAGTGTGCTTATTTGAATGAAGTTCTTATAAGTTTATTTTTAAAAAGATTATATAATACTTATGAAATAAAAGGCTACTTAAATACTTGGAGGACACTTTCAGGACTCTTTCTTACACTTAAAAAGTGTAGCTTGATGTACATTTCAAATAATTGTTTCAATAATATTGTCATCTTTTAAAGAAGTATACACTTATTTTATGTTGGCTAATATACTACAGCACATGTGAATTTATTTAGTGTGTAGTGTGTTATTTGATATATTACACCTTCAATTTCAAAGGTGTAATTGCAAATATATTTAAATACATAACATACAAGTTTAAATAGAAATTACATTAAAGCTGCAATACCTAAGATTGTATGCCGCTAGAGGGCGCTACATTCAAAACAACAACAACGGCTTTGCTTGAATGAAGACGTGGAGGAACACGGAATGATGGGAACTGTTGTTCTACTCCACCATGGATAAATGAGTCAGAAGGGACTCGAAAATTAGTCGTCATGGATGAGGTAAAGTTCGATTTCTATAAATGTTGCGTTTTAATGACATGCTTGTTTTTCATTAAACTGAAATAGCCGCAAGAAAAGTCAGGTTTAAAAGTAAATTAGTTATCACAGATGTTACTGTACAGAGTCACTGGACGAAGCTATGGTGGAGAGGTTTGAAGTCAAATCGTTGCTAATGTATCCTGACTTCGCCCTATGCTGCAATATGCATTTAGTTTTGCATTCATTTACAGAAATCAGCTGCTTGAATGACAATTGCTGATGTTATTAGATTTTTCAGGTGATATTCTCAATTCATTCAGTTAACGGATGTTCTGAGGTAAAATTTTCAGAATGCAGACTCAGCAACGATTGTATTTAATTGTACAGTACAATCATAACATAGAACAGACATTATCTTCCTTTCATGTCATTAAACATAACAATATTGCTGGCCATACACTGATGAGAAAGTGCGCGTCCGGTGTGCGATACTGGACTTTGTCCTAGACGTGGCGCGGCTCTTCTCGTCTGGTGTGCGACCCCTTTACAGCCAACAGTTCACATTCCGAGAATAATTGAAAAGAATAATGCACCAGAATGTGCACCATTCCATAACAAATGCGCGAAACAAGCTGACGTTTGTTGCTTGATAGACGCTAACGCACAACTACAACTTCCGCATTTGTCCAGGACTACACGTAGTACGAGCGGAAACCGAGGTAGCGCGCGATATGACGCGATTGACTGGCGACTCCCAGCTCACCCTGCTCACACGCCCCGTTTCCTTGGTTAAAATCTCAAATTTCTCGCGATTTAAACATTGTTTGAAACATTTGGAATATTGTTAGTTATCATCTTAACTAAATATATAACACTGGCCTTGTGATTTTGGGATATTTCAATGCAAAAATCTTAGGTATTCCACCTTTAAAGTATATTTTTTGTTTGCCATACTTGTCATTACATTCAGCATTACAATAATCATATTTCAAAGGCAATATAATTATATCAATATAAAGATAAGTAAGCGCAGAAAGTAATTTCTGAGAAATGCTGATGAAAGTGGATCAAACCTACTGTAGCAACATCAGCAGTAGCCAATCCAGCTGTGGGGGGCGTGTCCATTCATGCCACTAGTCAGAGCAGCGGGTGGCAACTGCATAGCAGAGGGGCGCAAAACCACTTTTGGCCAGTCTTTTAGTGATCAGGACCCATTTTTGGAATGATTTACCCACGGAAAAAAAAACAAAAAACCAGAAACTGACCTGAAAACATTTAATAGAAATGTGAAACACTGGCTGAAAGAAAATTTACTTAGTTTTTGTATTTTTTTCTTGTCTGAACTAACTTTTTCAGGTAGAAATTACATTGGGTTTTTCTGTAGTATTTATTTCCCTACACAATCATTTTTATCATTGCATTTGGTTGGACAGAAAATCATATTAGAAGCTGAAGTGCAGAGTGATATCAAAATCATGGATTCATATTGGTGGAAGTTAGAGACTGTAACACTATTATCTTCTAAATGTCATTGTTTTGTAAGACTAACATATTCTAACAAACTTAATTTTTTGGATTTCATGGGGACATTAAATGAGGATATTTTAATAATGACACGATGGTAAAGCATACACATCCCCATTATATGTGCCTGAGGGTCAGTTATGTGACAGTATGCCTGGCTATTAATTAGAAACCATGCTGGTACGATAAGCGAGTGGCTTTTGGAGAACTCACGTAACCTAGGCAACATCTCAGTGGCTCGGTCTGCTCAGCATGTTGTCCCAACGGCTCTTTGTTGATAGAGGGAATTCAGTCCGCAAGCATGCAGGCCGGCTATCGGAGACCTTTCAACTCAACAAAAGAGACATAGGGCTTCAGAGTAATGGAAGTCCTTTCACAGAATATTAAACGTAGCTCTGAGAAATGGCAGAATTTCATAAGCAGTCTGAGAATGACCCTACATCAGTGTGTGGTGGGCGCATCGCAGCAAGTACACATGGAAAGGTCAGGAGTTCTGCCGCCGCCAATATGCTGCATGACAGCGATGAATTCTAGAGGATAAAATCAACGTTAAATGGCTTTCACATCCCATTTCACTTCAGTAATGGCTCAACAACTACTATACAGTTATATAAGCTTTTGGTCATACCATCCAGAACGCACATACTTGCCCTCTGATAAACAGAGCCCATCCCTTCCTGAAGAAGGCGGGACACAGGCACTGAACGAGGCCCAGAGGAAGCCAATGAAACGAATGTGACTTCCTGAATCAGAGTATGGAAACAATAAGAACCGTTTCACAGAAGGAGGAAGAAAGTTTGTGAGACATAAACAAAAGAGGACAAAGAATTTAATATTTATAGATACTGTAGATGAAGGATAATTGCTGCAGGATGAAATTACAGCACAGTGAAGGACCAGTTCATGTGCCGCGCTCTGCGGTGTCAATCAGATTTCCGTGCTGATGGCTTCTGTTGTTCTAGCAGGATGTTAAGTCCCCGGTGGCTCTAAACACATTATCAAACACGGTCAGGTGGGCTGAAACAAGATGGACTTCTACAAAAGGCCTCCTGCATAAAGAGACATGTCTGATGAACGGGTGCCAAGATTGATTTGCCTTCACGCAACTGTGCTCACAAAAGAAATCCATATAAAAAAAATCCTATTCCACGCTTAAATATGTGAATAAAATCATATGAATTTTTGTTTTACTTCACAGTAATACATTCATTCAACTTGTACTTTTGTTTAGCTGGCCATAAATATCTATATATATATATATATATATATATACACGTGTGTGTGTGTGTGTGTGTGTGTGTGTGTGTGTGTGTGTGTGTGTGTGTGTGTGTGTGTGTGTGTGTGTATATATATATGAAGAGTTCAGATGTTCTTCTAAAATAGACCATTTTTATCGAGCTTGTATATTTAAGTTCAGTAATTTCACTTAAATGGCAATGAAGATTACCTATTAAATTGAGCATTTAAGTGAAATTCTGAACTTAATAGTGTCAGAGCTTGATAAAAATTGTAATCCCAGAAGAAGACCCGCGAATGGCTGGACTGTGAATTATTGGTAGCGTGTGTGTGCATCTGATACATCTATCATATATATATATATATATATATATATATACACACATATATATGTTTGTGTGCTTTTACTCTGGCAAAACTTTTTTTTCTTTGCAAAATGGGCTGTAGAATTAGTTTTTTGAAAATAGTACAAAAGATTGGACATGACTTGATTTTAACCTGAATATATTTAATAATTGTATTATTTAATTATTATCGCTACTGATATAGAAAAACTGAATTATTGCTTGACAGATTTAATTTATTAGTGATGATGGAATATTGATATTGTATTACAGCCAACATTGAATATTTGATTGTATTGTTGTGTTTATTCCGCGTTTACATTTAGATTAACTAGTTTGCACCACCTCCAATAACACTCAAAGTTAATAATCTTTAAAAAAACACTAACAGTTTATTAATACTGCTAAATCCACTCTAAACTGTAAACTAATAATGAAATCTGTTAAAACATTTTCAAAATTTATATTCATAATGTTGAGAAAGCCTGCAACTTGACGTTTAAAATCAAGTCCTTTTGTGAATGATCGTGATTATCGGCTCATCATATGGCCCAGATATGTTCATATCGAGTGCTTTCCTATTAATCTCCCTTCTCCTATCGTAATATATGCATCAGTGGACAGTATAAATGTATCACTGTGAGGCATTTAAATAAACAGAGGGAAGAATAACATCAGGTGAACTCGGGTTGGTTGGGAAGACTTTAAGATCTTCAATCCAAGAGTCACCTCAAATGCAAAAGTGTGCAATGCTCTGGAATTACCGCTCCTATCCTAGCTACACCAGACTTGTACTCTGCTCAAATTCAGTTCGCTTGTACTTTAGTCCGACCCTTCAGTTTCCTCCGGCCTGGAGCACGCCAATGGGCAAAACAGAGGGGCGGCTGAGGCCGTGGGCATGGGCGTTAAGCGTCTAATGGTGCGTTCACACCGGATGCGATAGCGCAGCAGGCGCGAAGTCATTTAAAATGTTTAATTGATGCAAAGATGCGTTCCGCACGTGGAGATTTACTGCCGGCGGGTGAAGATGAGGGTGTAAAGCGGTGGGCGGTCAGGGGCGAAATACGTCATTCGACGCATAGAGTCTGTCTGTGAATTACGCGAACTAAGCGTGGCATAAGCGCATTACTATGATTTGATTTGTATTTGTCACGCGTTCGCACCTGCTGCCGAGTTGGAGAATTATCGAACTTTGCCGTCAATTCGTGTGCCGCGTTAACCAATCAGGAAAAGTGGTGAAGTATCTGATGCTTCAATAAATTATTTTGTAATATGACTAAATGCCTCAGTGTGGTTCTAATGCCTGGTGTGGTTCACAGCAAAGCAAATATAGTTTTCACTTAAAACTTTATTCAAAATATGAGTAGTGTTCCTTTTGTATTGAATGTTATTTATTCCATCTCTAGATTCTGAATATCATTATAATGTAACAACCAACACACATGTGCATTGAGTTCGTTTCTGGGCGTGAGAGAAAAAAATTACAGGGACAGATTAATGACTTTTATAGGCTAGCTCTATTTATCATAAAAACAAATAAATGACAGTAGATGGATAAGGGCGGAGGTGAACTGCTCGCTCTGATGTGGACAACAGTCATCAACTGGGCGCGGGGGACAGCCGAAGTGCCGTCCGACGCCGTCATCCAGCGCACTCCTGGAGCGAGCCGAATTGTGAACTCGCCAACGTTCTAGCCTCCAAAGGTCCGTGGACAGAGTGCGCCGACGATGGTCCCACGCCGTGTAGCTCTCCCAAGCAAGAAGAATACACAAGCGTGACTCTCTCGATAATGCTGAATAGACATAAAAAATCACCGCCGCGGCTTCGGAGATTGTGACCACGTGTAAACCGTAAATTTCGCTTCAAACTTTGTTTTTACACGCGTCAATTTCACTCTCGCAAATGGTAGAAAAGTGGTCAAGCGTCTGAGCTGCAATGCGCGAATTTAAATGTCACTATTCACGGCTGGTGTGTGAACGCACCAGTAAGAGTTTGAGATTTGTATTTTTTAGTTCAAAGGACCGGGTATGGAGACAAATGCAGTTCGCTCTGTAGTGGAGAATAATCCATTCACAAACTAAAGCCCAAACAAGAAGTGTTTGTTAAACATTTGAATGCAGGTGATGTTCCAAGTTGAGAGAAGAGGTGATTGTGTTGTTGATTAGGCTTATGGGTAACCAATGATTTTTACTTTCAGAACCCCCTCCCACCACACAAACACACACACGCTTTGTCAAATTATGCCATTCCAGACTCTGTCTACGAAAGCAAAGCGAATTATTAGAGCATTTGGTATTACCAGGCTAGAATTCACCCTAGCTACAAAATGAACATTTGTACCAGTGAATGCCCAGAAATTAGAATATTTAATTATTAATTTAATTTAATTTAATTTAATTTAATTTAATTTAATTTAATTTAATTTAATTTAATTTAATTTAATTTAATTTAATTTAATTTAATCTTATTTAATTTATTTATTTATTTATTTATTTATTTTATTATTTTTATTATTATTTTATTATTATTGTGAAATGTGAATACTTCACACTGGGAACACAGAAGCAGACAGCTCCGGACATGCAGTTTAAGTGTACGGGATGGTGCAGTTTAACATCCGAAAGGGGTCAGGGTGCAGGGAACACAGCGGCTGGTGTAGTCATACTCGGGGAACATGTGACCAACTTCATGTAACCAGATAATAAAGCACACACAAAGCATGCTGCCAGATCACTTCCCTTCCCACACAGGCGTATTAATAACATCTGCTGTGCAGGGAGCATTTTATCCGAGAAAACAAAGGCATTCATCAATGTTGCAACACGTTCATAATACCTGTTCACAAACAGAATGAGAAGAATGCAAGCCCACCCCTAACACTCTCTTTCCAAATGTCCTTCCCTCACTCTTTTCCAGTGAAAGGAAAGAAAAGGACATGGAGTTTACATGCGCTCTTCCGTTCAATGACACATGAAACAAATGCTTATACAATGTTCAGCAAAATGCCAAAAGAGCTATTCTGTACTAAATAATGTACAAGCTATAGTCTCACACAACCAGATCTATATATTCTATAGTTCTCAAATATACTTTGTAATAAAACTATCATAATAGTGTCATTTCAATTACCTGGACAGTCGAATTACTATATGCTGCTTGATGTTGGAACTTGGTATTTGTAATAGTGCTTATTTTAATTCATTATCGGTTTATTGCACAAATTGTTTATCATGTATTTAACCATCAGCTAATAAACTGAATGTCTAGCACATTCAAGAGTTTATTACTGCATTGAAGAATAAGATGGATAATATCTTACATATATCTTATAATGCCTTCTTTTGATGATTTTTCAGGGATGTAATGAAAAACTTAGTTTGACTAAATTTGTGGTGGACGACAAAAACAGGTAAAAACATTTCCTATTACTAGATTTTTCTCATTAAATGTGAAATATAAGACTGACTGCACTTGATAAGTTCTTTAACAAGGCCATTGTGTGCAGTGGTTACTAGGAGAGAACACAGATGTTAGTCAATTGTGTGTGGCGGCATGTAAATGAGCAGTAACAATCCTCAACAGAGCAGCCAGTGAACTAATACAGTAAGACTCCACTAGGATCATTATTTATTATTTCTAAATAAGGGCTTTCTGGATGACTGCACACATATGCATGACAGGCACACGCTATGTAACAGTTAAGAGGCAATTAGCATGTTGTAAGGACTGAGGTGTCGTGTCATTTACTCAGAGGCCAAGCACTGAGAGACTGTGTACTAGGCTGTATAGGACTGTGTAAAGGGTAATCTTTAAAGGAACAGCTCATCCAAAATGTAATTCTGCTAATTAATCACCCTAATATTGTTGAAACTTGCAAGCTGATTTTTTTTGTTGCTGTTGTTGTAGATAAAAACAAAAGGAGAAATTAGTTTCTACCTCAGAACAAAACCTTTCGCAATTTCACTTTTTATCGCCACTCAAGCTTGCAAATCCCAGTGGGCCCTATTCTTGCACCTGGCGCAAATGACCTTATACACTACAACGCATGTATCGGTTCTATTTTTGCACCCTGTGCAAACTCCTCCACAGATGCACATAGGTTAACTCAGGAAATGAGCTTTGCGCTCCCTGGGTGGGGTACGGCGGCAAAATGAGGTGTGTTTTGGCACAAACATTCCTTGGTGCTATTTTACAGTTCCAAAAAACAATTCCGCCACTGACCAGAAAAAAACCTGGTCTGAAGTCAGTGGCTTGACATCCTTGCGCACGCCTGCTAAATCCGCCATAATAATAACAATCCGCAACAAAGCATGCAACATGCGCACCTGCTCTTAAAGGGTGTGTTGGATGACGCTCTTGATTGGTTTATTTTTGTTTACGCCCAAACCACACCTATGAATAATGAAGCTACTTCAGACCAACCCCTTTTAAACTTGCGTCGAGACGCAAGAGTCATTTATCCCGCCGGTAAAATAGCAACAGCGCCCAAGACCCGCCCACAAAGTTACTTGCGCTTCGCGCTTGATATTTGCATTTCAGATCGTTAAAATAGGGCCCTATAACTTACAATGTGACTATGTTGAAGATTTTATCTGATACTTTAATATCAGAGACTTCAATTAGGAATTGCAACTTCATAACACAATTTTATATCTTACAATTACATATGAAAATGATGATCGTAATCTAGCGAGTTCAACACCGGATTCAACATGAAACTGTTACTAAAACATGAAGCAGTTCCGACTTTAAAACCAGAGGCAGCAGTTGTTGGACACAATATGTAAGTAGGCTAAGACTTCATCATTTTAAATGTATTTGCATGTATAATTCAAGACGTAGCCTTGTGTTTTATATTTTTCAAATGCCAGCACTGGCTTTAGCCACTACTAGTTAGACTATGCTATTTTTGTCTATGACAAACACGTACAAACATTATGGACCTGAATTTTCTATAAGTACTAATGTTTTAAACTTATTTTCATGTATATATGCTTTATGACGTTATTTCGATTTGATCAAGAACGTAAACTTGCCAATGCTGTTTGTGTTTAACATTCAGTAGCCAGTCAATTGCTATCGTTACCAGTCAGATGCTATTGTGTAAAACAAACATGTATAAAGTTAAAAAATGTAGCAAATTATCATTCAAAAACGTTTAGTAAGAGCCGTATGTGGTGAGGTTCTGTTTGACTCTCTTCATCGTGGATTCTCGGTCTGATTCTGCCTGAAACTGATACTGCAGTTCGACATGTATTTACATCTGGACCGGAGCTCATGAGCATGCCCGTTTGGCCCATAAAGGTAATGGCCAGATTAATCTTCCGAACAACGTGAGTGATAGTTTAGCCAATCACAACACATCGGCCCAAAGCTAACCAATCTGAGCTCACTACGATGATTCTGAGGGAGTGTTTTCATAGAATCAGGAAGTGAACCGCTCGATTCAGGGGACAGATGAGAGCGTGGCTGACAATAAAGGTGAAGTTTATGAAAAATAAGACTTTTAAAAAAAGAAAAAACAAATACATGTTATATTGCACCCCATAAATACAATCATGCAAAGAAAAAAAGTAGTCAACCCCGCCATTAGAACTGTGTCATGAATATTTTCCGTGACCTCAACTACAGTGGTACTAATTGAATTTGTCATTATAAAGTTATAATGGCTTCATGATAGCCAATGTCAAAACCAACCACCTGACAGGTTAATGTAATGTTAACCAATCAAGCTAGGTGGTTTCCTAAATTTGATAATTAATCTGAAAGGTTGTGTTGTCTTAGTAATGTCAAGTTGTCATGACAAAGGTAATGATGTATTAGTTTATGTCAAGGTGTCATAACAAAGACATCTCAAACAATGTCATATTTGCATTCAAAATGTCATAACTGAGCGGATGACACTTAATGACAGTTGTCACAAACATGCATAAAACCTCCTTCATATTCATAAAATATATCATGTCATGATTATGAAGGTGTCATGTTAGTCTTGTGAACACCCCTTCAGTAAAATGTTAAAGTATTTTTCCTTCTTTATGCATGTTAACTAAATTAGTTAACTAAAGAAACCTTATTGTAAAGTGTTACCATATGTTCCATTCAAACACATATTAATGACCACAAGCTCCAAAAGAGAAAAAAGTCACCTTTAAAGAACCGTAACAGCAGCGTGTGCATTATATTCCACCTCTTCTGAAAACCCTATGATAGCTTTGTGTGAGGAACAGAAAGAAAATTAAGCCATTTTTCACTGAAAAAGGCTCCTTCCAAATGTGACGCGCCAGTTAGAAAATGCATTACGAAGAATGGCATTTAAGATCTGAAGCGATCTCAGATTTTCAGTTATAAATCAACATGATTTTACCTTGTTACTCACATGAAGCTATCGTATGACTCCAAATATAGTCGTATAGACTATTTATAATATTTATTTGTCCTCTCCAGAGCTTGACAAGGCCTGCTCACTATGAACTATGAATGCCATTATAGTGAAAAGAGCATTCTTCAAAAATTCCTCTTTTGTGTATCACAAAAAAAAAAATTAGCAGAATTTGGGTTTAGAGCAATGTAAAGGCCTGTACACACCGGGACGAATATCGGCAAGCGATATCGCCAGCGTTTTTCAATGCGTTTTTTGTGTTCACACCCAAGCGATTTTCGCTGACGATGAGCCGAGTGAACATGCAAATTTATTCCCTGACATTAGATGGCGCTTTATGTAATGATATTTTGCCTTGCATCTTCCTTGTCTTCCGGCAGTGTAGACGGTGGCGTATATCTTCTTCGCGTTACGTATTTGTGCTAGGTCAAGACCGTTTTGTGTTTGAGCGCCCCCAAGTTGTGTTTTACTGTAACCTTACAAGCTCCAGACACGTGAGCAAAAGCGTCAGTCTCATTGGTCGGATAGTTTTTGACGCAGCGCGTCAGACCGAAAAAACCAAACCCGAAGGCGTTTTTTTTTTAATTACGCTTTTCCACGCGTGGCGTTTTCGCGTTGGTGTGCACACTCACATTGCCGTCCTTTGTTTAGTCGCAAGCCGTTAAACGTTGGCGAATATCGTGAGCGAACAGGCCTTAAAGGCCCGTACACACCGGGACGAATATCAGCGCGCATCATTCGTCAGCGTTTTCAATGCGTTTTTTTGTGTTCACACCCAAGTGATTTTCGCTGACGATGAGCCAGAGTGAACATGCAAATTCATTCCCTGACATTAGATGGCGCCAATTTGCTCTGCAATTCCACTCCATAACAGTTCTCTTTATCAAGATGTTTGTAGTCCCTGTCGCGTTTGTCAAATAGTTCGTTATAATTTAGCACCAACGAGAACAGGATATTTGTGCTCGGCAAGACCGTTTTGTGTTTGACCAAGTTGTGTTTTACTGTAACTTCAGAAGCTCCAAACACGTGAGCAAAAGCGGCAATCTCATTGGTCGGATAGATTTTGACGCAGCACGTCAAACTAAAAAAAACAAACCCTAAGCGTTTTTTATTATTTTTTTATTTTACGCTTGGCATTTTACGTGTTCGGTGTGCACGCTCACATTGGAGCCCTTTGTTTAGTCATGAGGCGTTAAACGTCGACGAATAATGTGCGCGAAATTCGTCCTGGTGTGAACAGGCCTTAAAGATGAGTAAATAATGACTTCTAATCTTTTGCACAAGACATTTCTCTCATTAGAAGCAAGAAAAAACCAACAGGGATGGAAACCTCGAGCATGGTTGGAGAGTGTAACCATTTCAGAATAAGGAAATCAGAAGGAAATTTAGTTGTAACGCTCCATTTTTCCTCATTAAAAGGATCAAAATTAGTGCCTTCAAAGGTAAGAACTCATAATGCAATTCCCTTGCTCTCTGAATTCGGGCCAGTTCATTTTCTCCAGCTCAGAACACAAGGAGCAAAGCACAGGGTGGATGTGGGTGGTCTTCAAGGTCTATTTTCCCTCTGTCCAAAGGCAAAACACTGACTTCAAATCAGATTTCGTTCTAGGACTCAGTGTTACAGTTTTCCTCAGCATGGGCAATTGTTTTCCAAAGATCTTTTAAAGCCGAGTTCCCTTTGAATGCTGCGATCGCCTAAAGCTCGTGTGAGGGGCAAACTCTCTGGGAGATGCTTAAAAGGTTGCCGCTTTCAGTGTTTTTTTCTTTCTTCCAAGTGCATGCATTTTCCTTGAGGGCTTTGTCTTTGTAAGCAGGGCCAAAGATACGGCCAGTTTATGAGGGAGAGCGACACCGTAAGAAACCAATCAAAATATCCTAGCACTGCCCTGGAGGGAAACCTACTTCTCTTTCCACTGGTTTTTCGCTGACAAGACATCACACTGACACCAGCTCATCTCATTAGCTCAGAGAGATGCTTTTCAGAGAGAAAATTCTCATCTCATGTGCATTGACAAAACCTGACAAACATGATTATAATGCTATTAAACCCATTCATTAAAACAGAATCAAATGAGGCAGATCAAAGGAATGATATAAAACAGCATATTTTACTGCACTTGCCTGGGATTTTTTAAATAATTTAATATTTATGAGATTTATGAGAAAAAAACGTCATTCCTGGATTCAAAAACAGCTGGAGAAACCGCAACAGCCATATTTGACAAAGTCTTGATTTTGATCCTGCGTGCACAAGAACAGGTTTTCATGCTTGAATGTTCGAAAAACATAATTTTTTAAGTTTTGCATTGTTAGAGCACGTCTCTACACAGTATGAGGAGCGTGTCCTGTACATGTATGATACGATGCATCGTTAAAGAATTTAACAAGCTAGTCACAAAAATGTGTCATTCAACCACGTAGGTTAATAATGTCTTACAGGTTGTAGAGTAATACATTTTTTTGTAATGAATCTGTCTGAGATCATAGTAATGCAAGATTTTTGCTATAAGTAACGGACATGGCATCTGAGGACCAATTCCAATTTTTCTTAGTTATTTTGCTTTATTTCAAGATTCAATCATTGGCTGTCTTCAAGCACTGTGCTAAATCTCTTGACAAACTAAAAGACGTAAATTAAATTTACGAATTTGCACTTTTGGGCAGGTGTATATTCACTAAGATATTGAACTAAATATGACAGAAAATAACAAACATCCCAAAATATGCGTAACGATAGGAGAGCTAACTTATCCATGTGGAAGATGATAAGCAACATTAACATGGGCTAATTAATATTCATGAGCTCAGCCTTCACCACAGCCCATCCATCTTTGGCCCTTTCACTGTCACACTAAAAACTAATTCAGAATGAACTAAATTTGCAGAGGTGTTTTTCAACTGTAATATTTATAGACATGTTTTTTTTTACTCAATTTTAATTGGGTACAAGTTAAAACTTTTTCAACTTATCAACTAATGAACCTTATATGCCATTGCAAATTCAGTGTAAATTGGATGCACAAATTTTCACTTTTGTCAAACATGGCAAAAAGTGTGAAAAGACTCAAAATCTACACTCTAAAACAAATGCTGTGTTTAAAAACAAGTTGGGTTAAAAATGGACAAACTCATTGATTCAGTTGTTTTAACCCAGCGGTTGGGTTAAATGTTTGCTCAACACGCTGGACAGTTTTTTTTTTAACCCAACTATTGTTTAAAAATTACTACAGTAGCATGAAACAAACCAGAACTTAAAAATCAGACACATCATAACTAGATGCAACACTATAATAATCAAAAGGTGAACATTTATTAATAAGCATTTAAATAAATGTTTATTGTTCAATTATTAATCATCAAACTTATTAATAGAATTTCATTTATTAAACTTACACTCTAAAAAATGCTGGGTTGTTTTAACCCAACTTTGGGTCAAATATGGTCAAACTCAGCTGTTGGGTTAAAATTTTTAATTACATTTTTAACCCAAAGTTTGGGTTTGTTTAGGGTTTAAAACAACCCAGCATAGTAAGAGTGTATTAATAAATGGTAATTTCAACATACTTCGGGATCATTTTAAGCAAATAATACAGTAATTTTTAACAATAAAACTACCCAGCAGGTTGGACAAACGTTTAACCCAACCGCTGAGTTAAAACAACCCATTTGCTGGGATTGTCCATTTTCAACCCAACTTGGGTTGTTTTTGACCCAGCATTTTTTAGCTTAAAAAATAGCTTATCTCCCAGTCAAGCCTTTTGCTGGTTTTAAAAGAGAACTTGTCAGCTGATCAAACTGAGAGACCAGCTTGGCTAACTAGTAACACTCAAACCAACTAGTCGATTAGGTATTTGTTTGTAATTTTCCATTTGTTATCAGAAGCTACACTCTAAAAAATGCTGCATTGTTTTAACCCAATTTTGGGTAAAATATGGACAAACCCAGCCATTAGGTTACATTTTTTAATTACATTTTCAACCCAACATTTGGGTTTGTCCATATTTTACCCAAAATTGGGTTAAAACAACCCAGCATTTTTTAGAGTGTAACATTTAAAATACTAATACTGTAACAAAATTATTGACCATTGTTAGTTTTAGAAAGTTACTCAATGCATACATTTAGAATACGTTTTTTTCTTATATACTTGTATGTTTTGATGCTTTCACTGGCATGCAAACAGTGCGCTCTGCTTTAACGGTTAGACAGTTTGCATAGTAAAACTCTCTCAGAAAAGTTGCGTCTTCAATTCATCCCCTTTAAAGCATATTTGGCTGTTGCCTCTCTTGTTTTTTTAAGTGCCCTGAGACAAAAGTTGCATAAAAATGTCAAGTTGAACAGAAGACACCTACATTACTAATCAATTTCATCTAGCTGTTTCCCGACCACAAGAACACGCATTAAAACGGCCCCAGAAGCGTGTCCAATTGCCAACCTAATTATACAGTGATTCCTGAAGACTGCAAACCACAGACTTGAATATATTTTTCTTCATCTCTAGTGTAAACCTGTTGTACTGTATGTGGACATTCAGTGTCCTTCACAACTGAAAATCTTGATGGATGTGGAGAATGGAAGTGCTCATCACACAGCAGTTATTTCAACTTCAACTGACTCCCATAAATAATTCACGAGCAGAGACTGTTTCAACCTTTATGAGGCAGAGAGCTGTTGAGATTCTGCAGGTCAGTCAGAGCTGAAGATGCAAGCGTCACATTTATGAAATAAGCCTCTCAATGTTGGCCATGAATCACTTGAAACGCATGGAGATGGCAAGTCATACTTTTGAGCGAAGGTGGCGGCACAACAGCTATTTCTTTATCCACTGATGGGTTTTGCCTCACTTAGTCTTTAGAATTGAGCACTGATGTCACTTCATATAGATGAATTGCGCTGATTAACCTAATTTAACACAAGAATGAAAGATCCACTCAAATGTAATCTCAAAGCTTTCTCCTCCCCAAGTACAGGAACAAGGAGGCCCTCCAAAATAACCTTGAACAGGTATGAAGTTTGCAATCGTGTAAATCTAATTTCTCGGCTTGAGCCCTGAAAGGCTGTCTGAGTCTACCAAATGGATCTTGAAGTGAGTAGGACAATCTGAGCCCTTTAAATGAGCTTCCATCCTCCCAATGTCACATTGAGCTAGCAGGAACCGCTCTGGTGGCTGTGGATGCTCCCCTGGGATGGCCCATGAGCACTTCCATTTTCCCAGATGAATCCTGCTTTCCTCAATGAGTTCGCTATCTGCACTCTGAGAGGCCATTAACTCGGCGGCCGGTGAGCGACGGGAGGAGGAGTTGTTGAGGAAGGGCATTACCCATCCTTTAATGCGACTTCACTGAGCATGCTCAATGTGGCAGAACCTCATGTGCTTTTCCTTGCTTGAGCAGTCTGGAGATGTCCACACACACCTAACCTCCACCATTACACGGCCCACAGATTTAGCATCAGAAAACTGCAGCATGCATCTTAGCAAAAAAAAAAGTGTGAGATGATACAAATTGTTGAGGCCTGAAAACATATATATATATTCAGGGCTGTCAAACGATTAATCGCATCCAAAATAAAAGTTTGTGTTTACATAATATAGCCTATGTGGGTGCACTGTGTATAATTATTTTGTAATTTGTATATATAAATACACACACATGCTTGTATATATTTTAAATGTTTTAATGTATATACTTTATATAGATTTATATTATATGTAAATATAAATATTTTATATATAAAATATTTTTTTGTATTTTCACATAATCATGTGTGTGTATTTATATATACAAATTACAAAATAATTATACACAGTGCACCCACATATGTTTTGTAAACACAAGCTTTATTTTGGATGCGATTAATCGCGATTAATTGTTTGACAGCCCTAATGTAAACAAATCTTTTTTTTTCGAGTCATTTCGTTCGTTGAAGATTTGTTCATTTTAATCGCGATTAATTGTTTGACAGCCCTAATGTAAACAAATCTTTTTCGAGTCATTTCGTCCGTTGAAGATTTGTTCATTTTAATCGCGATTAATTGTTTGACAGCCCTAATGTAAACAAATCTTTTGTTGAGTCATTTCGTTCGTTGAAGATTTGTTCATTTTAATCGCGATTAATTGTTTGACAGCCCTAATGTAAACAAATCTTTTTTCGAGTCATTTCGTCCGTTGAAGATTTGTTCATTTTAATCGCGATTAATTGTTTGACAGCCCTAATGTAAACAAATCTTTTTTAAGTCATTTCGTTCGTTGAAGATTTGTTCATTTTAATCGCGATTAATTGTTTGACAGCCCTAATGTAAACAATTTTTTTAGTCATTTCATTCGTTGAAGAGTTGTTCATTTTAATCGCGATTAATTGTTTGACAGCCCTAATGTAAACACATTTTTTGAGTAATTTCGTTCGTTGAAGATTTGTTCATTTTAATCGCGATTAATTGTTTGACAGCCCTTATGTAAACAAATCTTTTTTTTGAAGTCATTTCGTCCGTTGAAGATTTGTTCATTTTAATCGCGATTAATTGTTTGACAGCCCTAATGTAAACAAATCTTTTTTTCAAGTCATTTCGTTCGTTGAAGATTTGTTCATTTTAATTGCGATTAATTGTTTGACAGCCCTAATGTAAACAAATTTTTTGAGTCATTTCATTCGTTGAAGATTTGTTCATTTTAATCGCGATTAATTGTTTGACAGCCCTAATGTAAACAAATTTTTTTGAGTAATTTCGTTCGTTGAAGATTTGTTCATTTTAATCGTGATTAATTGTTTGACAGCCCTAATGTAAACAAATTTTTTTCAGTCATTTCGTTCGTTGAAGATTTGTTCATTTTAATCGCGATTAATTGTTTGACAGACCTAATGTAAACAAATCTTTTTTCGAGTCATTTCATCCGTTGAAGATTTGTTCATCTTAATCGCGATTAATTGTTTGACAGCCCTAATGTAAACAAATTTTTTTGAGTCATTTCGTTCGTTGAAGATTTGTTCATTTTAATCGCGATTAATTGTTTGACAGCCCTAATATATATACATGCTCAAAAGTTAATTGCAACTTTTTTCTCTTTATTTGTCGCAATTTGGATTTTATAATGAGCAATTGCGAGTTTAGATATAAACATAGAATTGTGAGATATAAATTCGGAATTATGATGGAAAAAAAATTGTGAGTTTAAATCTTGCAATTCTGAACGTTTTTTAACATAATTGTGTGGTATAAACTTGCAATTGTTATAAACTTAGAATTCAGCAAATAAAGTCAGAATTGTGAGATGCAAATTCACAATTGCGAGGAGCCGTTTCATAATTGTAAGTTTATATCTCGCAATGCTGACTTCTTTTCTCATACAATGTGAGATATAAACTCGCAATTGTAAGCTTACAAAGTCCGAACTATTTAGATATAAACTCGCAATTCTGAGAAAAACGGTTTATATAACTGATGAGCGGAAACATTGGCCAAGCATCTCGTCATTTTCCTTGGAATAAAGGTTTAATGTAAATATAGATGTTGGTCAGAAAACAGTATCCATTCAACTAATGTCAAAGAACGTATTAGTTTATTTAAGTTACAAATTCATAATGAGTTTATATAAGTGGACAGAAATCAGGAAATCTTAAAGGGATTGTTGAAAAATGAAAATGCTGTCATCAATTACATATAAGAATTCAGCTGATTTTCAGAACACAAATGAAGATATTTTTCAATGATCGCTTTTTATGATGAATGGATTAAATTTAGGCCTGTATTCACATATAAACAAACATTGGTTAAAACACATACATAGAGCACATCCAATATGGTAAATGCAAGTCAAAGGTGTTTGCTTGATGTGCGAGAAACATTGAAGTTTGTCAGGATGTTTGAGCTTCAGCAAGAACCAGTGAGATTTGCCAGTGAAGAAAGTACGGTTGAGTTTTCATATACCATATTTGATCTCTTCAAAAGACTTGGATCGAGCAGACGACTGCAATCACTTTCTTATAAGACGCATGAATTAATAAGTTGCATGCGGTTCTTTAAAAGAAACAGATGAACTTCATGCACATGGAATCGGTCATAGACACATTATAATATATGTTCATGATTAGGATGAGCATGCATAAAATTTAAATGCAAATCAGATAATGCCACTAACACAGTATGCTAAATGCAGTTTTCAAGGGACATTTCTGTGAACCATGGGGAATGCAAACGTGGCACAATTCAGCCTTTAGTGTTCGATAAATAATCCCCTAAATAATCAATCTGCCATGCACTTTCGACGTCCTTAAAAAGTTCTTACATTGCGTTTTGACAGTTTCACAGACACATGTAGTTTTTCTTCCAGCACATCACAAATGCTGATAGTGCTGATGGCATAACAGACAAGCACTAAAGAGTGTGAGTGTAGAAAAGATGAATGAAAACATTGGATTATGCTGGGATGACATACATATTTTACTAATATTCTTTTCTTCTTGGCACAGAAATGGAGGAGTCAATGTCTAAGGTTAGATCTTAAGTAAAAATGCTTGATTCTGAGGGAAAAAAAGTTCTAAGTGCCTTAGATTTGACAAATTAAAATCGACATAGTGAGAGAGGATTGGAAGAATGTCAGTTTGCCATTTGCTAAGTGGATTGGAGTAAATACATTTAAAAGACTACTCAGTCATTTTTTGCTTATTAAAGATTTTTTTTGTGCCGAGTTTGAACATTAAATAAATAAAAATAAGCAATTGAAGAATTAGTTTTTTGTGATATTGAGTTTTTTTCTTGCTTTTTTCTTCTTCTTCAAAATTATAAATTTCCCAATTTTTAATGAATTATTAATGAATGAATGGTACTGTATAAGTGCAGTCCCTTCACTAGCATGCATTTTATTTATATTTAAAGAATGGAAAACTGCATCAAAGATGTTGATAACACTTTACTTGAAGGGGTGTGCATAAGACCAACATGACACTTTCAGTTTACTATAATTTTTTTTACTATTTTTTCTGTTATTGTTGGACTTTGTTTAGAGGACAGTGGAGAACTGGCGGGAAACCTTTACACTGTACAATGTTATTAACGCAGGGTTGATCCGGTATTGCTTCTCCACCAGTGTGTATTTAACCAAACCATGTACAGTAACACAGCTGTGATCACGGCCTTGCAAACTGTACTGCTTTCCAGGCACTGCCAAGTTAAAAAAAAAAAAAACAGCCGCACATGTTCTCTCAAGCTACTGCCTCACAGACCCAATCTATTATGTATCTATGAAAGAAATCCAGAGAGAATTATTTTAGTACATTGAAAAATAATGTGTCGCACACCCTGGAGCTATTCATTTAAGCAAGTCCTTCCCCTTAACATTATTACCAGCTTGTTTTCACTCTGCTGTGAGGCTTGCACACAATGTGATTTAGCCAAGTAGGACATGTTCCTGTCTCAAAATCATTACCTGTTCCTGCAACAACAATCATATTGAATACTTATAGCCCAACCGCTATTCCCAACCATAATCAGCCATAAGTGTTTCTGAAAGGCTTCTTAGGCAAGGTAAGGTAAGGCCAATAAGTGGAATATTTCTAACTCAGGCCCAAAAAAGATCTTTGATGGCACGAAAAATCACCTGGGCGCGAACACATGTATAACCAACACCACAAAAAAAAGAAAGAAAAGAAAAAAACAGTGCAGACCAACTCTGAATCAAACCCTAATCTACCCTATGCCAATTATGTTTTTGTTAATTGAAAGTAACTTGCACTAACATATATACAGAATATCAGTGGAATTGTTTTGTCTCAAGATGCACACCAGTCATTTTTTTCCCTAAGGCACTTTTACAAAACCCACTTAAATGTCCTAATTTAACTAAGGCCTAATCCTGGCTTAATCTAAAACCTGTCTGTGAAACCTGGGTGGTTAAACCTTATTTTAAGGTGTCATTGTTACAGTGTAATTCTATATTGCAGAACTGAGTGATTGATATTAACCCTCTGAGGTCTTTTTTCAGTTGCTTATAAAACATATTAATGGCACAGGTGAAATTACACTATATTTTAACACAAACAGGGCTACCATAATATGTGAGCAACATGTATGTACATGTTTATATTTTTGAGAGAATATTATTTATGCGTGATTATTGAAAAAACTAAAAATGAAAGTTGCTGAAATAAGGCCACAAAACACATACGAAATATGCGTTCACAAGACTTTAACTAATGGGTGTTGTGGCCTAGAGTTTTTTTTTCACAATCATCTGAAAATCATCATGTCTAATCTGTCACATCAAACTGTGAATTGGGTTATATTGTGAAAAAAAATGTTATATAAATATAAATATTTTAAATATAACTATTTTTTTCTTAAATATACAGTACATGCATGTGTGTGTACTTATATACAAAATAATTATACACAGTGCACCCACATACAGAACATTATGTAAACACAAACTTTTATTTTGAATGCGATTAATCACAATTAATCGTTTGACAGCCCTAGTTAGTACCTAGTTATAACCCAGTTATTGTAATTGCTATAGTAAGTAAGTTCAGGACCAACAAGGATGTTTTTATATTTGAAGAGTTCAGATGCAAAAGCCTCTAAATGCCATTTGAAATTTTCTTCTAAAATGACCATTTATATCAAGCTTGTATATTTAAGTTCAGTAATTTCACTTAAATGACAATTAATAGGTAATCTTCATTGCCATTTAAGTGAAATTACTGAACTTTAATATACAAGCTTGATAAAATGATTATAGAAGAAAATTTTAAATGGCACTTAGAGGCTTTTGCATCTGAACTCTTCATTTGGTTAAATCACAAATAAGCATGTCGGATCCAATTTGATTGCGCTTTATGTTGCAGTTCTTCAGTAATGTTGCACTTATATTCAAGAAGTCCTAGGAAATAAATGACAAACAAGCGGTACAGCTATGAGGTTTTGTGTGAGGTATACGTTGGTGATTCAAGCCTTTGTTGAAGAAAAGAGGTGGCATCTTCTTAGTTCATATGTAATTAAGCATGAAAGAAATGTCACAGATGTCCGCCTTCCCTTTAAAGATGCGTCAGCTGTTTCTTCAAATGTGCTAGCACGAAAAATGAGGCCAATTTTCTGAACAGAAACACAAGCGCTGATATTATCCCCCAATGCTAAAACTGTTTATTTTAAAGGCCTCAGTGTTTCAGCGGAGGAGCTGCGGTGCAAAAACAAACAGCATTTAAGCATTTTTTTTTGGTGAATACTTAATGTCCTCCCACTCACAGCATCGGAAACATGACTTATACTGTAGTGACCTTTTTGTGTCAAGCACGATTCAGAGTGTAAAGTAGAACTATCTGCTATATGCAAAAGCATAGTCAAGAGAAAAAAAGTATGAAAAAAGAAGGCATTAAGCAAATTTTAACATTGTGATGTGGGTGTATCGGTTTGCCAACAAGATGTTGTTGTATAAAAACATTTGTGCTGCGCTACAAAACCATTGAAAAAATGAGCAGTCTCGCTATCTGCTGTCTACATAAGCAGCCCTCATTAGAGACTGGTTGGAAATGCTTTCCACAACACACTTACTTGACATTCAACTCTACTCTGATTCTAATAGTTTGCTGTTAGCATATGTTGCTAAGTTAGAAATGCCATGCCATACCTTCCCATATGCATTTGTACACATGCATACTGTTCAGAAAATGGTGCTTATTGTAAACACACTAAATATATATCAAGTGAAATGTATATTTATTTAACCCTCAGGTGCTCTTCGTTTTCGGAGTCACACTTGTTATCTTAAACGTCAAAAGTGACCGGACACCTAAAAATGAAACTTTCTCCATCCCAGTAAAACCAATGCAATTTATTTTTGTTCTATAATATTTATTATTTTTAATTTAGTATTTTGAGACAATTTAATTGAATTTATTAATATTTATGCAATATTTATGGTTTATTTTTGCCATGGAAAATATATATTTTATATATATATATATATATATATATATATATATATATATATATATATATATATATATATATATATATATATATATATATATATATATTTTTTTTTTTTTTTTTTTTTTTTTCAAAAATATTTAATGCAGTATTTTAGTTTAATGTAGAGTCTAGGCCTTCAGAAAAAATTTTTTTTTGAAGAAAATTAGCACCATCTGGTTACAGTATAGAGAAAAAGCGTAGAATCATGGTGTAACCACTAGATATCATGTACAGCTCTCTATGGAGAGGCATGTGAATTCCCCAGCTGTTTATGAACACATTTTTTTGTTGTTGTTGGTGGATTTGAATATATAGTTGAAACAATCTCAAAAACTATTTCTTATAAAAAAAATTGACAAAAAACAAAAATTCACTTTTTTTTCTTTTTTTTTTTACAATTTCCCATTCATTTCCTATGGGGTCATTTTTGACCAAAGACCACAAGTGTGACTATTTTTTTAAGACCACTTAGCATGCTCAGATCATGACCTAATTTTTTTTTGTGTTCACATACATAATGCCATAAAAGTCACCAAGTTTCGTAACATTGCGATGAAGCTGTGATTTTTAAAAATTCAAAACATACTTTTTGTAATCAAAATTTATTGGTGTGTACGTGTATAAAAGTGTGTTTGTATGTGTGTGTGTGTTGGTGGGTGTGTCTGTTTTGCACTCTGGATGTTGTAGAGTGTCACCCCTTTCCTGCGGTGTACTTTTTTTTAGAATTGTGGCCGATTTGTAGATTGTACATACAAAAATTCAGAGAATTTTTTGTGTGTGTGTCAATTTCCCATTCATTTCCTATGGGTTGTCATTTTTGACAGAAGAGCAAAAGTGTGACTCATTTTTTTACGACCACTTAAATTGCTCGAATCATGACCTCAGTTTTTTTGTGTGTTCACATACCCAATGCTATAAAAGTCACAGAGTTTCGTAATTTTCTGAAGAAGCTGTAATTTTTAAATATTCAAAACAGATTTCTCTAATCACAATTTATTGGTGTTTTTGTGTATAAAAGTGTGTATGTGTGTGTGTGTAGGGGTGGGTATGTCTGTTTTGCACTCTTGATGTTTTAGAGTGTCACCCCTTCAATGCTGAGCACTTTTTTTCTGCATCGTGGCCGATTTGTAGATTGTACACACAAAAATTCTCAAAGTTTTTGTGTTTTTGTCAATTTCCCATTCATTTCCTATGGCCGGTCATTTTTGACCGAAGAGCACAAGTGTGACTATTTTTTTTACGACCACTTAGCCTGCTCGGATCATGACCTCAATTTTTTTTTGCGTTCACATACCCAATGCCATAAAAGTCACCAAGTTTCGTAACATTCCGATGAAGCTGTGATTTTTAAAATTTCAAAACAGAAAATTTTTCGGTCAGAAATGACTGAAGAGCACCTGAGGGTTAAATGGGATTAAAATATATGTATTGTTAGCTTGGTTATTGTGCCCAACAGAAGGGACTATTTAAGCTCATATGTCATACCATCAAAAAATCTATGCTTTCTAACAACATGGACAGCTGTAGTTCAAACCACACAAGTTTGTAAAGCTGTTTGCAATTTTTTTTTGTTAGAACCATGGTTTACGAAAAGAAACACTGAATATTGGTAATGACAGAACTTGTAGCCATAGTTGGCTAACAATGCTTTTGGGAAACGCACCCAGGCCAGGCTTTGGGCATTAGATGGTCTGGTTGGAAAATTACCATTATTATCAGGCTAAGCAAAAGCTTGGCCAGACTGTGAAACAACATCTGAAGATCTTTGGCCAGCGCGGGAGACCATCTGAAACAAACTGACCAACTTAGCAACTTAGGTTGGGTTTTTAACAGGAAATTGGTGGTGATGGTGCAGTGGATAAGACACATGCCTTTGGTGTGAGAGACCCAGGTTCGAATCCACTGTGAGACACCAATGTGTCCCTGAGCAAGACACTTAACCCCTAGTTGCTCCAGAGGCGTGCGACCTCTGACATACGTATATAGCAATTGTAAGTCGCTTTGGATAAAAGCGTCAGCTAAATGTAAATCGAGATATCGTATAAAGAAGCATGATTTATACTGTTTTAAATAGTCTTTGGGTCTCATGCAGTCTATCAATGCTTCAAAATGTTGTCTGAGGTAGGCGGCTCACTAAAGTTTGAAACGGAAAACCTTATATTCAGCAAACTGTGCCACTTTTCATTCACTTCCCTAAGCGTTCTCAGTGTATTATAAAAGATCTTGTTTAAACCTCAAGCCCTATTCAATGTAAATGTGACCTGTGTCAGTCAAGAGAGGCTTAGGGGAATTGATGGATCACCTGGAGACCTGCCATTGGAGACAAATCTAGAGTATACTGAGGTGTAGGACTAGGACAACTGGTTACAAGTCACAGATTGGCAGCTACATTTCTCTTTCTTTCATTTCTAGAGAGCATCCAGTGGGAAATTTATACTGACCGTGCACTCACTTTCATGCACATTTCATAATAATAAAAACGGATCAAACAACATGAATCTGTTGAAATTAAAATCTGAGATGCATGAGTTGTACTTTCAACTGCCCTCAGAAAACAGCTCCAGAAAGACTCAGTAACAGTCGTGCAATATTTCACACTTATAAATTAGATTATGCAAACACGCTCACAATCCAAGTGGAACTGATGCAACTAAAGTGAAACGTAGTGGCTTCAAATGGCTGTTTATCAGCTCCTCACTTAACAGTTTGGCACTTATAAATGTACTTAAATAATTGCGTTTTGATAACATTCCATGCCAAGCCAACATCTGTCACTCAACTACTGTATGAATGTATCTAGGATGGGCATGATGGACAGATGCTCTACAGTGAATAACAGTGTTCTCATATTAAAACCACTTAAAAATCTGGAACAAAAGATTAAAGTGGAGGATAAAAGAGGCATAAAGGTACTGTATTTTAGAATCTGCCATTAATGAAACAATGGAAATAAGATGATTTATTAAAAATGAAACAAAAAGTTATATACATAATGTTAATTTTTATGGTTTTAAAGGGTTAGTTCACCCAAAAATGAAAATTCTGTCAGTATTTACTCACCCTCATGTTGTTCCAAACCTCTATGTGTTTATTTGTTCTGCTGAACACAAAAGAAGATATTTGGAAGAATGTTTTAATCAAACAGATCTCAATCCCCATTGACTACCATATGTATTTTGTGTTCAGCAGAACAAATAAACACATAGAGGTTTGGAACAACATGAGGGTGAGTAAATACTGACAAAATTTTCATTTTTGGTTGAACTAACCCTTTAAGTGGTTCAGTATTACATGGTTCATCTCATTGTTTTCATCTGCTTCATTTCTTTGTTTCCTGGGATGAGAGAAATGAGAATGAGACTGAAGAACAAAACTTAGGTGTATTTGAAATTGAATCCCAAAAATGATTTCATCCAACTCAAGATCTTTACTTGTTGGAGCGACTAAATCAAGGGATAACATTAAAAAACCAACACTGAGATATGACTTGTTTTCCAAAGGATGTAGGCAACACTGTATAGTGATTATAAACTGCAAAACTCAAGTTCATATTTAGTTGTGTTTTTTTTCAGCATCAGTTTTTATTTAAAACATAAATGCCAGTTCAAGCTAAAATAACTAAAGCACATTCATCCCCGAAGGGCCAAGAGCCTCATATATCCAATCACAAAGAGTTGTAATGAGGTTGGAAAACGTTAATGAAGCAATTCCCACTTGGACTCAAAATAGAGATGCTCAGAGAGATTGGCATCATTCTGTTTGGTGAATACATTTTGAGGAAAAGCTGATAAGACATCTCAAGCGATTATGTTGTATTCTCGGTAGATAAACGTCCCCATCCCTGAGACGTTTATTTGTCTTTGTAGGCGCTTTGCTGAATACTTCAAGATTTTAAGACATTAAGCGATGCAGGCGCTTCACAAATATCATTCAATAGATTTTAAACTACACTACAATTTATATATGAAGAGTTCAGATGAAAAAGCCTCTAAGTGCCATTTGAAATTTTCTTCTAAAATGACCATTTATTTTCAAACTTGTAAATTTAAGTTCAATAATTGCACTTAAATGGCAATGTAGATTACCTATTAATTGTCATTTAAGTGAAATTACTGAACTTAAATATACAAGCTTGATAAAAATTGTCATTTTAGAAGAAAATTTCAAATGGCATTTAGAGGCTATAGATCATTCTCATTCTTCATTTATTAAATGCACATAGTACCCTTCTTCATGAACTAAATCAAACAGGACAGAAAACAGCATAAAATCCTGTAATGTGGGTTTTTGGAAATGACTACGAGTATATTTCATGCTCCAGGATGTTCACCGCCTTCACTGTAATTTCAAAACAGGCAGTTCAATTGTCATCAAACAGTGTAAACCTGTGGGTGATCATCACGCCTATTTGCAGCTTTCAAAGTCTTTCCTGTTGAGTCATACATCCCAAAATCTTCACTTCGATTTAAAGGCATTAGCAGCCATAGAATGACATGCTTCTGATGAAAATGAATGCAAAATAGTTTTAAATGTTAAAGCACACAATCTTCTAATGAAAGACTGCTTGAAAGCAATAAGGCAAGGATTTCTGTTCATAACAACTTCAAATTCCTTCTTTTCCACACACAAAGCTATCGTATAGTACATATATAAGACATAAGACCTTGGCGCCCCAAATCCCTATTCAATTAATTTCATTTATTTATAAAGCACAAATAAACACAACAATTATTGACCATTGTGCTGTACAGAAAATAAGTCCTAAGATCTCACAGATAAGGGAAGACTGTTTCATAATAGGTCATTTAGGTCTGACAACTGAAACACATCGTCATCTCTCAACTTCAATCATAGATCTCAGACAGGACAGAGTATAATTGCCTGTAGATCGCAAGCAGCATCTGACCGTCTTACTCTAGTTTAAATGATCTGACATATAAGAAAGTGCCAGACCATTTAGGGAATTAAAAACAAGCAATAGTACTCCAAATTCAGCTCTATAAGGCATTGGAAACTAATTGAGAGACATTCAAATCAGAGTAATGTGTTCACGTTGACGGACCCCAGTTAAAAATCCTGTGGCTTCATGTTGAACTATTTAAAGCCGTGAGATAGATAGAGAACTGGAAATTATAATATATAAGGATTAAAAAAGTCCAAACAAGATCAGACAAACTTACAACTTAGCAACTAAATAATAAAACAAGAATTGGTGGAAATCAGAAGGTAGCGATAAGCTGAACGTGCAATGGACTGTCTAATAACTACTATTCTATCCACAACGAATTGAAACAATTCAAAATATTACAGTAAACAGTAAAACAGAAAAATAGATAAATGGAATGATAAAAAGATCAATATGTAAATAAAACACAAGACGATGGATGGATGGGTGTATGGTGGGTGGATGGATGGATGGAAGGGTGGGTGGATGGGTGGGTGGATGGATGGGTGGATGGGTGAGATGGGTGGATGGATGGATGGGTGGATGGATCATGGAAGGATGGATGGATGGATGGATGGATGGATGGATGGATGGAAGGGTGGATGGATGGGTGGGTGGATGGATGGATCCTGGAAGGATGGATGGATGGGTTGGTGTATGGGTGGATGGATGGAAGGATGGGTGGGTGGATGGATGGATGGATGGATGGATGGAAGGATGGATGGATGGAAGGGTGGATGGATGGATGGGTGGATGATGGAAGGATGGATGGATGGGTTGGTGTATGGGTGGGTGGGTAGGTGGATAGATGGATGGATGGATGGATGGATGGATGGAAGGGTGGGTGGATGGATGGAAGGATGGGTGGGTGGGTGGATCATGGAAGGATGGATGGATGGATGGATGGATGGGTGGGTGGGTGGATGGAAGGATGGGTGGATCATGGATGGATGGATGGATGGATGGATGGATGGATGGAAGGGTGGGTGGGTGGGTGGGTGGATGGATGGGTGGATGGATGGGTGGATGGATGGATGGAAGGTTGGACGGGGGTGGATGGATGGATGGATGGATGGATAGATGGATGGATGGATTCTACTTAAGAAGACTCTCATCTGCATTTATCAATTCAGCTGTAATATTTTAGTAACATGATAAGAAAACTTAAAGCGTTAGAAAAATGCAGTTGGGTGGCATACAGATCAGTGATAATCAGTTACTTGTTACATATAAATCGATAGCTAAAAATAAAAAGATGACACAATCTGATAATTCAAGCATGTCTGTATCAAGTGCATTCCTTCCCTTCCAGCTGCACGGCGGTGAATAGCGCCACATGAGCCTGTACAGCAGACAGTGAGCTCATTCCACACGTATGTCTCTTAAGTTCAAAGAGTGACTGACTTCCTTTAGCTGTGCTTACTCAGAGATACTGCGCTCCGCTTGGCTCTGTCTTAATTAATGACTAATTACATCCCATTGCTTCTAATTAGAATCACAAATTCAAGAGTGCCGAGGACAGAAAGCGAGTCTGAATCACAGGCATCATCTGCCTCTCCTCTTTTTCTTTCTCAGACACGGGCAGGAAAACGTGTTTCATGCTAATCTCCTTTTTATTTGTTTAGCTAATGCCAGAAGATAATCTCAGGACTAAAAATGTTTCACACTCACCTAAAGGATTATTAGAAACCATTCAATTTCTCATTATTGAAATTGTCTAATGCACTAATCACATGGCAGTTGCTTCAATGCATTTAGGGGTATGGTCCTGGTCAAGGCAATCTCCTGAACTCCAAACTGAATGTCAGAATGGGAAAGAAAGGTGATTTAAGCAATTTTGAGCGTGGCATGGATGTTGGTGCCAGACGGGCCGGTCTGAGTATTTCATAATCTGCTCAGTTACTGGGATTTTCACACACAACCATTTCTAGAGTTTACAAAGAATGGTGTGAAAAGGGAAAAACATCCAGTATGCGGCAGTCCTGTGGGCGAAAATGCCTTGTTGATGCTAGAGGTCAGAGGAGAATGGGTCGACTGATTCAAGCTGATAGAAGAGCAACTTTAACTGAAATAACCACTCGTTACGACCGAGGTATGCAGCAAAGCATTCGTGAAGCCACAACACGCACAACTATGAGGCGGATGGGCTACAACAGCAGAAGACCCCACCGGGTACCACTCATCTTCACTACAAATAGGAAAAAGAGGCTACAATTTGCAAAAGCTCACCAAAATTGGACAGTTGAAGACTGGTAAAATGTTGCCTGGTCTGATGAGTCTCGATTTCTGTTGAGACATTCAGATGGTAGAGTCAGAATTTGGTGTAAACAGAATGAAAACATGGATCCATCATGCCTTGTTACCACTGTGCAGGCTGGTGGTGGTGGTGTAATGGTGTGGGGGATGTTTTCTTGGCACACTTTAGGCCCCTTAGTGCCAATTGGGCATTGTTTAAATGCCACGGCCTACCTGAGCATTGTTTCTGACCATGTCCATCCCTTTATGGCCACCATGTCCCCATCCTCTGATGGCTACTTCCAGCAGGATAATGCACCATGTCACAAAGCTGGAATCATTTCAAACTGGTTTCTTGAACATCACAATGAGTTCACTGTACTAAAATGACCCCCACAGTCACCAGATCTCAACCCAATAGAGCATCTTTGGGATGTGGTGGAACGAGAGCTTCGTGCCCTGGATGTGCATCCCACAAATCTCCATCAACTGCAAGATGTTATCCTATCAATATGGGCCAACATTTCTAAAGAATGCTTTCAGCACCTTGTTGAATCAATGACATGTAGAATTAAGGCAGTTCTGAAGGCGAAGAGGGTCAAACATAGTATTAGTGTGGTGTTCCTAATAATCCTTTAGGTGAGTGTATATAAAGGGATTTAATGAAATTTAAAATAATACATGTATTTATATTATAAAATAACAAAAGACAAAAAAAGCCACTCAAGGGTTGCCATCATTTTTCTAAGTTGAGGTGGTTTTAGGCACGTTGTGTCATGCTTAACAACACCCCTAAGCCGTAGTAAAGTCACGGTTACGCATGGTTGCTAATAGTGTTTAAGGAAGCAACAAAAACAATATATTACGAAACTTTGGATTATTGAACCATTACTTTGGGATTCTGTCACATTTTCTGTTAGAAATCATTCCAATATGCCAATTTGCCACTCAATTCTTATTGCCAATGTTGAAAAATATAATTTACTGTTGCTTTTGATTAATTTAATACATCCTCGGTGAATAAAAGTATTATTTTCTTAAAAAATCTATACTGTTTACGCAGAGCAAAAACTATTTTCAACATTAATAAAAGTAAACATCATGTGACACGGAAGAGTAATTATGCTAAAAATGCAGCTTTGATCACAGGAAAAAAATTGTATTGTAAAATATATTCATATATTCATATAGAACTTTTTGTTTTATTCAGATAGTAATAATATTTCACACACATAAGGCCAGATTTACTAACAGCTTGCACCAGCGCAAACCGTCTTTTGGTGTTATAAAAAACTGTCAGGATTTACTAAATACACGCAGTGAAAAATTAACGATGAAAAGACCTGGACAGGGTTTTTGTGGCTGACCTTCTTGCAAATGCATTTGTAGAAGTTTCCCTTGTGATGGAGTTTTTAATAAATAAAATAATGTATTTTAAATAACATTAATTTAACATCTAACCTTACTTCTCCTTTAGGCCTAACATTCTACCACTTGAACAACATGTACTCTGAAAGTTTGTGTCAAAACCAGTGGAAAATTCGGAGATGCTGGCTAGACATTATAAAAAATATAACAGTCTAGAATAGTCTCATGACATATTGAGTAATCAAATGAACTTTAACCTTTTCCATTTTTTTAATGATTTGAGAACTCAATTCACTTCTACCTAGTAAAAGAAGGGTTTTGCATATGAATAACCTATCAAATTTTAGGGAAATGAATGATGTAATATATCATGTCATTTTTGCCTTGCTCCTATCTTTAAAAACTTTTGCATTCTTTTTGCTGGTGGGATTCACTCTGAAATGTGTCTGAGATCACCAGGTCGTAATTAAAGCATATTCGAAGGCATTGTCTGAAGTCGGTTGGTTATTATTGCTGTGCAGCAAGTTGGTTAGTGGAACAAGTCATTTACTGAAACACTAGAGATCTTACTCATATTCCCAAGTGACAGTGTGGAGCGGGTTAAGAACACTGAGTGATAGTGTTCGAACGGGACAAGATGTCGTTCAACTCTTTGTGAAACTCTTAGGTGGGGTTAGCTTGCGGTCAGGTAGCTTATGCGGGCAGAACAGTGACACTCAACAGTGTATAATATTTTCAGGTGTCAGGGACACTCGATTCAAAGTCAGGTCTGTAGGGAAAAATCTGAACACAGTATTTAAATGAATAATGCTCACACAACACCATTTACTAGGGTTTGCTTCCCTTTCCCTTGTCCTTGCCAGCTTTATGCTGCCAAATCCAACTTTAGTCATCGGACTCAGTGCCATGACAAGCAAAATATTTATAGTTATGATGTCTTTCCCCACAGCACTCTCAAAAGCAGGCAGGCGGTGACTGTGCTATATAGTGAAACATGACCTCAATTTGCTCTTCGGCATGCCAACTGTTTCTCCTGCACCTTTAGGAGTTCGGATACAAATTCCTTATTTTTTATAGAATTTTTATTTTTATTTTGTAAGTATAAAGAAAAACAGAGAGGCAAGGCAACAACCTGGACGCCTGGTTTTCCATCCAAGTATTAACCAATACTAAACAATATCCTCTATGCAATACGGGAAGAAATAAAAAACAACAATGCTCATTTCCCAACAAATTTATGAATTTTGTCCAACTATAATAACTTCTGGCCATTAATTTATATTAAATCAATCTATGATTTTTATTGGTTGTGTCATGGCTTTATATGTTAGATTTAAAGGGATAGTTCAACCAAAAATGAAAATTCGGTCAGTATTTACTCACCCCCATGTTGTCCCAACCCCGTAAGACCTTCGTTTATCTTCAGAACACAAATTAAGATATTTTTGATGAAATCTGAGAGCTGGATCACTCCTCTAGTCCATAGGCGTCTTGAGGGATTGAAACTTACCAGGCTCGAAAAGTTATTAAAGGCATCGTTAAAATAGTCCAAGTGACTACAGTGGCTCAATCTTAAGTTTATCAAACGACGAGAACACTTTTTATGCGCAAACCCCTCCAAAAAAAATAACGACTTTATTTCAACTATTAATTTCCTTCTCTTTGAGCCTCGAGTCAGGTTAATAGTTTAACAGCGTATGATCTGTTTTTGTACATCACACGCATCACACACATGACCAGCCTCGGCCAATAGTGAGCCTACGTGTGACTTAGCTCTACACAATTACACTAGTTTAACTGACTAGAGGCCCAAAGAGAAGGAAGTGAATAGTTGAAATAAAGTCGTTATTTATGTTTGTTTTTGCGCACAAAAAGTCTTCACGTCGCTTGATAAAGTTAAGATTGAGCCACTGTAGTCACTTAGACTATTTTAATGATGTCTTTAATAACTTTAAGGCCGACAGAGTTTCAATCCCTCAAGAAGCCTATGGACTAGAATGGAGGAGTGATCCAGCTCTCAGATTTCGTCAAAATATCTTAATTCAGTGTTCCGAAGATGAACAAAGGTCTTACGGGTTGGAACAACATGAGGGTGAGTAAATACTGACTGAATTTTCATTTTTGGGTGAACTATCCCTTTAAGCACTTCTTCCATTTTGTTTTGGCATTGAAGTCTTTAATATCTCTGTCCCAGCCTTCATATATTCTGCTTAGCAGATTAAAACTGTTTACAGCATTGTTAAGATAATTATACATAACACTTACACATTTTTTTCTTCTCTTCTAATTTTTCCAGAGCGTCATTCACTATATCACAGTTCTCACTGACCCACTTTTTGAAGTGCATATATTTAAATATCTCTGAACCTGTTTATTTAAATGTATCTTTTAATGCATCAAATGTGTATATATTATTTGAACTAACAATATCTGAAAATGTTTCAATACCTCCATTCATCCAAGTTTTCCACATTAATTTAGTACTTTGAATTTTAACAGACGGATTGTTCCAAATCTTTATGTGTTGCATGGAGAACCAATCTCCATCCCCAAAATCTGCTTGTTTTTTTCCACATATTTAATATAGTGTTCACGACAAAGTCAGATAAAAATTCCTTAATAAGAAAATTTGCACTTGTGCATTTTTCGCAGTGTGGCAGACCCTGATATCAGCAGGTTACTTTCTCTTTTAGAGATTCAGTCGACATTGCAAAATAAGGTTCACTACTGTGATACCATGTTTTGACTCCCTTAAAGCTTTCCAAGCATAACATCTATGAAGGTTTTGAACATGGATAAATATTTAATGAACTGGATTTTTTTTCTCCACACAACGTTGTTAAATCTGGGTTGAACAGACATGCAAATCCACTAACTCTAGAGCGCTATAATTAATGCAAATTTTTATTTTGTTTATATCAAGGTATGTTTACCCTGTCCTGTTTTTGTAGTTAGGTCAAATAGTTTATTCCATGAAAATCAGATGCATGGCACAGAACAAGCAGGCATTCACATTGTGCTGCTTTAATTCTAACCTATTCAAATCATCGCAGCATGAAAGCTTTTGAGATACTGTAGCATTAGCTTCCATTGTGCATGAGTGTGCACTCAGCATGAAGAGCAGGAATATAGTGTGTTATTGTCTTTACAGAAGTGAATCGAGAAGACAAGCAGGCTAAAAGCATTTGTCTTACACAATACAATCAAAACTAAACAGCATTACTGTTGTAGTTATGGCTGCAGATACAGAAAAAAAAAACATTTAAGGCTTATACCCCTGAATGACCTTTTTTAAAAGGGTAACAGCTCAGCCGGATAAAATGGTAGGTTGGATTTTTTTTTACTGCAAAGTTTAAGGCAACGAACAGAGGCAGAGGAAATGAAGCGAGCAATTCTATTCATGAAGTCTTAATGTGTCGCTCTAACACCCAATTACAGCCAAGCGTGGCTTCTGATTATATTAGATATAAAGTACTGGCCATTTGGTTGTTGTTTTTTCATTCTGTTAGCAGCCTTCTCTGATTTAATTTCCATTGTCATGGACTTTTAGTTTGTTTTGTATCATATCTTTCTTTGTTCTAGTTTCCCGCTCTCTTTCCTTACTATGGCAATTCATTTGATCATCACACCTCTGTTAAGACTTTTAGTTTGTTTTCAGTGTGTACCTAAGTTACTTGTTTCCTCAATTCAGTGTTTGTTGTTGTTTGTGTATTGCGCACACTGTTACGTCCTGGATTAAAAATCCGAAGTGGAAATGGAAAATGGAAATCTCTATCATTTTCATCTTTAGAACCTCTAGATCTGTGACCATTTTAAAGGGGTGGTTGATTGCGATTTCACTTTTATCATTTTAAATAGTGTGTAATGTTGCTGTTGGTGCATGAACAGTATCTACAAAGTTGCAGCGCTGAAAGTTCAGTGTAAGCAGAGATATCGTCTTTTATAAATCAGGAAGTTAAATGCCTAATAACGACTCGAATGGGACTACAACGGGTTTTAGACGTCACTAACCCATACATTTACATCAACCCTCCCTCCGGAATATGCAAAAAAGGGCATGACCATATTTCTGCGGCTTGTCGAGTGTGTTATGTTCACCCAGCTGTCAGGTCTTCTGTGTTCGGGCTTCCCATGGACGTTGTAGTCCGTCAACAATGGATACAATTTATGTTTGATTATGTTCCTGAAAATTACAATCGTAATTTAGCTCTCTGTGCTGCGCATTTTACGGAAGACAGCTTCTAGAATCTCAAGGCCGGATTCAACAAGAAACTGTTACTAAAACATCAAGCAGATCCAACTATTTTGAGTCTACGACAAACGCAAACATTTTGGACCTGAATTTGTGTACTAATTTTGTAAATGTATTTTTCATGTACTTTATGATGTTATTTTTCGATTTGATCAAGAACGTAAATGCCAACGCTCTTTGTGTATATAGTAGCCAGTCAGTTCAATGCTATTTTCTGTAAAACAAACGTGTATAAGGTTAAAAAAAATATATAGGCAAATTACCATTCAGAAACGTTTTGTAAGAGCCATGTGTGGTGAGGTTCTGCTTGACTCTCTTCATCGCAGCTTTCTGTGTCTGATTCTGGCTCATACTGAAACGGCAGTACCGACACCATTATTTATATTTGACAAGAACGTATGCAGCTATCGCCCGTAAAGGTAATGCCCGTTAAGTATCCGGACAACGTCCACTACAGAGTTTAGCCATTCACAACACACCGGCCCAAACTAACCAATCTGAGCCCACTGCCTGTTTCTGAGGGAGTGGTTTCATAGAATCAGGAACTCAACTGGTCATTCAAATGTCAGAGGAAAACGCGGCTTAAAATAAAGGTGAAATTAATGAAAATAAGACTTTTTTAAAAAGAAAAAACACGAATGTTATTGCACCCCATAAACACAATCATGCAAACCAACCCTTTTAAAAATTGTTTTGGAGTCTCCAACAAGGGGTTTACATGCATCCAAGGTCAAAAAAACACTTTAATTTTCTCATAATATACATAGCACATCACCACTTTTCTCACAGTGACTGAAACAGCTCGATAAGAGAGCATCCTCTGGTCTGATTGGTCAGATGGCCCAGTCGGTTGTGATTGGTCTACTACTTACAGCGCATGCTGGAAAGAAAACGGCCATTGCCATATCTGAATTTCAGATCCGAATCATCCTCAGCACCTGTGATACGAACAGTAATGTTGGCATCGGTTTTGCCATTTCAATTCCAATACTAGTCCTCATCCTTTGGAAATGCATGCAAAGTAGATTCACAGCAGTGAAAACAGCAACTTTTGATGAGGGATGGCCTGTTCACCTTGGCAAACAAAAAATGTTTTTTACAATACAACCCAATTCACAGTTTTATGTGAACGATTAGGCAGGATGTTTTTCAGATCATTTTGAAGAAAAAACTCTAGGCAACAGCATCCATTAGTCAAAAGTCTTGTGGGCGCATATTTTATATGTGTTTTGTGGCCTTATTTCAGAAACTTTCATTTTTAGTTTTCTCAATAACCACGCATAAACAATATGATACAATGGACTTATTGTGTACATACATGTTTTTACATTGTACTTATATTTTAAAAATACCAGCATGTAATTCCAGCTGTAATTAATTTATGTAATTACATCGTTGACCCATCCCTTACACCTTAACCTACCCTTAAACCTACCCATACCACCACAACTGTCCCTAAACTTACCCATATCATACCTCAATAGCAGCAAGTGTTTTACAATACAACAGGACCACAATAATACGTTGTACTTATTTTTCGATGTAAGTACATAGTACTTAAAGCCACTTAATATAAAGTGGGACCCAATATTCTCTCAAAAATACAAACATGTACATACATGTTGCTCATATATTATGGTAGCCCTGTTTGTGCTAAATATTGTGTAATTCCACCTGTGCATTAATATGTTTATAAGCAACTGAAAAAAGTACAAATGTCAGGGCATGTCAGAGCATCTCAAGGACCCCAAATACACCTTGGTCTCCAGAGGGTTTCATTGTCAGTGAACATTAAATTACCACTAAATGTAATATACATGTAAAAATAGAAGAAATGAGCAGCACAATTAAATATACAGTATCGAACCAATACAGATCAGAATTTCAAGAGCTACTTGAGGTTGAAATTGATTTTTAGAATATGTTGCTGTCAATGCGTCTGACTTTAACAAGGCCAGATTTAGCATATGGGTGTTTGGGAACCATAAAGGGTTGAGTAAATATTTTCAAATAGCATTACATACGACATTGTGATGACCAAATTCATTGCCTGTCCACCGAAACCAGCATTACACAGACACCAAGGGGTTTCGCAGACGGGTGGTCCACAGGAATGGCAACACTTTATAACACTGAATAAGCCTATTGTACTTGCCAAGTTACAGAACACATCGAGAGACTACAGTATAGGACTTAGTTACTACCCAACTCCTTTTTTTCAAGTGCTAAGTGAGTTAAAACACTATAAATTCATGTCGTATGTGAGCTGTACTGATTAATAGCCTGTCTTTCTGGATCAGGGGCTTTGCCATGTCTTTGTTTAACAGAGCTCATTGTGATTATCACAGGATAAACCCTCCAGCGAGGCCATAAATCAGCCCGGCCGAGGCTCCTCACGCACACAGCCATCTGTCAGTCAAAAGGCCAGATGAGGGCAACTTGAAAAATTTCCGAGTCTTTTCCGAGGTGTGCCAAGTACAGCATCTCTGCTGCGTTTCCATGCCTTTCTGTTGAGGTAATTAACCCTGACCCGCTGCTTATTAGAGGAGACTCACAGGGAGCGGAGGATGAGAGGAAATGAGAAATCACAGCTTCTTGAAAAAGCAAACGCAGTCCTTGGAGACGCTCGACTCTTCACAGATCACGCTGCCTTCAAACCAAATATTCCATAACATACATTCCTTCTGACTACATCACGGTTAGTTAACGTTCATAAATAGGTCATACAGCTCAACATTTCCCACCTATGCCACTATAAACAATAGAGAAAAATCAGTTTGCTGTCATTTCTACCTGTGGTAACACTTTACTTGAAGGGGTGTGCATAAGACTAACATGACACCTTGTTATGAATATGAAGTTTTATGCATGTTTTCGAGTCATTCGCTCAATTATGACATTTTGAATGCAAATATGAAATTGTTTGGGATGTCTATGTCATGACAACTTGACATTACTAAGACAACACAACCTATCATAAACGTGACATAGCAGATTAATTATCAAACTTAAGAAACAACTCAGCTTTATTGGTTAACATTACATCAAACTGTCAGGTGGTTGGTTTTGACATTGGCTGTCATGAAGCCATTCAAACTTTTTAATGACAAATTCAATTAGTACCACTGTAGTTGAGGTCACGAAAAATATTCATGACACAGTTATAATGGCCTCATGACAGCCAATGTCAAAGCCAACCACATGACAGTTTAACTTCATTTAATGTCAAGTTGTCATGACAAAGACATCTTAAACAATGTCATATTTGGTTTTAAAATGTCATTATTGAGCGAATGACACTTAATGACAGTTGTCATAAACATGCATAAACCCTATTTCATATTCATAACATACTGTCATGACATGGTTATGAAGGTGTCATGTCAGTCTTATGGACACCCCTCAAGTAAAGTGTTACCATACCTTTCAGCACACTTTTACATTGACCTCAATAATAATACTGATTATTACCATCACATTTGAACTTCTCAAATGAGTTCCAAAGCGACCTGCAGCTTTTCTGCTGGCGCTCATGTACGTTACATTTCTGTTGCAACAAGGCTTTTTTTAATGAGCAAAATGTAAAAAAAATAATAGTGTGTTCCCTCAGGTTCTTTAAAAAAAAAAAAAAAAAAAACGTGTTTCTGATAACCAAACAAACCAACCTAGCTGACAAACGTATTCATATTGAAATAATAACTATTTTTGTCATTTGGATACTTATGATTGATGTTGATGAGGGTGTTTTTAAAGTGGTAATACCATAACTAACTTCTAGAATAGCTAGACAAATTCTGTCCATTGTGTTCATACAGTGGACCTGAAATCAGAACGGATGAAGTGGAAAAATGAAACAATGAATAAAGAATAAACAATGGTGAGAATTCCTCATCTAGCCAACAAACTGACTGAACAAGTGGACTAAAGTTCAATAGCCAAGTACAAATATCGTCTAATTTACATTACTTAAAGGAGTAGTTAACTTTAAAAAAAAAATTAAAAAAACTTTTGCTGATAATTTACTCACCCACATGTCATCCAAGATGTCCATGTCTTTCTTTCTTCAGTCGAAAAGAAATTAAGGTTTTTGATGAAAACATTCCAGGATTTTTCTCCATATAATGGACTTTACTGGGCAGCAAATGGTTCAAGGTCCAAAAGACAGTTTCAGTGCAAACTGCAAACTGTTCAAAGGTCTTTAAACGATTTCAGACAAAGAATAAGGGTCTTATCAAGCGAAATTTTTTTTTTTTAAATAACAAAGTTTACGTTTTATAAGCTCAAATGCTTGCCTTGCTCTGTACTGTGTGACTTTCCTGTTTGAACTCGTTCATCAAAATGAACAAATCTTTTTTGAAGTCAATTCATTCATTTTGTTCGTTGAATGAACCAAATGACTTGAAAAAAGAACAGGAAAGTCACGAACGCGCATCACAGAACAGTGCATTTGAGCTTTTAAAACTTAAACTTTGTTATTTTTTAAATGAGTGATCGTTTCGCTTGATACGACCCTTATTCTTTGTCTGGAATTGTTTAAAGCCCTTTGAAAAGTTTGCAGTTTGCACTGAAACTGTCTTTTGGACCTTGAACTGTTTGGTTCCCACTGAAGTCCATTTTATGGAGAAAAATCCTGGAATGTTTTCATTAAACACCTTAATTTCTTTTCGACTGAAGAAAGAAAGACATGGACATCTGGGATGACATGGGGGTGAGTAAATTATCAGCAAAAGTTAAAAAAAAGTGAACTACTCCTTTAATGAATTAACTAGCATGAACTAACAATGAGCAATACATTCGAAACAATATTTAATAATTTGTGTTCATTGTTCATTTTCACAGTGCATTCATTTAATTACATCTTAGTAAACATTGAAATTAACATTAACTAAGATTAATACATGCTAAGTATTGTTTCTTTTCTTGAAAATCCAGTTTTCACAATGTCACATTATATGTCGCAATTGTTTGTCATAATTGCATGATCTAGAAAAATGTCAAATCCTATTCCACAGCAGCACTTTCTATTCTCTTCTATTCTGCAGAATTGCATCCTTGAAATGCTGTTTTCTTGATTTGTTTTAATGTGGTACTTTGCATAAAAAAGCTAAATGGTATGAGAGCAGATAAACAGACTGTTATGAGCTGAGAATATGTTCGCTCCTCAACACAATATAACTACACAATTGAAAAAGGGACTAAGTGATTCTGTTGTTCTTTCTCTTTGGCCTTCAGCAGAAGATCCACTAGAGCGCTAAAGAGCTGCTGTGCAGAAGCGTGCTGCATTTGCACCAGCTCGAGGATGACAGGAGAGATCAGGCAGGCCATCCTCCAGGCTGTTATACCAGGTGGTAGAGCCACAGCTGGCATCTACTTCTTCCACATAAATCATTCATTCTGGAAAACACTTGTATGCTACAGATAGAGAAGTGATGTAAAGTCTGGGACCATGACGTGTATTGTAAGATTTGAACTGATTTAGTGCTTAAAAGTGGACAAAAGTCATTCTGCCCTTTGGAAGATGAATGCAGATAAAGCAATATTCTGCTAAAGTTAAGGTCAATCAACAGCATTTGTGGCATAATGTTAATTACCACTCAGCTAATTTTCTTTTTTTTTTTTAAATAGCAAAAATCAAGGTCACAATGAGGCACTCACAATGGAAGTCAATGGTGCCAATTGTTAAGCAGAAATGTGGAGCGTTAAAATGTTTCTTACATTAAAGGTGCATTATGCAACATTTCATATTAAAAATAGCCGTTTTTCTAACTCATACATGCTTAAACAATTGCCTGATGGGCAAAAATGAGCCCTTCTCTGATCAGTACGATTGCCTCTATAATCCTGTATGGTAAAATAAATAAGAGGCATTCGGGATGGAGTTTGAGACTGGACGTGAGCGTTCATGCTCGCCTGGCTATGTCTGGCAGGGTTGTGTATTCGCCGGCATTCTCTGTATCAGCGAAGACAACTCGAGCGACACAACTTTAGTCAACTTTCCACAAAAGTAGAAGATGGATTCAAAGAGACCGGCTTGTAGTTCATTCCAATCCCCAACGCAAACTCCACGTAAGACATAGAAAATAATTTTTTTTTCTAGTGCCAGGTGTCGGAATAAGACAAGAGTCAACATCAGGAAGGCTTTTACCGTTTTACCGTTTTCAAATGCATTGAGCCGATTTTCTAGCCTGACTTCGTCATACTCAAAGTTCCGTAGGGCTTTGATTATGAGGCGTGTCTTAACCGAACCAGGAAAAAAAAAACTCTGCACTCAATTGGATAGTCGGTAAACTTACAACCAATCAGAGCAACCCAGTAAGGCAACTACTTTGCATACAGTTGTCAACTACAGAACGTAGCCTAACTTTACTTATTTTAGAAGTTAAATAACCAGTGTTGCTTCTTTTACTTACTCCTCAATGAATTCGAACCAAAGGAGAAACCACAACGACCACAGGCTTTTCATTACGTCCCATCTTCTTAGCGACCATCGGAGCCAGTCAACTTTGAAGGAAACCAATTCAATTCAATCCAAGCATTTTTTATTAAAGTGATGATTACGTCCTCAGAGATCATCTGTCCATCATCGTATAAAGCCCGCCTGGCAATTGGATTGGCTCTAACATTTTTTGAATGATCATAATGACTCCTCAATGGATTGAGTCCAGACCGAACTTCCCGATCAAAAAATGTTGTGGGCGGAGTTCAGGCTGGCATCCAGGCTACCGATTTTCTGATATTTAGAAGAATATCAGTAACCAGACAGTTTCTGGTCTCATTGACTTCCATAGTATATTTTTTTCCTACTATGGAAGTCAATGAAACCAGAAACTTCCTACTAGCTCGATTACCGAATCAAACTCAATATATTTTAAACTTTATCATTACCAGTATCAATATGCTAGCTTGATAGTGAGTACTACCAAGATGTTAGTTGTTTATATTGATAATGATAAAGTTAGGCATTTTATTACATGTGATTCTGACATGGGGTGTTTCTCAAAACCAAGAATGCAAAGAACGGACTTGTGTTCTTGGGAAGAAAGCTCTTGCTAGTTGTTCTTGGAAGAACGAACTCACGAGGTGACGAGCACACTGAATGCTGCTGACAGTTTGAGACGATGTGTTCTTGCTAGTATTGCGCAAAAGTACCTGGCCCGCACAGACGCCGTCTGCAGTGCCCAAACATAACGAGAATTATTGACGATAACATCCAGGCTTTATCGACCAAGCCTACCCTCAGCTGGGATTACTCTACATACACTACAATGTAATGTACATTCATAACAATAAAGCAACACCGGTCTCATTTTTAATTCTACTTCTGTTGTTTGTTTGTGTACATCACTAGCCAACGGTGGGAAAAAAACGCTGGTAATATTCAGGTAGCTTAAAATTATTGAACTGCCTCTCTCTGCTTCCCGCTCCTTCCTCGAATGCCGAAATGAATGATGGGATATTTCTGCCGTCAAGTTCGCACAAGTTACCAACCGATGCATCCTCGGTAAAACGGGCGTGTCAAGAACACATCCAGGACTTTTAACCGTTCTTGCCAAAATGCAAAGCTTGTGTATTGGGACAGTACTTGGGCCGCGACTGATGATGTTTCACAAGTCCACAAGAACACAAGTACAGAAAAGAAGGCATATTGAGAAACGGCCATGATGTCACTACACTCTCCGCGACGCTGGTAAATGAGCGAGTCAGCAGCGCGCATTCATGTGTTTTGGGGCTGTGGCTTTGTAAGAGATCCCAGACAGGAGGGCGTGGGAGTGAATGAAATAATCAGCTGTGTTTATTGCAGCACTGAGAGGACTACAGACACTCGATTTGAGAACTTTCTTTTTCAAAAGTACTTACATGTTAATTATGTATTGGTATATAGAGACAGTTTAAACAAAGTTGGGAAAAAGGAAAAAATAGTAGTTCACAAAAAAAAACTTTTGCTGATAATTTACTTGAATCTTTTTCAGTCAATTTGTTCGTTTCGATTCGTTGAATGAACCAAACAACTCGGAAAAAGATTAGTTCATTTTGATGTCACGAACGCTCATCACAGAATAGACAAGGCAAGCATTTGAGTTTATAAAACTTAAACTTTGTTATTTATTTAATAAATGGGCAGATCATTTTGCTTGATAAGACCCTTATTCATCGTCTGGTGTCATTTAAAGCCCTTTGCAGTTTCAGTTTGCACTGAAACTGTCTTTTGGACCTTGAACCGTTTGGTTCCCACTGAAGTCCATTATATGGAGAAAAATCCTGGAATGTTTTCATCAAAAACCTTAATTTCTTTTTGACTGAAGAAAGAATGACATGGACATCTTGGATGACATAGGGGTGAGTAAATTATCATCAACAGTTTTTTTTTTTTTTTTAAGTGAACAAATCCTTTAAAATGCATTTTTGGTGATGGGATGACAAGTGTACGAGGCTAAATACAGGTGCAAACAGGGTCTAAAACATTTTCAGAAGTCCACTTTCGACTTTTATTTCATGTTTACCCATTCACTTCCATTATAAAATATCATTACCAAACTGAAAAGATCAAGGTATCTCAGATAAATGCCAACAATCTATGCCATGCAATGACATATTAAGTGTTGAAACCAAAAAATGCTCTTCTCCAAGCCCATTCCTGAAGCCCACAGCCGTTGCCAAACATCTTGACGTGTCTGCGGCTGTGGCTCGGGAATGTTTGCTCTAGTTATCATCTGTAGCAGCCCCTCAGCTCAGTGAGGTTTGTTTGCACCCTTGACTCAATTTGAGTGCTACACTGCCTGTCAGCAACACATATCAACAGTTAGTACGACAGAATCATCTCAAGCACAAAAGGATGCCATTAATACAATTACATTGCAGACTTTCTTGAACAACAGATTTCTATTCATAAGATATTCAGTGAAGCAGACAAAGCATGCTGTGCATGTTGTAGACTAATAAACCAGAAAAAGAACAGCAAATTGCTTGTGTTCTCTCAGATCTGGAACAAATTAATACTTTCCGAAGTAGCTGAAAACGAATCCGGAATAAAGCTTGCGCAACAGTGAGAAACTACAAGTGCTTTATTGTTTATTTGGCAGATGCTTTACGGGGAAGGTGTGTTAGGCTGTTTTGCAAGAGGAAGAATCAACCGTTTGCTTTTGCACAATATATCAAGCAATATATTACCCAACCAACCCACCCAACAGCAATATATTACCCACAAACTACCCAATTTTGACCTCAAACATGTAATTGAAGTATCCAACACTCTTAAGAATAAAAAGGTTCCAAAAGAAGGCCAGGTGAAAACTTCTTAAAAATAGTTTTCTTAGTGTGAGGAACATTTAAATAATCGGAAGAACCTTTTTTCCACTATAAAGAGCGTATTAAGTGCAATGGATAGGTTCGATTGTTAGTTTCAACCCAAATTTGGGTAAAATATGGACAAATCCAAATGTTGGGTTAAAAATGTAATAAAAAATTTACAGTTAAAAGTGAGAGTTGAATTTAAAATTTAAAATTACGTTTTAACCCAACATTTGGGTTTGTCCATATTTGACCCAAAGTTGGGTTAATACAACCCTGCATTGTTTAGAGTGTAAATGACAACTAATGCTTATTTATAATAAACAAACGCATTGATGATTTTCTGGGAAGTGCTGAAAAATCTAAACTATCTGTACAGACAGTAACTTTCCATAATTAGTGTTCGGCCAGAGCCAAGTTCATTAAACGAGAGTCTCTGAAGAGAGAAGGAGAGCGGTCTTTGTGAAGCTGATCACGAGTGGAGGTCACACCTGCATAAAAGTGCCATTAAAGAGGAGGCAAGCTGCAATCAACCTGATTTGAACAGGACAGGACAAATGTTCAATTGATATTCAGGTGGTGATGACGACATTCCATAGATTCTTCTGTTTATCACCCGAGAGGAAGAAACTCTTCACAATGGACTGCTATTTCAGAGCAACCCTTTCTCCAGGTCATGTCCACAGTACAGACAAATATTTACTATGGTAACCACGGTGTCGAACCAAAACACTGTTACTATATTTACAGTTACAAGAACAACACACTCTCAGAAAAAAGGCACAAAAGCCGTCACTGGGGCTGTACCTTTTCAAAAGAGAAAACTTTTGTCCATTTTAGGTACTAATGTGGACATTTAGGTGTTAATATGGACATTTAGGTGCTAATATGTACATTTTATGTGCTATTACATTTTAGGTGCTATAATGTACATTTTAAGTGCTAATATGGACATTTAGGTGCTAATATGTACATTTTAGGTGCTATTATGTACATATTTGGTGTTAATATGTACATTTTAGATGCTAATATGTACCATTAAGGCAATATGCACCCATTAGGTGCTTTTGAAAAGGTACAGCCCCAGTGACAGCTTTTGTACCTTTTTTTCTGACAGTGCACATTGTATATCCCAGTATGTTTCATATTTATTTGTCAGTGTATATGTATTTTTGAAGTGACAGTGCCTGCTAATACAGCATTACCAAAGAATTTTGAGGAAATTATGGCTACTAAGGTACATTTTTAAAAGAGCAAATGCTATTTAAAAACTGAACAAAAAGTCCCTGAAAGGTTCATGCACACGGGTTTAGTACCATACATGCAATGCATTTCGCAGGTAACTGTGGTTACCATGATAAGTCTTTGTAAGGGTGAAAATTCAGTTGAATTTTTATTTAAAGGTTTATATTAGAGCTGTGCAAAGAATTAATTGCGATTAATCGAATTCAAAATAAAAGTTTGTGTTTACATAATATATTTGTGTGTGCTGTGTATAAATCCATATGCATGCATGTATATATATATAAGAATTATTTGCAAATAAGTACTGTATATATAAATACATAATCTATTTATACATAAATATAAATATTTTATATACGAATAACACATTTTTTTAAATATATACATGCATGTTTGTGTATTTGTATATACAAAATAATTATACACAGCACACACACACATATATTATGTAAACACAAACTTTTATTTTGAATGTCATTAATCGCAATTCATCTTTGCACAGCCCTAGTTATATATATATATATATATATATATATATATATATATATATATATATATAAACATTATTAATATTAGGCTATTTATATTATATTAATATATTATTAATATAATAATATAACTTTTTTGCTGTTGGTCCGCAGCTATATTCAATTTTCTCAGAGGAAAATAATTCATAAAAGGGAAATAAGATGATATAGTGCTTAATAGTGTGAAAATAATTTTAAATCTATGAGCATTTGGGTAGTCTCACCTAGAAGTCGTTGATTATGATCCAAATTTTCTCAGTTTTTACACAAACTAAAGCTATTGTTTACAAATAAAAACTGCTATTTAATGTATTATGTATTTATTTCGTCCAAAACTAGTTAGCCTACCCCGTGCTGTGAGATCTAGGTTGCATATACTGTATAAATTTGTATTTTATTATAATGTTTAGGTATCTAAACACCCCTTCCAATCACCATTTGCTTAATAAAAAAAAACCCCTCTATTCGTGGAAAGTGGCATTTAACTAATTTTTGCCACAAACGTTTGCTGAATTTGTGGTTGTCAGCTGTATTTCTCGATGTAAACATTTTCAGACGTCACATTTGTATGCACAATTATTAAGCACACATTGATCTTACCTTGTATATGCTGATTAACTACATTCTCCAGTCGATCCAGTCGCTCTATAATCCGCAGAGTTTCTCCTTTCCTGTCGCCTTCCAACTTTTTGGCTGGGACAGGCATTGGCACTTTGATGTACACATTAGCGATGTAATTTGTCACCCATCCGACGTACAAAAGACACACTATGTTGGTCATGCCACTTAGTATCACACATGTAGACACCAAAGTTTTGGTTCTCCTGGTGCAAGCCATTCCGACATCCCTCCATATAGAGTCCGAGACACAGCGGACAAGTGCGCCTGTCCTCAACTCTGTATGCGCTCCGATGGAGAAGCACGCGCTGGTTCGGTCCTCGCGACTGACGCAAACACTACAGCGCGTGCTGCATTCTTCTCACACAGATTCCAACGACTTGAACTGTGCAACTATCGTCTTGTTCCAACACGACTCGCCGCGTCCTCCATCTGCAGCGAGGAGAGTGAAGGTGCGCGAGTGTGTGTGTGATTTGATCCTGAGCCTGTTGACCAATGAGATGAGCTGTAATCTATGGGACCAATTGCACAATGATCCAGTAACAGTAAGGAGGTGCTTTATGAAGAGAGAAACTCCCAAATGTTTCATATATACATCACATTAATTTCCCACATGTCTAGTACAATTATATTATTTTTTTATTAATACAGTGTATACTTTTTTCTTGATTTACTCTGAAAGAATGGAAGTGAAATGTGACAACATGCCCCATAGGTGGGGTACACTGTAACATGTGAGGGGCATATTGTAACATAATAACAGCTTAAAATGCTATCTGATCTAATCAAAATATATATACAAGTCAAACCAAAATATTTTCTTAATACAATACAATTATTAACTTTTTCTTATAAAATAATGTCATTTTTTAAATAATTAAACATAAACTAATTTTTGAGTTTGACAACAAACACACTGGAAAACACAGCTATACAGCATAGTTTAATTCTAAATAATAATTAATCATTTCTGAACATTCACTGTAAAAAAGTATTATTGGTTTAACTTAAAAAATGAAGTAACCTTAAGTAAATTGAAATGGAATAAATTGATTGATTTAATCATCAGAAACTTAAAATATTATGTTCTCTGAGCTTCAAAAATGATTTAATTTGATTTGACAAAAGAAATGATTACAAATGATTGTGATTACAAATCATATTTTTTTTTTACAGTGTTGACTCTCATGTCTCATGTCTTTATGCACAAGTTTCTCATGTTTTCTCAATAGAATTCACAGGGGCACATTGTAACACTGTTTCGATTTCAGACAACGTTGATTATTATTTTTTATTATTTTTTTTTTTTAAATTTTTTTTTTGCGCAGACCGAAGCGCCTGTGCCTTCAGATCACTTGGACGTGGCATTATGGAACATAATTAAAAAAAATAAATAAATAAAAATAAAAAAGGGCCCTTAGGAAGTGTTGGGTTGAGGGAAATCATTATTTATGCAATAAGTCAAGCTAAAGTTCATAGTGCACACTTGTAAGGAACAATATATGTAATTGTCTGTATAGAATCCATTAGCATTGTGCCCAGATTTATACAATTTGCCAAATTATTTAGATTTGAGAATTACATTTTCCATGCTTCCATTCTTGTTTTGTTCAAATTATTTAATAATAATATTAATAATGTGCATGTTATTATTATTATATCTTTATTTGACATGGACATACAATTACATTGGACAGAACCATATGCATTTGTTTTTAGTGATTATAGCATACATGCTAATTTTCAACACCTGTCCACAGAGGCTTTTAAGAATAGAGATAGAATACAATAACAGGAAAGAAAAAAAAGAATAATAAAACAACAGAAAAAAACAAACAAAAAAACAAAACAAAAAACAAACCAAAAAAAAAACAAGTATTAGTAGTAGACTATACATGTGAACACTGTTGTTTAGTTTTCAGCCATTTTTTCAGTCCTCTGTTAAAAGCATTGCCATCTGTCTCTAGTTTTAGATTTGTGGGTAAAGTATTCCAGAGTTTTGGCCCCTTGACAGAGAAAGCAGACTGACCAAAAGTGGTCTTACACTTTGGAACTAAACAGTCACCTCTGACTGTGGCCCTTGTGTTCACCCTATGAGAACTTTGCCGTCTCCTTACTAATTCAGAAAACATTGGTGAAACATGATTATTTAGACATTTATACACCAATTTGATATAATTAAAATCAATAAAACTGTCGAAACCCATAAGCTGATGCTTTGTTAAAACATCACAGTGATGCCATCTCATAGGTTTCTGATCCATAATTTTTATTGTCTGTTTGTAGATGGAGAGAATAGGTTTTAGTTTAGATGGGGATGCTTGAGACCATGATGTAATGCAATATGATAGATGTGAGAATATCATCGCATGCATGTATAGTTTTGCAGTGTGACAGACAGATATCTTCTTATAAAACGTAAACAGTTTATATTTGGTTTGACTTTTTTACATATGTGTGTATGTGTATATGGCCAAAGCTATCAACAGACGCAACAACAACAAAAAAATGTGCAGGATGAATAAAGTAATAAATATCCCTCGTATTTTATGTCCACCCCATGGGTACAGTCTAGGGAAACACACAAAGAAGCCATATGGATTGTATCTAATTATATCCCAGACACGTGTGAGCAAAAAATGTTTGATTCTACTGGGACGTGAATAGTGGTGCTTGTGCCATGAATAGCTTCAGATGAACGAGAGACCATCAAACATCATAGACAATGCAACATTTACAATCACTTTAAGCAAGAAAAATAAGGCTAACTTGGTCTCTAAATAGCAACAACATGAAATGTATGGAGAATTGATTCACATAAGCCACAAGTTTCATGTTGCATATATACAATGCAAATCCACTTCCAAGCTTCACAGCAGTATGTGAATGTTGCTTTTACAATCATCAGCAGACTGTGTTTCACAGAGGACCCCAGGATCTCTTCTCTATAAATCAATCAGTAAAATGTGATTCCTCGTTTACAAAAAAAAAAAAAAAGTAGATATATAATGAAAGTATATTGGAAGAGCTAAGCAAATTATTTGACTTTTTGGTTTAAAAGTGCCTAAAGCTTTAAAAAATGATGAAGATCATGCTCATGTTTATCACACTCACTTTAAATTCACAGCAGGACATGTCTTAAAAATCCAATCATAGTCTACTTAAATGTATCTTGGTGAATACAATTATAGCTTTATTATATATGACAAAAAAACATGGTCAAATATGTGGTCAAATATATGGTCAAACCTATGTGAAGATATTTATATTTCACCCTGATGTTCACTTAAATGTAATATTGTGATAAAAGAATTCTGAGATGAGTTTCTGTAATGAGTATACCCTGATTTGTGGTTTTCATTGTGTTTTTGGTACTGTCCTGTGACTTTCTCAGTCTGTTTTGTCAGTTATCCTATTCACCTGTGCCTTGTCAATCACCTTGGTAATAATCTTGTTTGCTCTGTATACTTAAGCCTTCCGTTATCCCTCTTTTAACGTGTGTGAAGTATATTCGGTGAGATTTTCCTGAGTTTTGTTATCAAAGATCCTGTTTCCCGTTCTTCATAATCTTCGTGAACTTTTATCAACATGTTTAGTGACAGAACGATAGACCCTCAAAGTGAGTAAACCATGGACTTAACGGCTGTCCAGCTTCTCTGCTTGGAACAGGAAAACTCTCCCTCGAGGCTCACACCTGTGTGTTCATGGACCTGGCACCTGCACCACCTTTCCGGACCGTTCGCTGTGCACATTCTACTTCGCCAGCTTGAACGCAGACACTAAGGTACGTCTGCCTGGTGTGGGTCATTGAGGAGGAGGACAGCTCACCTTTTACCATCAGCCCCTCAGAGGGTGACGTCGTCACCAGTCCCACTCCATGACCCCCAGAGACCAGCCATCCACCACCTGCTGAGCGAATCGACAGAAATGTTCCTTGTGCCCACCGTGGAGACCGGCATGCCGCGATGGACGAGCCTAAACCGAGGAAGAGGTTGGAAGGAGTCATCGCACCAGACCCTGTTTCACAGCATGTGTCTGTGTCAGCTTGGAGATTAGCCCTGCCCAAATTCCCACTGCTTTGAGTTGAGCCTGGCCTGTGGAGGATATGTGGAAAACTTCAAGACCTTTTTGAGGACGATTTGATGGACTGGTTTGGAAAGGTGAAACCCTATATCCCAAATCTCCAAGGTCCACTGTATCTCCAGCGCTCCCTGTTTCTCCAATATGCCCACCCAACCTCCCTCTCCCATCTCCTCATACAGCCAGTTCCTCAGCCCCACCTTTACTGGTGTCTCATGCTGCAGTGATAGTGCCCGTGCTGAACCATCACTTCAGCACAGGCACCAAGCTCAAGGCGTGCCCTGCCCACTCAGGTTGCACACTCCATGAGAGATGTTGCATCCTCCAGGGCGCTGGCACATGGCTCATCGCTAACAGATATCTGTAGAGCTGCAGGCTTGGGCGACACCTAACACCTTCGTTAGATATTATAGCCTACGTGTAGAGCCGGTCTCGTCCCGTGTTCTCACTCTCGCTCTGTTGGCTTGCTGCACCCTACTGTGCACCCTTCATTGCTCCAGAGTGAAAAAACAGTTGAGTCCTCCAAAAACCCTCGGCTCGAACATGGCGTAGCATCCGGTGCCAGGATTTTATCTGCTCTGTGAGGCGCTGTCTGTGTGATCAAATCTTAACTCCATCTCGAGAAAATAAATCCTCTGCACAGGGGAGAGTTTGCTCTTTTACCAGTTGACCTGAAGACCCAACTGGCTGAGGTGCCTGAGCACGAGGTCCCTGTGTTCACATAGCTGATCTCAAAAGTATGCTACTATGAGCCAGTCGTCGAGATCAGTTGAGGATGCAAACGCCCTGTTCTTTCATGGGAACAAGGGCCCCCTCCGTGACTTTCGTAAAGACACAAGGGGACAGGGACAGCCCAAAGGCCAGGACCTTGTACTGATATGCTTGACCCAGAAACACAAAGTGCAGGAACGGACTATGTTGAGGAAGAATCGAGACATGAAAGCACGCATGCAGCACGCATTCAGGTCGAATCGCTGCAAACCAATCTCGGGGACGGATGCATTAAAAAATGCGTTTCTGCATGAGGATTTTGAATGGTAGCTTGTGGAGGCTCCGATTCAAAATTCGCAGGTCCAAGATTGGTCGTAACCCATCGCCTTTCTTGGGTACACTGAAGCACAGACTGTAGTGCCTTGACCTCATTTCGGCTGGAGGGACCGGCGTCCTTCGCCAGTAGGACTGCAATCTCCGCACGCAAGACATAAGCATCGGCTGCTCTCACTGTAGTGGAGTGGAAGGCCCGAAACTCGGGGGAAGCCGGGCGAACTGAATCGCATAGCCGATCCTGATGGTCCGAAATGAGCCAGCAAGATGGACTGGGGAGCGCTAAACAGGCTCTCAGAGACCGTACCAGTGGGACCAAAGGGGCCGAAGTGTACCAGGAAAGCATGGCCATCATCTCTGGGTCTGACTCGGGCACCGCTGATACACCCGGAGGAGGTAGCTGGCTCCGAGCTGTCGTCCGTGGAGATGTCTGACCCACCCTCCGATGTAGTGATCGACATCTGGTTGTCGCGGAGAACACCAATGGAAATGACTGGTACACATCTTGATGATGGTCTAGCATGTTCAGTTGGTAACTTACAATGGCTGCGGAGTGTGAGAGGAATGAGGGTTCCTAGAAGGTTGGTTCCCTTAAGGAACCACGCTCATTGTGATCATCAGGTCCTCCCTTTTGCAGGAACGAGAGTTCGCGACCGTAGCTCCGAGATGGTCATCTTCCCACAATGGGTTCAAGACTCATCCACAATTGCTGCCTCAGTGTGTTCGAGGCTCCTGACGACCACATCTAGAAACACACAGATGGAACGTCATCTTGAAAAAGACGCAAACTATCTGTGTAAGCTCTTTAAGAGACTGCTCTCCTTGGTGCTGAAGCATGCAGGGGAACGGTCACCGTGAACACAATCAGAAATGTGCACCTGTCTGTGCGCTGGTCTCTCTCGCTGGTCTTACCAGCCATGAAAGCGGCTGTTGAGCGCTCTCATCGTGCACATTACCAGCTGAGAAAACAGCCTTTTTTGTTTTTGCTCAGTTTTTAAAACAAAAAAGAGAAGAGAGAAGAGAAGATCGCTCATGCTGCTGTGCTGTCACGCCCGCACCAAAGTGGAGAGATCCAGAAGAGACTTGCAGATTCACTCTGTGTAGTCAGCATTCGAAGTGCTTGGCTCCAAAGCATAAAGCTGAAGTGCAAATTGAAGCAGCTGCTTGTTATATACCCGCACTAACAAGGCTGCACAGCTGATGCAAATGATTGCACGCCAATGTGTATTAGCTTGTTTGGTTTCACTCAAAGTAGATTGGCCTCTCTAGCGAGATTCCTATTGGTCAGTCATGACCTACGTTGTAGTGACTGACCGATAGGGAACTTAATTTAGTTATTTATTATAGTCATTACTATGATATAGAAGCTAAATATGATGGTAATCACAGCGAATTATATTTTCTAAAGAAAAGTGAGTGGTGCTTGCACAAGGTGCCACAACAATACTTTTTTCAGAGTGGTTACTAGGGTGTTCAGGTGGTTGCTATGCTGTTAAATGTAAGAATATGCACTTATTAAAAGAAGTATTAATATCTGATGTGACGCTTATAAATTTATTTATGTTACCCAAAATTTTCAGGGTAATTTAGTCAAATAATATAACATTTCTAACCTGAATAAATACCAGTTTAGATATTACCACATTTTAGGTTGCCTGACTAAACATTATGTGTAGGTGTTTGTAAGGGCGTCCGTGGGTGTCAGGTGAATGTTCCTAGCAAGTCAATAAAGTCCACCCCAAGTCTATGTGATATTCTTGTCTCTAGATCTTGGCTTAGGTTCCTCCTTCAATACAAGCCTACAGGATTTACCTGTTTAATCATCTGCCAGTTGAAAATTGCACTCAACAATTTACACGTTATACTGTGTGTGTTATACTAACTGTGCAGGACAAGTAACACATTGGGCAATAGCAATAGTGATGCTTAGCGTTCCCCACCAATGATTACGAAAAGTACTTGGGCAAAATAAAATAATTTGTATAAAGCCAGAGAGAACAATGTTTCCATTCAGTAAAAGCTCTATCACGTTGACTGTGGCAGAAACGTTGCAGTCTGATTCAGAATGACACTGATCTCCCCCTTCTTTGTGTTGAAGCTGATATGTGACACTGCAGCAGTATAAATGCGTGTTGGCGTTTTCCCACCGCAGGGGAACAAGCATCAGGCCTTGTCTACAGCCTTGAAGTGGGTGGCGCAAAAGATTGATGCTAGTAAATGTGCTGTGATGTACAGAATACTCCTGAAATATAAGTATCAAGTCCTGAAGGGGGTCAGAGACTCCCCTGTGCTTCATTTTTTTAAATCTTTTGCTCTTCCACCAGTGCTCTCCACTTACATGCTTGGTAACTCAACATGTCAGTTCTGTGCTCTTTCGTGTGTATGAGAAATTCAAGCGTGAAAAGGAAGCAAGCTAAATAGTACATTCATTTTAGTAATGCTAAACTACAGTATTTACCCACTGCTTAAGAAACCCACTCTAAATCCAGCACTTTCAGAAAACTACAGACTGGCATCTCTTCCATTCATTGGAACATTTTAGGAACCGCACTCCAGTTGTTCAAGTCTTACCTCTCAGGTACAGTAGGTCCTTCAGAGAGTCTTGGAGGGGTGAGGTATCTTCTCACAACATCTAGGAGTTCCTCTAGGAGTGCTTGGACCGCTTCTCTTCTCCAGCCACATGTTATCATTAGGATCTGTTATTCAGAAAAAAAAATTTTCCTCTCACTGCTGTGCCAATGACACAAAACTCTACCTCTTATTCCCTCCAGATGATCAGACAGTAGCTGCTCACATCTCAGCCTGCCTGTAAGACATTTCTTGCTAAAAGACTACTACCAACTCAACCTTGCAAAGACAGAACTGCTTGTGGTCTCAGCCAACCCAACACTTCCTAACCCATTCAGCAAGGTTCATCGACCGTACCTCCATCCAGGACAACCAGGAACCTTGGAGTTGTGATCGATGATGACACTAAAATCACTACTGCAGACTTATGTGCCCTCCAGAAGCTTGCATTCTGTAAGTGAACAGTGTCTTGTGATGCCATCCTAAAGGCCTGTTCACACCGGGACGAATTTCGTTTCGCTCATCGTCAGCGAAAATCGCTTGGGTGTGAACACAAAAAAAGTGTTGAAAACACTGGTGAATAACTCGCGCTAATATTCGTCCCGGTGTGTACGGGTCTTAAGGAGGCACAAAATCATTTTCACAGACCTTTACTTGGTCTGTTCCCTGCTGTTGTTCTGCCTAACTCAACCCAAGCTGTTGAGTCTATTCATTTTTTTAAGAAATGCCTAAAGATTCATATCAACTGTTTTTATTTATAAAATTGCTATGTTATGTTATGTTTACTACCTGAGACTTGTCACAGTACTTACAGTCCATATTGTTGCCATACTGTTGGTTTGATTGCTTCTATTGTTCTCTAGTCTCTTTGGATAAAAGCATCTGCTAAATTATTAAATGTAATGTATTGGTTAGGAATATATATCTGCCACTTAGTTATAGCCAAAAACATTCATATGAGGCTGAGTTTGTCAAATAGTGTAGAGTACTTTTATCAGACAGGTTGTGAGTTTAGCATACTGTTACTGAAGGTCATGCCCTTGGCTGTTTTCTGTTGTATTATTCATTCCCTTTAAATAAAGATTATTTTAAATCATATTCAAATAGCCAAATAGGATTAAAGGCATGTCTGTCACAGAGTAATCAAGCTGCTACAGTAGATGATGTGCAGTTTTGTCACTTACTCACACTCATATATTTCCAAATTTCGATGTTTTTCTTTCTTCTGCACAACATTAAAGAATATATTGGAAGACTCTTTGGCTGTTTTGTCCATTCTTTAACAGTCAATGGATAATAAATAATCCATACAACTCCAGTTTTCTTCTTAGCAACCCAATAACTTTGAATGATGGACAATTATGTAGTGGAATTGAAATTCTTTAAAGAAATAAAAACATGTATGGTCAAGCCTATGGTCAAATATGGCATGACACACAATAACCAAGAATAAAATTGCGTGCTGTCTTGTAGTCTCAGGTTTGAATCTTACTTTGAGACTATTAAGGATGGCTAAGAATGGCAAAGTATTCTATATATGGCGCTTTTCCATTACCAGTTCCAGCTCTGACTCAACTCGGCTTGAGTGGAAATTGTCACCATCAAGCGAAATTCCAAATCATATGGATCCTATTGAAATGACTGGATCTCGTCTGTGAAATCTTTGCATTTTCACAGCAGTACAGTAGACTTTCTTTGTAAATGCATATACATATTTAATGTCTTGTATTAAACCCAGAACATTCATTTTATCCAGTAGGAGCTATTCTAAATGCTTGTAATTGGTTATTCCTTATTGACAATTATTACATTTTTTTTTTAGGTTTTTTTTTTCAATTATTAAACAATTTATTTAAGGTCAGATAGGATCACTTGACATTCCTATTATCTACCGTATTTCCCTTTGTTTAATTTAACTCCAAGCATAGTGTCTGTTTTCACAGTGCTAGCTTCCTGTCCCAACAAGCTCCTGTAAGGCAGAAATTGAAACTTGGAGGGTTTCCCCTGTGAGTCGAGCCATTCTAATCTCATTTGAGAGACACTGGGAGGTTTATGGGCCCTTCTTCATCATAACCCTCACACAAAGGTAACACGCGGCGAGGCCAGAAATGTGATGAATGCCAGAGTAAAAAGAAAAATGGATCTACAGAGGGGAAAGAAGAGACGTGAAAAGAAAGAGTTGCCCCAGCAGGCTGGTTAAGTTCTCTGTGTGGAATTAAATGAGCCTAATTATGACAAATCTTCTCTCTGCCTCTGTGCTTAAGAATTATGAGGATATGTATTTATAGCATGACTGGCCTCTTACCATCTTTCTCTCCAGGGTACCCACAATCCTTCATCCAACCAACCTCATTGATTTAAAGGGATAGTCTACCTAAACACACAAATTATATCATTACCTACTGTACTTATCCTCATATTGTTCCAAACCCTCACAAGTTTCTTTATTTTGTGCAAAACAAAAGTTCTTTTTGACTTATTCATTTAATTATAATAATTAAATGACAATAAAGGCCACTTTACACTACATGGTTCAAGTGACACAATTCAGATTTTTGTCACCATGTGGAACTGATTGAAAATGACCCATGAATATGTAAGCAAAAAGCACATGGATGCTGATATTCTCAGATCGGTTTCAGGCCTCATTCATAAGTGGAAATAAATGTGATATGAATCGGATTAGTGCATTTGTGTTTGCATTTGTGTAATCAGACCGATCAGATATTCCCGTCAATGCGAGTCGTATGACATTAAAAAAGCGACATGACGATGACGTCAACTCAGGTGGACACAAACCACAGCGATTACAGCAGTGATCATTGATCATTATGATAACAATAGCCACTTTCCGACCAAGTAGTTATAGGAACTGTCCACTTCTAAACAGTTCTAAGAACTACTCTCCCCCAAACTCTGTTTTGCTGCTTGCGTTCGCACCTGGCCAAGTGGCCATGGGAACTGGTAGGAGGGGTAACGCAAGCACGGCGACGGTCTTTATAGCGTCATCACTAGCCGTAGCACGGCCACATACAACAACAACAAACTGTCTTGCCGGGACCTTAATAACGGAGAACAAACGGCGGCGTTTAAAGATTATGCTTGAGATCTGTACAGAGACACACAGAAAACGAATGCTCCAGCGTAATATGATATTAAGTAATATGATGGAAGAAGATATAAGAGCAGAGCGCAGGAGGCAAACAAAACGACGGGTAAGTTCAGCTAGCATTAGCAATTAGCTGGTTGAATGCGTTATGTTTGTCTTAATCCCCGTTGTAATGTTCTGCAAAAACACACAGACAGCGCGCTACAAGTTCCGTGTTGACAGTGGGCATGACTTATAAGTTGAACCAATCAACGTAGACCTAAGGAAAGGGAACTAAAAAAGTCCTTGCTCTAGACTAGGTACTGAAAGAGTAATAGGAACTACGGTCTGAGGAACTAAAAAATCCCCAATTTAGTCCGGTCGGAACACAAGAAAAAAGGAGTTATAGGAACGTTAGGTTCTAGGAACTGCAAAAGTCCCTCCAGTCGGAAAGCGGCTAATGTTTTGCTGAATTTTAAAGATGGTGCAGTCCAACTCATTCTCATCCCCAAGGCGTCAAATAGTGACGCTTTTGACAATGTGTATACATCCAACACAGTCTCATGAAGATGCGTATCTATACCACGAATGTCATTTCTCGTGGCATTTATACACCAAAATGTTTTTTGCGTGCTTATGCTATGTACTAAAAAACCCTGGGGAAGGTTTAGGGGGAGGGGGTGGGGAGTTTGTGCGTATTATACGCCAAAAAGTGCATATCATATGCATGCGAAAAACGCGTACCATATACACGCAAAAACAGTTTTTGGCGTATAAATGCCACGAGAAATGACATTCGTGCTATAGATACGAACTTTCATGAGATCGGGCTCCAACGCACATGGCACCCTTTAGCGTCAATATAACACGCGCTTCGGTTATGGGTAGGTTTAGGTCTGTGGTAGTGTTAGGGTTAGACCACTAGGAGACTCCTTCTGGCCCATATATATGTGTGTCTCAAATTGACGCTAAAGGGTGCCATGTTTGTTGGATGTACACACATTGTCAAAAGCGTCAGTATATGACGCCTTGGGATCAGAACGGGCTGTGCGGTCAGTACACCTTGGGTTGTTTCGCCAAGTGTTGGTATAATGCAGATATTAACAATTCCGATTAACAAATGGGAACTGGGCATTAAGACTTGCAGTGTAAATGTGGCCAAAGAGACTACATGGAATATTAGCAACCTGACTATGTGTGCGTTTTTACGAAACATGAAAATAGTAGTGACTTACATTTTGGTCTATTCCCAACATAAAGCTACTGCTTCAAAATCAACCATTTTTTGACCATACGTCAACATCTGATGTTTTAGGGTACCCTTTAACGTCAGTTAGATGACGCTGATTCTAGGGCGTCATCTAACTGATGCTTTACCTTTAGTGTCAGTTAGATGACGCGGGTAGGTTTAGGTCTTGGGTAGGGTTAGGATTAGATAGCGTCATCTAACTATAAAACGTCGGATGTTAACGTATGGTCAAAAGCTTCAGATGACGTCTTGGGATGAGAATGGGACGTCAAAAAACTAAAAATATATAGTGTACATAAATGTGAGGATAGATTTTTAATTATTGTATCCTAAAACAAACATGTTGTTAGATATGAAGTTTTCTTGTAGATCTACTGGTGAAGAATGCACTGAAAAAAAAAATTAACCTAAAGAAATGATTTTATTCAAGTAAAAATATGAATTTAAACCCCTCTGAATCAACATAAACGCTAGGTTACACAAAAAACTAGATAACAGATAGAAACAGCTAAGTTATTTCTATTTTACAGTGTGATAATAGCAGTGGCAAGGACATGGATTCAACACAATGTTCTTTCACATTCAATGTCAGTGTATTAAATGCATCATTATTTGTTGTCCATTGAATTTGTTGTCCACCTTTTGACTCAAATGTCCTTCAATGTCCAATACAACATAAAAGGCTATTCATATGTTCATATTTAGCCTATTCAGTCTCACCTATATTTGAGAAAATGAAAACCGAGAAATTGCAGTAGTTTGTCCCATTGATATAAGTTTTATTCTGTTACAGACCTAAAGTATTGTTATTGATTATAAATCACAGACATAAACTACCTGGATGTAAATCACTAAAATAATGAAACGTTAGATGTGAACTAGTGTCTTTGGAGTGACGAGAAAATCTATGGCCATGGTTGTCTGAAAAGAAATAAAGTGTCCACCCCGCTCTCCAGCCCTTCCTCTCAACGTGACCTCCACTTTCAGGAAGACAAATGTCCACCGGCCTTATCAGTCCATCCGTTCTCGATTTCTCCTCAGCAGCGAGTGGGAGAATGACTCAGACTAGTTAATCGATGCAGGCCGGGTCAGTCCATTCCTCGCGGCGAGATGGCTCACCCACTGCACCGGCTCACTGATTTACACTGTGGGAGGACACTGGGGCACAAGCAGCAGCTTATTTTAAAAGGATTGTGTGTTTTATATAATTATAAATGTATAACAGTTACTTTGAATATGGGTATTATCAGATTTTATTAAATGCATGCATTTATTTAATGAAATTTGAAGCTGTTCTGGTTAATTTCGTACAGCCTCAGGATCAGGCTTATATTTTTGTGATGAAGATATCTGTGGGGGATACCAGTCATGACTGAATTTAATCATTCCGAGAGATTATTGCTACAAGTGGCTGCCGAGTGATTCCAAAATAATCAGTTTTTTTGCACGGGTGCACTTCAGTGAATTTGTGAATGTCAACTTTTACATCACAAGTTGGAAAAGAGAAAAATTGTCTGCTTATGATTTTCCATGGGCTCTTAAAGGAGTAGATCACTTAAAAAATTGCTGATAATTTACTCACCTCCATATCTTTCTTTTTTCAGTCGATAAGAAATTAAGGTTTTTGATGAAAACATTCCAGGATTTTTCTCCATATAATGGACTTCAGTGGGAACCAAACAGTTCAAGGTCCAATTGAGAGTTTCAGTGCAGCTTCAAAGGGCTTTAAACGACACCAGACGATGAATAAGTGTCTTATCTTTTTTCGAGTTACTTGGTTCATTCAACGAACAAAATGACTTCGGAAAAAGATTTCGAACAGGATAGATACGACGCGCATCACAGAACAGAGCAAGGCGAGCATTTGTGCTTATAAAACTTAAACTTTTTTTATTTATTTCCGAAATGACCGCTCGTTTTGCTTAGATAAAACCCTTATTCATCGCCTGGTGTCGTTTAAAGCCCTTTGAAACTCTCATTTGGACCTTGAACCGTTTGGTGCCCAGTAAAGTGTATTATATGGAAAAATCCTGGAATGTTTTTATCAAAAATCTTAATTTCTTTTCGACTGAAGAAAGAAATACATGGACATCTTGGATGACATGGGGATGAGTAAAATTATCAGCAAAAGTATTTTTAAAAGTGAACTACTCCTTTAAAACAACATCAAGAAACTTTTCCTCTGCGGTTTGTCTACAGGTTGGGATTGTGGAATTGTCCATTACCGCTGTCGTAAATAATTTAGCCTACTGCATCCTACTGTCGCACATGCACACACATGCTTTCTGTTTATCCAGCATTGGCTTTGGAATCAACAATGGCCAGAGACAAGGTAGAGTATGATGTGTGATTTTATGAAAGTGTAGCTCCACCTATCTAGGCAATTGTAACCCGCTGTTACAATTCAAATTTGTATTTTTCTTAGGTCTCATTCGCACTACAGAAAACGCAACCTGATCTGGCAAACTTATGGCGCTTTTCCACGTATACTACACAGTACCAGCTCTGACTCTGAATTGACTCACCTTTGTTTGGTTTTCCACTGAGTAAAAGTTGTACCTGTACATGCTTTCGGGTAATTTTTTTGTATCACCTCCGCGAGGTTCTGAGGGAGCTGAGGCTATTTCAAAATGTGACGTGAAAACAATGCCGACTGCTGATTGGTCAGAGAGAATCATCACCATTCACTGCGTCATCATTGCACGTGCCAGATGGAGTATCCAGAATAACCCCCGCCATTTTTAAATAGGTTGGCCAGAAATAGTTACTAAACTTACTACTATTATGGCAACTGGAGGAATGACGCTTGGTCAGAACGGAGTAGGTGCAGACTTTCCTTTGTTTGGTTGCCGAATCCAGCGAGAGCTCTGATGGGGCAACAAGGAACGAAGTACTCATTTGTGGCGGTACTGTCTGCAATGGAAAACGGAGCGAAAAGCGAGCTGAGCCGAGGCGAGTCGAGACAAGCTGGTACTGGTAATGGGTTTACATCACCATTACATAGTGTGTATATTCCAGATAAAGGACTGCAAAGAGGTGGCATAAGTGCATTTCACCATGTTACGACTTGATGAACCACTGAAACGATTTTGAAAACATAACTTTAAGGGAAAAATTCTGTACTCAGGGGCCGTTAGCACCTGGCCACTTCATGCGTTTTCTGTGATCGGATAGCTATCCAATCGTGAAAAGACCAGGTGTAAATGCCCCCGAAACGCATTTGAGACGGATTTGAATCCGATCGCTCAAACCACTTCAGAAGGTGGTCTGGGCCGCATTCCAGACGAAACTGGACATGTGTAAATGCATCTGGTTCTTGAAACCACATATGTAAATGTTACTACTCCTAAAAATGCTAAAAAATAAACGTGTGAGAGCGTGTTATAGGCCATTTGTCATGCTATTTTAGTCAGATATGACGACGCTACTGCGACACGCATCACCTCAGATGAGCAGCTGAGCGCCTATCAAGCCAGCGCGCGCGTAATCTATCGCAAATCAAAGTGAAAGTAAGTCGCAGTCCATTAACACTACCATCTTCATTAAAAGTAAAGAAACGAAATTATCTTACCAGTTCTGTTGCCGCTCTCTCTTATCGCCGTCTTTGCTGATTTTGAAATTAGCCGATGATCAATAAAATGCAGCTTATCTGTTGCTTTCGGTGATGTGCACTTCATTAAATCCGCATATAGCGCGGGAATTGAAGATCGGATTTATTTCCATTTTGCAAAAACACATTTATATGACCAGGTGTAAATGGAATCGTTTTGATAAATCAGATAGCTATCCGATCTGAGAAAACGCATGAAGTGGCCAGGTGTAAACAGCCCCTTAGTGTTGATTTAAGACACATAGTTTTACAACTTTATTTTAAAACTAAAAATATCCTAGGTGCTTTATGATATCCAGAGCCTTACATTAAAGTCTCTAGTCAATGATTGTATCCCTTAAAACATTTTTTGTCATGCTTTAAAATAGTTTGAATGTAACTCTACAACCTTGCCTCATTTTTTCTACGCAGTTCAATGAATTTGCAAATGAGCCCCGCCTCCACTCACTCACACCAGCTCAGAGACGTTAACGATCAATCATTGACGTGATTGGTTACAAGGTAGTTTTTGGCGTCAGAAACACCAGCGATTTCAAACTGTTTTTGAGACTGTCTTCACTGCAGTTTTAAGCAGAAAATACTCAGCAATGCTTTCGACTTATAAATCTTGACATGATTTGTCTTAAAGCATATTAAAAACACCACATAGACATATAAACACCATTAAAAGCTTGATTATCACCATTAAATATATTGCTCAAGTCAGCTAATTCTTTCTAAAAAGTTGATTTAGTTATTTAGTTTTCTGCTTTATCAGCAAGACATAACAATCAATCCCTTTTGTAGACAGAAAATGAAAATGTGTCCAATGTCTTTTTCTGTCTATCTCTTTTCTGGAAATGCTTGGCCAGATGGACACTAATTTCTGAAGCCTCATGGGTGTGTGTAGAAAGAAATCAGAAACCCCTGTGTGCCACATGATCATTGTTATTGGATATTCTGGATGAGGGTGTGTCTTGAATGCTGGTTTGGTCTTTTTATATTAGCTTTGTACTTTGCAGTTTTTCATAAATGGTCACTGGATGTCAATTATGATGGATGTTGCAATCATGCCTTGGATCCGTCTGGATGCAGTCTGATTTAAGACATCATATATCAAACAAAATATACTTTGATAAAAGCAATATCTGAAGGGTTTTATTCAGCCTACGCATATAACTGTTCAGTTTCAAACTCATTTCCAATCAATATTACATACACATAATTGGCAGGACTTTGCATCAATGGTTGTAGATGTTTATATAATATAATATTTGTATTTGTATTTGTTTTGAAGTATTTTATATATATACTGTAGCATATATACACACTAGCAACATTTTTATGTAAACAAGCAGCTTTGATAGTTTGTTCCATTGGGGAAAAAATATGGGATCAATATGGGTGTGATGATAAAGAAAAGACTGTTTAAAGCAAATTTAAAGTGGAAGGCGCAACTTGTTTGAATTGACCAAATTTACATATTTAAAGGTGTGATTTTTGTCACAGCAAACACGTTTATACACTCACCTAAAAGATTATTAGGAACACCATACTAAGACAGCGTTTAAAACCCCCTTTTGTCTTCAGAATTCTACGTGGCATTGATTCAACAAGGTGCTGAAAGCATTCTTTTAGAAATGTTGGCCCATATTGATAGGATAACATCTTGCAGTTGATGGAGATTTGTGGGATGCACATCCAGGGCAACGAAGCTCCCATTCCACCACATCCCAAAGATCTATTGGGTTGAGATCTGGTGACTGTGGGGCCATTTTAGTATAGTGAACTCATTGAGATGTTCAAGAAACCAATTTGAAATGAGTCAAGCTTTGTGACATGATGCATTATCCTGCTGGAAGTAGCCATCAGAGGATGGGGGCATGGTGGCCATAAAGGGATGGACATGGTCAGAAACAATGCTCAGGTAGGCCGTGGCATTTAAATGATGCCCAATTGGCACTAAGGGGCCTAAAGTGTGCCAAGAAAACATCCCCACACCATTACACCACCACCACCAGCCTGCACAGTGGTAACAAGGCATGATGGATCCATGTTCTCATTCTGTTTATGCCAAATTCTGACTCTACCATCTAAATGTCTCAACAGAAATCGAGACTCATCAGACCAGGCAACATTTTCCAGTCTTCAACTGTCCAATTTTGGTGAGCTCTTGCAAATTGTAGCCTCTTTTTCCTGAATTAATTGTAGTTTTATGAGGGATAGGAGAGGAGAATATTTTATTCCATATAGTTTTAATCTAAAACAAAAAAAACTCCAAATGCATCAGCTAAATATTAAAAAATGTGTACAATGTATACACACAAATTAAGTTATGATTTAATGAAAGAACTTTGAAAATAGGGCCCCATTTTTAAATTCATGAGTTGATAAACATTACACAGTGTGCATGTCCTCTCTTGTCCAGTGAGAATAAATGCAAATGGATTTTTGATCTGGCCGCTGTCTTCCTTTCAGATGGGATATCCTAAGTATGTCTGTAACACTGATATTTTTTATGGCTGTGCGTCAAGTTTCTTTGGAGCCATCAGAATAATTAAGCATGGTGATGGGATGGGCCACACCACAGTGAAGGGTGTATTACAGGAAACACTTTGCTTTTCCACCCCCCTCATTGAAATTGCCTGATGCTTAAATATTCACTGAGGATGGAAAGAGAGAGAGCAGACAGAATGATGCATTGCCTCTCATCCATCACAGTGATCTCATTTGTATTCTGAGTTATGTATAGTGTACATGTACGGAATTATATGTTTGGATAAATACGCTTGGATAGTATAATGTATTGAGCAACATGTGCAACAGGAATGTAGATATAACTTGTGAAACAATCTGTTATTTGTCTTTATTTGACAAATAGAACCTCATATATATTCTCAAACATGCATTTGTCTGTAAACAAGTACACTAACCTAAAAAAGGAGACAAAATTGTGTAAAACACATTGTTTAATGTGGTAGAAATTACAGAGGCTTGTCTTTTTATCTCAAAATTTTGACTTTTTGCTCATGAATTGTGAAATTAAAATTTTCAATTGCGAGTTATTAAGTCAGAATTGCAGACACTTTTTTTATATATATATTTATATTTTTAGTTTATATCTCGCCATTTAGACTTTAAAATGTGCAATTGCAAGCATAAATCTCACAAATTACTGTGGTGAAAAAAGCTTCCATACACTCAAAAAAATGCTGGGTTGTTTCAACCCAAATTTGGGTCAAATATGGACAAAAGCAAATGTTGGGTTAAAAATTTAATTACAAAATTTACAGTTGAAAGTGAAAGTTGAAGTTGGGTTAAAATTGTAAATGACATTTTTAACCCAACATTTGGGTTTGTCCATATTTGACCCAAATTTGGGTTAAAACATTCCAGCATTGTTGAGAATGTTTGACAATTGTGTGGTAGCCATAATTATATATTTTAAATGTGTATAATAAATATTAAAATAGTTTATGATTATTTCACCCCTAGTTTAGACTAATAAGTTAGACAGGTAATTATGTATATTTTATACATAATGTAAAATATTGCTTCATATATAATTTGAGTAAATGCAAAACAATTATAATATTTTTAATATTATTGACTTTCTCATTGTAAAATAATTTGAAAAGTCTGGAAAAGAGTTGCACATGTATACAATGGTAACTTTTCAAAAGTGGCAAATATAAAAGTAATGTGGAAATATATAAATTAAAGACTTTAACGTGTTTCTAAAGACAGTTGAAAGAAGAAACAACAAAAGGAAAAAAGTTGTAAAAAAGTTGTTAATAGCTATAAAGTTGAAGAAATAGCTTTTAATAAATCTTCCAACAAAAATTTGCTGAAAAATGTGATACCCTCCACAATCCCCTAAAGGAACTCTCATATTTTTACCATCATAAGGTCAAATCAGACAAATACATTAAAGAATAAATATGGTGGGGTTAAACATATTTAAATCAAACAAATTTATTATAAATACAATAAAATCAATAATACCAGTAACCTACAATAATACCTATTATTAATTTAATATTCTACATGCCTGCATCTCTGTTTTGGTTGCAGTCAATACAGTGATATTGTATGTATGCATCACTCTCTATACGAAACACATGGTAGAACCTCACATTACATTCACAACATTGTTTTTATCTCTTTTTGCATTGTGTTGTACAATATTCTCATGATGTCACACCTAATAGGATAGGAAGTACTGGATATAGACATGACAAGATCAATCCTTAATTGAGCCATGTGCGCATTAGAGGAAATTTCTCACGAGAGCCATCAGAGTTCGTACTAAACATTCTGTGCTAATGGAATCATGGAGATCCCTGTCTGGAGGATCTGAGCAGAGCACAAACAGATGCTGTGTCTACTCTGACTGTATGTTGTGGGATTACAGAACAGGCATGAGGCAGACGTTACTAATTCATTTCAAATCCTCCCTAACACCTTTAAAGAGATTTGTGAGGCAGCCGTAAGGGCTAAGGAGGTTCATGAGTGTTTAGTGTTGGTTTTGAACTCACAGAGACATTGTAAAAAGCCCCAACTGTGCGGTTTGTGTTGACCGAATGATCAAACAGTGAATGTTCTCAGACCATTGGTTAACGTTCTGGCAAGGTTCTCTCCAAGTTATGAACCAAAATAATAATAATTCCAGAATGTTAACAGAAATGTTCTTTGAAAGTTATGTGGTATTTTCTCAAAACATTAGCTCATGGAACGTTTATTTCCTGAAACGTTTTATTTGGATGTTCATCAAATGTTTTTTTTATGTTACTTATTTTCTGAAACATTCTAATAATGTTTGAAAAATGATAGAATGGAATGTTCCCAAAACATTTTCATAACCATGAAAACCAGCATTGAGAGTAAACCTCACTCCCTTGGCCTCAAGAGGCCTGCTAGTGAACTGGCGCTAAAGATTGCATTCTTTAGTGTCCTTGTTATCGTAATCCCACCTCTCATGCCAGAAACAATGGTTTGAATCCTGCTTGGAGCGGGGTGAGAACTGGAGGGTTCACATTGGTGTTGTGACCCAGATAGAAGTGTGGTCTAGGGGTGAGTGTAACCGAGGCCAGCCAGTAAGAGCTGTGTTGGTAAACCTCACTTCCCTGGCGTAAAGAGGCCTGCTAGTGACCCGACGCTGAAAGATTGCATTCTTTAACATCCTTGTTATCATGCCCACCTCCTCATGCCAGAAACACTGGTTCGAATCCTGCTTGGAGCGGGTGAGAGAACTGGAGGGTTTACATTGGTGCCGTGCACCCACACATAGGAGTGGGGTTAAGGGGGTGAGTGTAACCGAGGCCAGCTAGTAAGAGCTGTGCTGGGAAACCTAACTCCCCTAGCCTAAAGAGGCCTGCCACTGACCCAGCGTGAAAGATTGCATTCTTTAACATCCTTGTTATCATGCCCACCTCCCATGTCGCAGAAACACTGGTCGAATCCTGCTTGGAGCGGGTGAGTAGAACTGGAGGGTTTACATTGGTGCCGCTACCCAGATAGGAGTGGGGTTAGGGTGGTGAGTGACCGAGGCCAGCTGAGTAAGAGCTGTGCTGTGGAAACTCACTTCCCTGGCCTCAAGAGGCCTGCTAGTGACCCAACGCTTAAAGATTGCATCTTCACGTCCTTGTTATCATGCCCACCTCCCATGCCAAAAACACTGGTTCGAATCCTTCTTGGAGTGGGGTGAGTAGAACTGTAGGGTTTACATTGGTGCCATGACCCAGATAGGAGTGGGGTTTTGGGGGTGAAGGAACCGAGATAGGAGTGGACTCTGAGGGTGAAGGAAGTCTAAGCCAGCCTCAAGAGGTGGATGATCATCTGACACTTGAGGCTGTGCTCTTGTCAGCGTGCCAGAATTCCAGAAACACCGGTTTGAATCCGCCATAGGGTGAGTACACCCGAGGGTGTTACATTAGTGCTGGAACCCAGATGAGAGTGGTGAGGTTTTGGGAGGTGTGCAGGTAACCCACTTCCATGGCCTGGAGGGTTTACATTGGGGCCGCTACCCACAACAGGAATGGGTTTAGGGCGTGAGTGTAACCGAAGCCAGCAAGTAAGAGCTGTGCTGGTAAACCTCACTCCCGTGGCCTCAAGAGGCGCACTGAGCTTCTGACACTTGAGGCTGCGTCCTTGTTAGCGCCTGCTCCAATTCCAGAAGCACCGGTTTGAATCCCGCTGACAGGGTGAGTAGAACCAGAGGGGTTACATTAGTGCTATGACCCGGATGAGAGTGTTGAGGTTTTGGGGAGGTGTGCAGGTAAACCCCACTTCCATGGCCTGGAGGGTTTACATTGGTGCCGTGACCCAGATAGGAGTTGGGTTTAGGGCGTGAAGTGTAACCGAAGCCAGCTAGTAAGAGCTGGTGCTGGTAAACCTCACTCCCGTGGCCTCAAGAGGCACACGAACATCTGACACTTGAGGCTGCATCCTTGTCAGCGTGCCCGTCTCCAATTCCAGAAAGATCGGTCTGAATCCCGTTGACAGGGTGAGTAGAACCGGAGGGGTTACATTAGTGCCGTGACCCGGATGAGAGTGGTGAGGTTTTGGGGAGGTTTGCAGGTAAACCTCATTCCCCTGGCCTCAAGAGGCGCACTGAGCATCTGACAATTCGAGGCTGTGTCCTTGTTAGCACTCCCGTCTGCAATTCCAGAAAGAACGGTTCGAATCCCGTTGACAGGGTGAGTAGAACCAGAGAGTTTACATTAGTGCTGTGACCCGGATGACAGTGGTGAGGTTTTAGGGAGGTTTGCAGGTAAACCTCACTCTCCTGGCCTCAAGAGGTGCACCAGAGGCTGCGGTCTTTAGCATCCTTGCTAGCACACCAGCCTCCAATGCTTTATGTTTTTGAAATGTTTTCTGCCCAATGAGATGTATTTGTTTTGGTTCAAACTTGATTCAGTCAAAGTACATAATATATTTTATAATTAATATTTTTGAAGACCTGAATTTTTCTCAAGTTAGATTTGAGTTAGCATGACTCTGTTAGTCACAATATTATATATAAAAATATATATTTTTAAAATATTTTCAAGAAAAAAATAGGAATTGGGAGTAGGTAGCATACTCCTCATCTAATTGTTTCACAAGGAAATATAAAGGCCACTCATCTCACTTCCAGTGACAATTCATCTGGCATCCTATTATAGATAGTCAACTTTATTAATTAAGTAATCTAAGGGGGATTTGAAAGCTTCGAGCCAAATCTCAAGCTGAAGGCTTCCATCACGGAAGAGCAACCCACATCTGTTTACCTTCATCACACTGAGGGATTATTTGAATATGTGAATTCGGCATGTGCATATTAAAACATAATATTAAATGTAATTATAATAGCATAGATGCAAAGCTTAGAGAACAGATTATTTGTACATTCTGCAGTCAATAGAGAAATCATTTGAATCTTAAATAACGTATAAATTACAACAAATAAAATATACAAATATAATAATGAAATGAGATGCATATTAAATAGGCTACACCAAAAATGTGACAGTCAAATCTGTCTAACCATATAAAATTGTTTATACAATTAAAAAGAGCTATATTTACAACAGTAGTCAAGCATGTTAAATTCCCCCAGTCTAAAAGCGTGCACGTTTTCTGGCATTTACATATTATGATGGATATGAAGGATTTTGCTTTGAGCCCCCTTGATAATCAGCGCACCTGTCGTACTGCTCTATAACCTCTGTTTCTGTGGAAACACACACATTAGCTTATGAGAAAATCACTGAGTCGTGCATTAACATCCTCTTGTTACACTTCTTTGGAGATCGCAAACAAACAGATGTGTTGATTGCAAGGATTTACAATGAATTATATGTCGGAAGGCAGATCCGTATGAAATAACTTCACGGTTGTGATGTCTCAACATGAATATTTAAGCAGAGTGATCTGTGATGTCACAAGAAATTTGATATGTAACAGGATTAATGAGATTCTGGAGGGAGAGTTGTTGCCTGTATTGTTATGAAGCTCTAGAGTCAGAGTCATTTATTCTGGTTTCTTTTTTGATGTTGCCACTTATTCATAAGACTAAATGCAATTGTGACTGATTGCTAAATTATATTTCACTGTGTAAACGCCTGCCCTGAGCATGTCCAGTCATTCCTTGTTACATCTGAAATAAGTTGTTTGTGTGTTTTATTCTATTGCATTTTTTAAAGGTGTAACAATGACGATTTTAGTGATGTATGTATTATGACTGAGGTTACAATTATTCATGAGGCCATGCATTATAAGGAGCCTAAAAGGGCTTAATTAATGCATTAAAAAACTTATATAATGCATTATATATAGGATTTAAGTCAAGCTTTACCATTTTTTTAAATCATCATTGTGGCACGCTATATATTTGTATTAATTTATGACAACTCTTCAATATTCAGCACTCAAAAAAATGATTTTAGCTCTTTGTTCAATTTCATTAATTAAAATGAGCATATACGACACAATCCTGAAATGATTCCAGCTTAATTTCATTAAATGTAATCAATGTAATCTTTTAAAAATTTGGTTTACCAATTTTTTTTTTAATTGAGTCAACATGGATATTTTTCGTTCGTCTTAAAACTGGATGTTGCTTTCATATACAGACTTTGACAAATATTTATCCATAATTTTCCTTATGAAGAAAAGGATGTGAAAAGGCTGTATGTTTCAGTCATGACATAAAATGAAAAGTATGAAAACTTATAGTGAAAGAAATTCAGTGTCATCCATAACAGTTTTTCAAAGAACACTGCTTATCAATAAGACTGCTTGAAAGAGGAAGTGACAGTCAAAAAGAGGAGAGTTGTGCAGCTTATTTAAACTTCCCTCTGAGATTGAATGCCCATCACTGAACTTTTAGATATGATGAAGGCTTAGTCAATAGCCTTGGCTATTCTTCAGGGTGAGTTAATACACTTCTGTGCTGAGTCACTGAGGGTTTGTGCTCAGTTCACCTTATAAAGATTCAAATATTTTGAGACAACAACCAGCTAAATCAATATTGTAATGTGATAGAAACTCGAAGGACGAGTGAGAATGTGATCTATAAGCAGTGAGTTTAATGAACAAAAGCAAAGAAAATGCACTAGGGAAACAAGGAACACGAGCAGAACTGAGAATGGCAATGAGACACATAACTGTGATAACACACACGTGCAGCGAAACACATTCAAGACCTGACAATGAATGCTGGAAACTGAGGGGTTTATATACACACAGGGTAATGAGACTAATAAGAAACATCTGGAAACAATCAGGCAACTAATCAATGGAAAAACTATAATGGGACTACAGGAAACCAAAAGTCAAACTTTTTTACGTTTCCATGACAACGATGTACTAAAAATGTAAAAAAATTTTTTTTTTTTGCGTATACGACAACTTTGTCAAAACAATCCCAATCACACGGATCTGCAAAAACAACTAAAAACACTATCTATACGAATATCGGCGAAACCACCGGAAGTAAGTGGGCGCCATTACTGAGCTGTTGCTGGGTAGCGTTGCCGCCATTGTCTCCTATTGTTTTAGTTGGAACTTGCGTCCACTGGAATAAACAGCCTGCGATTTACGACTGTCACTAACGTTAGAACTTTTATAATGTCGAGTGGGAACATGTTCCGTTGTAAATTGTTTCAATGGCGGCAGTAAAATTTCAATTTGGAAGAGAAAACGGTAACGCTTCCTTTTACAGTACAGTACTTACAGTGTACTTACAGTGTACTTACCTAGAAAGTACTGGCTAATTTAAAAGTAAGTACATGGAACAGGGGTAGGTTAGGTTTAGGGTTAGTACTAGTTATTACCCAGTAATTGTAGTTACTAAAATAAGTACATAGTATTTACATGGGTAACTGGAATGTAAAAGGAAGCATTACCGAGAAAACATTGTGAGCTACATAAAATACCCGAGGTTGACTGCCCCTGTCTGGTGCCATACGGTTCTGCTGGTATTATTAAAGGTTTAAAATAACAAATTAAATTAAATATAATGCAGTTTTTGTTATAATAACAATTATTTAATGACATAAGTAAAAAAATATAATAAATATGTAATATAGTGCTCAGCAAAATCTCCTCTCTAGCTATTTTTTCTATTCAATTAACATGCTATGGTCATTAAATGGCTTTCCTGAGCGAAATGTAACGTTTTGTAACATAATTTTTTCTCCTGCTGTTATATTAACCTCTTTCCATGGTTTAAAAAACACTAATTGGTTCGATATTATGTATACTTTCTAGCTGACCTGACTATTGCCTTTTGCAATGTGAAAATTAGATATAATAATGGACACATGAAAAAACATGAATTCGTTTATTCGATGTCATCATTTATTTGTTTGTTGCCAAATGGACAGATCTTTTTATAGTTCCTTGTTAGCTAATGTTAGCCTAGCTAGCTTGCCAAGCTATTTTCATAGATAATCTGTAAGATCGTTTGTACCTTCATGCGTGACTGGAGGCCACTGTCTAACATCATCAACCCAACAAGTCATTCTGCCTGGATGTAGCTGTCATCGAGGGTGCGTTATCACCATAGACGGTATAATAACGGAGGTTTGATAAGGTAACGCCATGCATTGAGGTAATGGTCAGAATCCGCCACAAGATGGCAGCCTACACAGAACGCTGTCGAATTCGTCTATAGCTTGTTTTCATATGACGTCACGCCACTGCGTTGCCATGGCGCGAAATGCAAATGGAGGGCAGGAAGTGATTTGCTATATTTAGAAAGCACTATAACAAACTCAAAATGCCTATGTTTTGCATTGTTTATCGTTACTTAAATAGATCAAATCACAGAGGAGTTTTTGATTCGTGTACCAAAAGTTGTTGTTCATAAGGGGGGAAAATGCTAGAAATTGACAGAAAATCTCTGGAAAAAAAAACGGCTTGCAAACCTACGTCTGCGGTTCGGAAGGAGCCGAATGGGAAAATGCCTGTGTGTGCAGTGATCACTTCGTCAAAGCAAAGTTAAGTTAATACAACTTAAGTGGCTATGTTTGTTTAACGTGTAATGTTTCCGAACTTTGTAAAGTCAAAGTATGTCTGCAAGACGAGGTAGTTGCTGATATCTACAGCCTCAATGGCAGGAAAATATTTCAATTCAGTTGAAAAGTCGCTTCTCTTCATAACGTAAGGATCACGTCCAACATATGTTTAATTTTTTGTTTATATCTTTCTTTTGTAATAGCGTGTAACGTAGTACAGTGTGGACTTAATTCCTCCATCTCGTCCATTGCGCTCTTCACTCCCTGCCCTCCATCTGAATTCCGCACGTTATCATAATCACGTGACTGAAACCCTGCTATTAGCTGACAGGCCAGTTGGTGATGTCACTTTGTCATTATCATTTTTGATTACACAGAGATGATAATATCGGTTTCAAAAACTTGCAGTTTGTGTTTTGAGGCCACCAAACGCTGGTGTCAAAATTAATGGCCAAATGCATATAAAGGATTTTTTTAAAGCACAGGGAATACAAACATTTTTGATACTCACAGATGTAACAGTCCGGAACAATCCATGTAAACAGTCCATGTGTAATGTAATGTGTTCATTGTAATGTGTTCAGAGTAAATGTGTTCAAAAACTGTTCAAAAGTATCCATCTGTCTTCAGGTTATGGCTTTTTGTGAGAACTGGTTTCAAGACCACTGTGACATGAGGAATGTGGAAATGTGTCAAAATTACTAGCTTTCCTGTATCTCAAACAGTAGTGTGTTGACGCTTGCAACACCAAGGTCATGGGTTAGATTTTGGCATATTACAAAAAAGAAAAATGCTGGATGGAAAAGTCAAAATATGCACAAATTCAAAAAATGCACATAATAGCATATGCACACAATCAAGTGCCCAATGCTTATCGGATGCAATTTTATCCGATAAGAAAACATACGCATACACGACAATGGAAACACATTTACTGAATAAATTCCTCGAAGTGCTCCAAAAAAGACGAGGGACTGCAATGGGATGGCATAACTGGAACATTGTTATCATCATTGGTGTGAAAGGGCCTTTATAAACCATGAAACAAACCGACTACAAGGTAAATCAAAACAAACTTTGATTTGAAAAAAATATAATTATCGCAATTCCTGCTGTTAAACATGACTATGTAAAAAAATAAGTTGATATAATGTAGGATGACAGCTTCAACAAAAAAATACCATCTTTCGAAATCAGTTCCTCAATGAATGGGATTTTTTTTTCTTCTGGAGGACTGCTACACTCTATGGCCCCAAAAGGAGCCATTTTGAAGAATTTTGACACAGTTCACACATTATATATAATGAAGGCATCCAGTCACCACCTGCTAACAGAGAGACAGTCATCGCTTTGGAGGGCGAGTAAATAATGACAGAAGTTTTGAGTAAACTACTGCTTTGATGAATGTGTGAAATTCCTGACAAGTCTCAAGTCTCTCAGTTCCAGATACTGTACCTCATGCTACAACTTTGACCTGTGAATGATCCTTCTGTTCATGCTGACTAATGTGTCTTTGTAACTGGATAATTTCCCAACCCAATAAAAGACGAGAAGACAGAACCCTTGGTAACCGGATCTCTATTTAGCTTTAGCAGGCTAAGGTGAATCAGATTAAAGGCAAAGGCTATCAAATAATGACTTAATGACTTAATAATGACTTCCTTAAGCTGGATGGAACAGTACACCATGATGCTTTAAGATAATTTAATAGGATCTGAGTAGCAAAACCCAGGAGTAGCAGTAGTAGGTTACAGAAAGGAAAACCAGGTGGCAGATACTACAGTTCCAACTCTCCATTCTTTAGTAATGCAGTCCTACTCTTGGACACCTTTAATTATTAAGACCTGAAGAATGGCCCTCCGAAGGCTTGAATGTTGATTTTCACTCTCAATGTGACCTAGGCCTAGGCTATTGCCATCAGTTTAAATATATATTTCCCATATGCACCAGGAAAATTTCCAGGCACATAATACGTGAACATGGGTGGTTGCTAATATTTTCAGTTACACTTTATTTTGATGGTCCACATTAGAAATCCGACTAGCTATAAGGAACTTTGCTTGCCTGGGAAAACCCAGACAACTTCCGGCAAATATAGATTTGCTCCTAAAGTTAGTCTGAGCTCATTCAAGCCAATTTCCAATCCGTCGAAATTCGAGGCACCAATCAGAAACGTTGGGCGGGCTTTACACGATGACGACAGTGCTGGGATTTTGAAGCAGATTTTGTAGCTTAAATTACAAAGATGGATGCCGCCGTCAAACATCACTCACGTCTGTTTTAAGCGTTTTGAACGTTTCCTTTTTGTTAAAAACCGACCAGGCCGCCGCTCTGCATATGTCATCTCCTTCATCGCTCTGATTGGTTTTAGGTCTCATCCGTGACGTCCTTTGGTGACGCCCCTCTGGAAATTATTTGTCTCTGCACATTCTGCCAGACCATAACAGAATGGTCTGGTTTTAACCAGGCTAGAACTTTGCACTTATATATCAACTAACTCTCAATAAAGTATTTGCAAATGTCTCTGCTAACTCTTTCTCATTTTCAGTGTTCCTCCAACATATATTTTACATAAGTAGCTTTGCAAAGTACATGTCAACTTATTCCACTAACCAGAACCCTAACCTAACAGTCTACTGTTTTCGTGTTTCCATCCGCAATTACCAGTAACTATGTGTCCCAGGATTTTTTTTCATAGGAACTTTCTTTGCCCCAGTCCGCTTGCTTACTGTGTTTACACTGCGGACTGAAGCACGCGGTCCGGGGCGGGGAGATTATTTAGTGACGACTTGAACTGCGTGCGACTGCTCTTCCTAGCCTGCACGTTTGTTTTGAGTTTTGTATGGAGGACATTCAAGCTTTGATGCTTTGTGTGTGATTGGTTTGCTAACGAGGTAATTAAAAAAACGGCAGAAAAGAGACGAGCACCCAAAGAAAAGCTTGTATTCAGAAAGTATTCAGAAAGCTTGTAATGCTAGATATAAAAGTAGACTTTGTTATCAGCGGACATTGACCGTGAGATGGATGGGACGAACGCGCGCCATCGGGCAGAAAGAATAGGGTGGGAAGAACCAATCAGCATGTTCAGCGCACAAGTCCCACCCCGAAAGTTTCTCGAACTCCAAAAAAGTACTACCTCGCCAGCAGGGACTTTCTGGGAGGGAAATTTTCACCTGGAACTTCATTTGTAACACACCGATTACCACCCCAAAGTTCCTAGTTCCTGGGAAAGTTCCTGCGGTGGAAATGCGGCTTAAGTACTCTAACAGTCCACTGAACAGTCTACTAATGAGAGTTAGTTGACATGTAGTTGCAAAGTTGCTTATAGTAGAAGTAGACTATGGAAATGAAGTTTAATCCGGATTATCTAGCACACTGCTAGTTGATTTCTGAGTGTTTATGTACTGGGCTGGCCCAAGTCAAAGACTTAATAATCAGCGCAGTCTCATCTGATTCGTGCATATAACTGACGCCTTGGGACGGCCTCTGACCATTCGTCAATACATGCCTTTTAGGGCCCCTCAAACGTCGGGCAGATGACGTGTATCGGATCCTAACTCTACCCCAGACCTAAACCTAACCCTAAACCCAACCTCGTCACCTAACTGACGTTAAAGGTAAAGTGTCAGTTGTATGACGGCCCGGGATCATCATCTACTGACGTTTAAGGGGGCCCTAAAAAGGCATATATTGACGAATGGTCAAAAGACGTCCCAAGACGTCAGTTATATGACGAATTGGGATGAGACTGTGTTAAATAAATCATCATCTTGAGCAAAATAAGCAAGCTGACATTTACATTTAAATTTATTCATTTAGCTGACGCTTTTATCCAAAGCAACTTACAATTGCTATTAGGCTTGCTACGGTAGTCGGTGTTATCGGTGTTACCGGTGTTCAGTCGCAACACCGAGTTTCATAACATGCCCACCGCGGCACCGCGGTTGGCATGTGAAAAAAAAAGTTTAAAGCCTTAAAAATATTGAACGCAATTATGCAGTAGTCGTTAAATCCTGCCTATTAACACACACACGACCCCACAGAAAAGACGCGCGTCGGTATCGAGTTCTAATTTCGGGCTTGAACAAACCATAACACACAAATTATGCCAAAATGTCCATAAGAGCAGTCTTAAACGAACGTAGAGATTTGTGAGAAAATGGGACGCGTGTCAGATCGCGTCTCTGTCAGCAACGGCTGTCCGAATTCGCTCACTCGTTTTTACTTACTCCTTCTCATTCACTCCTTCAAGTGAACAGTATTAGTGGACTAATGTAGGGAATAGGCCTAGTAAATGAGGGTTTTGGGGGCGATTTCGGATTCAACCCATGTTCTCAAGCAGTGAAAAATAGAGGACACTGACAACGCGTTGACAGACAGGACCGAGCAGGTAATATTTAATATGAAACAGTCTCAACTTTCAAATTTGGTCAGTCAAAGAAAATCAAACAATAAATAGGCCTACCGTTTTGTGGCTCTTTAATGTGTCGTGACAGATTGCCTGATACAGCCAAGTTCCACCGACGTTAATACTAACTCTCCTGACTGCTTTCTGACTGATCCTGTCAGATCATGTCTGTCAATCAAACTCCAAGCGAAGGATGAATTGACGCTAATTTAAAAGTGAAAGTCTAGTTTCGTTTTCAAACTAGCGCATATTCAGGGCACAATAACAAAACAGTTCTTTCCCGCACTACCGCACCGTTATGTATGCCCGTGAAAACTGTGCGCATTTTACGTTTGCCTTTAAATTAGCGATTTAAAAGCCCCGCTGGTGAGACTACCGGTATTACCGGTGTTGTCACACGTCCAATTAACCGGTGAGAAAATATCCTCACCGTCACAACACTAATTGCTATATATGTCAGAGGTCACACGCCTCTAGAGCAACTACTATAGGGGTTAAGTGTCTTTCTCAGGACACATTGGTGTCTCACAGTGGATTCGAACCAGGGTCTTTTATTTATATATAGACATTCATCTTTTATTTATATTTTTACAATGTCATTTACGTATTTTATTTTGTCAAGTTCCGTTTTTGAAAAGTGTGCATGTATGTGAGCCTATAACTAAATCTGGAAATAAAGCAAACTAACTAAGAAAAATTTAATTAGCCCTCGGATGACATATTCATTCATACTTTATAGCAAAAATGTGCCATTATTAATTAGATCTCAAGCAGATTCATTAAAAGAAGTTATTACTATGAAGGAATGAATGAATGAACACATGAAAGCATGAATACATGAATAAAGTCGAACAATGTACAGTTCATCTGATTGGTTAGACAGGAATCATCATTTCATGGATATAGTGGTATAAGCAGATAGCCTCGCATTGTTCATTTGAGTTTAATTTGGGATCCAAGTCAAAAACTGCAGAGGTGATGGAAGGATGAGAGCAGTCTGATAAGCAGTGCCAACTGAGGTCACAAAACAATATAGCTCAGAAGAAAGTCTTGATCCTCCAGGGGGAGAGGAAATCGAGTCATAAATGGAGAAGACGTCTTTATGGCACTTGTGGTGTCAAAAAGAGATGTCAAAGAGGCAGTTAGTATGAAATGGGTGAACAGAGCCACTCTAACACACTAATTCAAAATTGATTTGAATCTAGGGATTTACACAACAAATCATTTTGGTATTTTGGTGTAGTCACTACTTCTGTGTGCTTGAAACAAAACCAGATGGAAAAATGATGCAAAATGACCAGTTGGTGCAATGAATTATTTAGGATACATTAGTTTAAGAAACATGTGAACTTTATGTCAATGGATATATTTACAGAAACGTTAAGTCATTCCTCTTTTTGCGATTTCACTGACTTAACTTGACTTCAAAGGTGTGATGGACTCCTCATTTTCTGTGACATTATCACTTCAAACTCTTGCAATTTTAATGTTCCCCTTAATACCTTTTAGTATATTGAAATTTTGAATGTTTGACATAAAGGTCCATTCTAGAGATAATTATAGTCATTTAAATGTAAGAACAATCATAAATCAACAGAGATTACTCTATTCACTAATTGAGAAATCACTCATGAAAAGCTGGATAAATGAAAAAGTCATGCTCAGGGCAATAATTTGACAAAATCAATTTTTTTTTATTGAATAAACAAAATTGCAGTTCAATATTTTCTTACTCTCATAAAAAAGGTACAAAAGCTGTCACTGGGCTGTACCTTTTCAAAAGGTACACTTTTGTATCTTAATGGTACATATTAGCACCTAGAATGTACATATTAACACTTAAAATGTACATATTAACACCTAAAATCTACATATTAAGCACCTAGAATGTACATATTAACACTTAAAATGTACATATTAACACCTAAAATCTACATATTAACACCTAAAATGTACATATTAGCACCTGAAATGTACATATTAACACCTAAAATGAACATATTAGCACCTAACATATACATATTAACACCTAAATTGTACATATTAACACCTAAAATGGACATATTAGCACCTAACATGTACATATTAACACCTAGAATGTACATATTAACACATAAAATGGACATATTAGCACCTAAAATGGACATATTAACACCTAAAATGTACATATTAGGTCATAAAATGGACATATTAACACCTAAAATGTACATATTAACACCTACAATGTACATATTAGCACCTAAAATGTACATATTAAGACATCAAATGGACATATTAACACGTAAAATGTACACATTAGCACCTAAAATGGACAAAAGTTTACCTTTTGAAAAGGTACAGCCCCAGTGACAGCTTTCATACTTTTTTCTGAGAGTGTAGGGAGTCTGGAAATCCTCAAGCCCTGTCACTATAAAGACTAGTAGCTAACTTTATAGCTAGAATAAATCAGTGAGTGATGGAAAGCAGAAGAAATGTGTTTTATTGGAAATTGTTATGACATTTTAAGAGTACTGGCATGTCATTCTAAAAAAGGGAATAAAATCATTTCCCCCTGCTTGATGTTTGACTGATTTGTGACATTGAAATCTTCATGTTTCAGCTGCCAATCAAACAGTAAGATCTGCCAGTCAAAGCATGTGTGCATCTGTCTTTAGAGAAGGTTAAGTGACTTTGAATTATTAATGTCTTTCATTCTGTACAAATGTGCTGGATATGTGAAGTCATCCTGAAGTTTGTCTTTAAATGCTTGTAGAGATCTGCTTTGACATTAGCCATTAGCAATACAAATGTGATTTCAGTTAATGCACTTTACTGGGAACAAATCTGAAACTACTGTCTTTTTATGTTAAAAACATTGGATTAAACTATATCTACACAAGGCTCAAATGTAATTTATTTTTAGCCAGAAATGTTTCAAACCCTTGTGGAGGTATCTGAGATCAAGAAATCTCATACGCTTGAAGAAAGCATAAAGCCCTGGAAGTACAGGATCTGGATACCACCTTTATACATAAAAAAAAAAATCCACAGAGGACACAGCTTACTTTTAAATGGCTGTCAAAAATGTTTTTACTTGCATAATGGGAAAGTTATGGCACTGACTGCCAAAGCTAACCAGCTGAACCTGTGATCATAATTAATAATGAATTTGATTTAATTTACTATAATGGGTCATATGCGTTAGCGAAAACAGTAATGCTAATATTAACACTACACGTTACATTACATTTTAAACTAAAAAACAATTGTAATAATATTTCACAATATTAATGTTTTTAGATTTTGATCAAATAAATGAGTATAAGAGACTTCTTTCAAAAACATAATATTAATTATTCCAAACTTTCGCCAGCAGTGTTGACAAAAATTTAATTTGACATAAAATAACCCAGGCAGCAATATAGTGCGTGGATATGCGTGGAATGTCCAGATGGCCCGGATAGTGTTGGCCCAGTGGCCCGGATCTGGGCCAACACTATGTTGCTGTCTAGGAAAGCATTTGTTTAACTTAAATACGTTGTACAGTATGTACAGTCAATTTCCTCTGGCCTTATTTTTGCCGTTAAGACCACCGAGTTAAATAAAATACAGCATAGCCTGACTTTGCCAACCTTGTGAGTGCCCTTTGTGCTTTAAAGGTCTCCTGAGCCTGATCTGAGAGATTCTCTTATCCATCACTAAGATTTGATTTGCACTTCAAAGCACCAGGGGAAGAAAATTAAAGAAGGAGTCAAAGAACCTCCCAGACTGGGATCTTATTTAATTAAATCAGAAGAAAAGGGAAATCAATTTGAATGAAAGGCCTCTTTCCATGCAATCGCAGCCCAGTTGGGCACAGAGGCATATGCGATTTGGCATCTTGCGCTTCACCCATTAAGGATTGCGGTGATACATTAATGAGCTTGTGCACCTCTCTGTGCAGTTCAATGCAGCAATCTACATTCATAAAGACAGCTATTCTCTCACTAACATCTACCAGTAGATGCTCTTTCCAATGGATTTTGGCCAGCTTTCCTGATAACATTTCAAATTGTCTCAGACCTGAGACGGGGATCGAGACGCGCACATAGTACAAAGACACTTTGGTAATGCCTCAGCATGATAGTGTCTAAAGTACATGTGAAGCTAGTCCAATCCTGATTGGCATTGAGTCATGAAGTATCGTGTGCCTGCCCTGGTGGGAAACCTGTCCGGGTACATCTCAAGATAAGAGCACTCAAGTACTCAGTGTGGAAGGAAGGTCCAGACTATAAAATCAAATAAATGTGTTCGGGGAGGCTCCATGAAGGGCCTTTGAGGTTGCCATACCCCTTGTAGAGTGCACTGATCAGCAGAGGTGAAGGCATGCCGCCTGGCTCATATACTGTAGAGATTGCCTCAACAATCCATTTACTGATGGTCTGCTTTGACGCTGGGGACCCCTTCCTGGGAGACCCAAAGCACAATTACAGCTGGTTCTTCCATGGGGAAACCTATGCACATAGGCCTCCAGAGCCCTAATCTGTAAAGTTGTAGCTCTCTTGGTCTGCCGACACATGCGGTGGAGGATGGAAGGCCTGGAAAACAATATTAAAGACCTTGCAATATTATTCAGCATCCAGGGCACACAACCTGGTCAAGGGTAGATATGGAGTCTCACTCTCCCAGGAGTGAACACCAAACAAGAGGGAGATAAGGACAGGGCTTGTCTCCCACTCTCTTAAGGGATGTAATTGCAAGTAAGAAAGACACCTTTTGTGAAAGGAACGTCTTAAACACAGACTGAATGAGTTTGAAGGGTGCCAGGGAAAACCCTTTCAGAACCACAGCCAAGTCCCGAGTTGGATACCTACTGTAGCATGGATCGTGGGCCTCTTCCTCTGAGCACCATGAAGGAAACTCCCCAATGGTGCATCGCGCTAAACAGTGCATGGAAGGGCAGCTATAGCTGACACGTAAACCTTAAGCGCGGACAGGAAAGACTCCCTGAGAAATGATCTTGAAGGAACTCCAGCACTGAGGCCACTGGCAGCAGCCCCTCGGGCAGTGATGTATTCAGCATCAGGGGAGAGATAAAAGTCTCTTCCCTCCTCGGCATCATCCTATAGCCGTTCTCTTTCGAGCCCATGATGTTGGAGTACACGTAACCTGACGAGCTTAGTAAATGACAAGAGAACGGCTTCTTCCACAATCTCGATAACTCAATGTGGAGATTGGGAAAGCCTGATGTTAAGGCTGTGCATGGCTAAACAGAAAATGTTTGTCTCATTTGCTTTTCCGTTAGTCACTTGATATTAAGTTTTGGCCACAGCACGGCAGTAAATAGCGAACACCTGAAGCTTTTGTGTGCTGGCTTCCCTTTGTAGCTTATATGGTGCACCGTCACACACTACATCATGACACAATGCCAATTAGGATTGGAACGCTGTCAACCTGGAGGCGTTTCCCAAAGAGTTGTTATACGACGCAGTGTGAGTTCTCTAAAGGGAACACACTCTTAATGTCACCAGAAAATCAAAATGGGCAATTCTTGTTTTGGTTAATGAAATATTGTAGCCTGGATGCCAGCCCGAGCTCCGCCCACAACATTTTTTGGACGGGAAGTTTGGTTCTGGATTCTAATCCATTGAGGAGTAATTATGATCGGTTCAGAAATCATTGGGCCAATCAAATTGCCAGGCGGGCTTTATACAATGATGGACAGGTGATCTGAAGGGACGTAATCATCACGTGATCAAAGAAGCGTCTAACTGTCAGAACCTCGCCGGAGGTGGTACAAAAAAAGCAGGAACCGGTACAACTTTTACACAGTGGAAAACCAAACAAAGGCAAGCCGAAGTTACGCCGAGTCGAGAGCAACGTTTGGGTTCCCTAAGTAAAAACCTCATAGGAACATTTATTTTTTAGTTCTGATTCACCTTCGTAGCAGGATGGCTTGGTTCATGGCTTTTAGCTCTTTAAGGGTGGGGTATGTGATTTTCTTTTTTGACCATTTTTTCAAAATCACTTGAAATCCTATTCCTAACCCACTTACAGCCAAGCAGTTTGAAGCAATAAAATGAAAATTAAGCAATTTAACCATTTGTGGAACAGACAGGACTCTAGAAACTCCAGCCAATCATTTCCAAGACCACCAAGAATCATTGGACAGAAAGTGCATCAATCAAATGGTCGTAACATACCCCCCTCCCCCATTCCCCCTCGAGCGAGTCAGGGCCAGTGTTGGTGGAAAGAAGGTAGGACCTTTTGAGTTGTGTATTTTCAAAATCTGACTGCGTTTTGCAAAATCCAATACCCTACCTTTTAAAGAAAACTTTTTTTTAATCCCTATGGTAAATAAATGAAAAAAAACAACTCTTTAAATTATATTATATTGTTGTCTGAGGTCAACTTATGACGTTCGCTTGGTTTTTGCATTCAAAAATATCAAAATGAATGGTTTCAGCTGAGAACCAACTCAGCTGAAAAAGTGGACAGGCACTGTTGCACTCTATACCACAACGATCCAATGATTCAATCAGCGTACAATGACTTTAATTACTCACCCTCATGTTGTTACAAACCAATACTTTTATTCACCTTCGGAACACAACTGAAGATATTTTTAATGAAAAGATCTTCTGTCCCACTCTTGACAGCTACGCAACCACCACTTTGACGCTTCAAAAAGTTCATAACATGAAGGCGAGTAAGAAATGACAGAATATTCATGTTTTGGTGAAATATCCCTTCACAAAAATAATTACTCCCTTGCTTGAAAGGTCTGGTGATTTGGAAATTCTGACAGGTGCATTAAAAATATATTTTTTTTCTTACAAAACTAATTCGTTGTGCTAGCTGTATAACACTGTTGTGACTTCAGGGGTGAGGATGCACAACCACCATCCTGTTGTTTGTTCACTGAAACGGATGTCTTCATTTATCAAAATAATATCATGACTTCTGAGCCATTAAAGGTCGGGATCAATGTAGCGCATGTTGTTTGGGCATTGTCAAAGAATGAATGGTGTTCAGACAGGTTAATAAACTCTCTTTCCGAAAGCCATGCTTCATCAAGGAACATAATGTTAACAGAATACCAAATGAAGTCACTGCTTTCCAGCTTTACGAGCCATGTTCGTCATTCGTGCTTCTTGGCTGGACCAAAAGAAAACACCATTAACCAATGAATCAGCAAGCAGTCAGTCTCATCTGTCAGCCGCAGCTTAAGCCCTCAAGCCAAGAGCAGATCTGTCTTTTCCATTTTCCAGTGACATTTGCTGGCAGGGTAAAACGACTTAGACACCTCATTTAAAACCCCACCCTCTCAAGGCCAAGATCAGACAAGGAACCAAGGCGAAAAATAGCACCCAGGGGGATCATCACACGGACATCCATGTGAACATGCTCAAGATGCTCAAATACCAAAGAAATTATGTGATTTGAGTATCAAGACTCAAGATGGATATTCGTGTCTCCAGCAGTGAAATAGTTTCCTCACATGACTGTAAGTGGCAAGTTTAAAGGGTTGGTTGATTGCGATTTCACTTTTTTCATTTTTCATTCAAATTGTGTGTAATGTTGCTGTTGGTGCATGAACAGTATCTGCAAAGATGCAGCGCTGAAAGTTCAGTGTAAGCAGAGATATCGTCTTTTAAAAATCAGGAAGTTTAATGCCTACAAAAATGACTTGATTGGGACTACAGCTGGGTTTTAGACATCACTAACCCACACGTTTACATCAACCCTCCCTCCGTAAATATGCAAAAGGGCATGGCCATATTTCTGCGGCTCGTCGGAAGTGTGTTATGTTCACTCAGCTGTCAGGTCTTCTGTGTTCAGGCTTCCCACGAATGCTATAGTTCGTCAACAATGGATACAATTTATGTTTGATTATGTTCCTGAAAATTACATAGCTCTCTGTGCTGTGCATTTTAAGAAAAACAGCTTCTAGAATCCCCACAAATTCAACACCGGATTCAACAAGAAACTGTTACTAAAACATGAAGCAGTTCCAACTTTAAAACCAGAGGCAGCAGTTGTTGGGCCACAACCTGTAAGTAGGCTAAGACTTAATCATTTTAAATGTATTTGCATGTATAATTTCAGATGTAATGTTTTAGTTTTATCAAATGCCAGCGCTGGCTTTATAGCCACCAGGCTACTAGTTATGCTATTTTGTGTCTACGACAAACGCGTACAAACATTATGGATCTGAATTTTGTATATGTACTAATGTTGTAAATGTATTTTTCATGTATATTTACTTTATGGTGTTATTTTTCGATTTGATCAAGAACGTAAACCAATGCCAACGCTGTATTGTGTATATAGTAGCCAGTCAGTTCGAAGCTATTTGTGTAAGACAAACATGTATTAAGTAAAAAAAATATAAAAGGCAAATTACCATTCAGAAACGTTTAGTAAGAGCCGTGTGTTAGTGAGGTTCTGCTTGCCTCTCTTCATCGCCGCTTTCTGGGTCTGATTCTGGCTCAAACTGATACAGCAGTATCGACACCATTATGTACATTTGACATGAACAACACATGCAACTTTTGCACGTAAAGGTAATGGATGTGAATTTTCCGGACAACGTGCACTACAGTTTAGCCAATCACAACACATCGGCCCAAACTAACCAATCTGAGCCCATTGCCTGTTTCTGAGGGAGTGGTTTCATAGAATCAGGAAGTCAACCGTCGTTCAAATGACAGAGGAGAATGTGGCTTACAATAAAGGTAAAATTTATGAAAAATACGACTTTTTAAAAAGAAAAACCACTGAATACATGTTACATTGCACCCCATAAACACAATCATGCAAAGAAAAAAAGCAGTAAACCACCCTTTAATAAACAAGCCAGTGGGTGGCGGGAAATGATTGTTTGTGTCACTGAATCAATCCCTCAACCGATTTGTTCAAAATCCAATCATTCAGCGATTACTGTTGGCTACTTTTTCTTTGCAACAATCATCAAGCAGTCAGTGAGCGGACTGTGGATGGTTAACATGAGCATCTGAGGCTGAGACTGGTAAAAGAATGATATAGTTAAATAAATGAAAGTGATTATTCAGTTCTGAATAATTGTCCCTTTTAGATACGCCATGATTTAATAAAGGCAGCATTTTTCACTCTGGGTATAAGTGCATCAGTATTTCAACATTCACTGGACATGAAAACTAAGGCCTTTTCATCTGGACTTCGGCCTGATTTTGATAATTTTAGTGCCTTCCCTGCTACTCGAGTAATAATCCAGAGCCTCATTTTTCTCTGTTATGAAAAGGTTTGAAAGTGCAGCGCTGTTCATTATCTTGCACTATTTCTCGGTGCATGTAATAGAGCAATTAAAACCTTCCAAGTCCTCTCTGCAATTTAGTCTTTTCACAGCTAAAATTGGGGTCAGGCAGTTACCGTGTGACCATTTCATGGTCATTGGCTCTCTCTCATTCTGCTGGCTGCAGACCCCTGTGTAAAGCGGATGGTCAGCAGTAGATTAAAATCCTTCTGGAACCATCATGGCAACAGGGTTTTACGTGACTAATTTGAAATCACGAAGTGGAGACAATAGCGTTGTTAAAGTTTTTACTTTCAAATACATGAGATTGGTCATTCATGTTGTTGTTGTTTTTTAGAGTTCAAAAAAAGTATTTCCTGCATATCGGGAAAATTACAAATATGAGAATAACAGAAAAAGGGGAAATTATAAAGCCTACGTGGAAAAATCCTACATGAAAACCGATAGCAGACTCAAGCATTTGTAAAATTGGGAAGGAAATGCAACAATAAAGAGAGATTTAACATTTAAATCAAACCTTTGCTCAAACTAGCCTGCACATTTCCACAAAATGTTCATTAAAAGTCTAGTGAACCCCTACTTGTTGATTTATTTGTTGTTCCTTATTATACCTGCCCTTTTAAATGAATGTTAAAATGTTTGCAGCATCAGTAAAGAGCTTAGTGTTTACCATATTAAATCAGTTCTACGTAATTCTAGTAATTGTCCGTGACAATCAGGGGATAAAATGTGCAGACTCAGTATCGCTGTAAAGTATATGCTAGTTGACCTGTCACAAAGCAGGCCTCTGGTGAAGATGTGCGGTCAATAGAGCCATCCATCCAGACCAGCCGAGAGCAGTGTGACGTGCCTCATGTTACTGTCAGAATCCACACCTGCTGAGAGACAATGAGCTTCAGGCTAAACTGGACTCTTGAACAGTTTTACAGGGCAGATCTCTGACTGAGCTGAAAAAACCGATCAGCTGAGCGTCCAGTGAGCTTGAGAGTAGTGGTCAGTCCAGGGTCAGGAAACTGTCAGAACAGGAACTGGATCTTATGATCTGCGAAGGACCTGAGGGTAGATGGCATATTCAGTTTGACATGAATGTAAACAAGGCTGTGAGGGATAGACATAGTCTGTTCTACTGCTGTGTAGCTAGTCTATTTATTTTTTTTCATAATTAAAGGCTTTTAATATTATTTGATTTGCTGTTTTGAAAAATGTTTACCATTCAACATTAAAATGGGTTAAATGTGTACATAGCTTAATTAAACCAGACTTCTTATAATTCTAATGAAATGGGTTGCATTTAAAGGGGTGGTTTACTGCTGTTTTTCTTTGCATGATTGTGTTTATGGGGGCAATATAACATGCATTCGTGGTTTTTCTTTTTTTAAAAGTCTTATTTATCATAAATTTCACCTTTATTGTAAGCCGCTTTCTCCTCTGTCCTTTGAACGACTGGTTGACTTCCTGATTCTATGAAACCACTCCCTCAGAAACAGGCAATGGGCTCAGATTGGTTAGTTTGGGCCGGTGTGTTGTGATTGGCTAAACTGTAGTGCACATTGTCCAGAAACTTCACGCCCATTACCTTTACGGGCGAAGTTGCATGTGTTCATGTCAAATTTACATAATGGTGTCGGTACTGCCGTATCAGTATGAGCCAGAATCAGACCCAAGAGGCAAGCAGAGCCTAACCACACACGGCTCTTACAAAACGCTTCTGAATGGTAATTTGCCTATATTTTTTTTAACTTTATACACGTTTGTCTTACACAAAATAGCATCCAACTGGCTACTATATACACAAACAGCGTTGGCACTGGTTTACATTCTTGATTGAAATTGAAAAATAACGTCATAAAGTTATACATGAAAAATACATTTACAACATTAGTACATATACAAATTCAGGTCCAAAATGTTTGTACGCTTTTGTCGTAGACACAAAATAGCATAACTAAGTGGCTAAAGCCAGCGCTTGCATTTGACAAAACTAAAACATTACATCTGAAATAAGCATGCAAATTAATTTAAAATTATTTAGCCCACTTACAGGTTGTGGCCCAACAACTGCTGCCTCTGGTTTTAAAGTTGGATCTGCTTTATGTTTTAGTAACAGTTTCTTGTTGAATCCGGTGTTGAATTCGTGGAGATTCTGAAAACTGTCTTTCGTAAAAAATGTGCAGCACAAAGAGCTAAATTACGATTGCAATGTTCAGGAACATAATCAAACATAAATTGTATCCATTGTTGACGAACTACAACGTCCGTGGGAATCCTGAACACAGAAGACCTGACAGCTGGATAAACACAACACACTCGATGACCTGCAGAAATATGGTCATGCCCTTTTTGCATATTCCGAGGGAGGGTTGATTAATGTATGGGTTAGTGACGTCTAAAACCCGTTGTAGTCCCATTCGAATCGTTTTTGTAGGCATTAAACTTCCTGATTTTCAAAAGACGATATCTACTGCTTACATTGTCTTAGAGGTTTGAGAACGCACCACACTGAAGTTAGACCTGTCAATGTTAATCTGGAGAAACCAAAAATATCAAGTTTAGTCATGAAACTAGATGGCATAGGCTGATAGATGCTTTACATGCAGTCTACCAAGCAATCCCATCATTTACTACATGGCACAAGCTAAATGGCCTTTGCTGATTCGGAGCCAATAAGATATCTTGCTCAACATTTAAATAGTCTGGTTCAGTGTTTGCTGTATAGTCGGTTGTATGCTATCAGGGATCCTCTGAAGCTCCTCCACCTCCCCAGTTCCACCTGCCTAGATCTGATATGGGATTTATGTATGTCTATTCATGCTCACAGCAGCATGTGTGTGTATCTATTGACTGTAGCAAGTTCATACTTGTTCTGCAGCGGCTGCAAAATATTGCCATATTCATTAACATGCCAAAACTACTTTGTTGTCATGACTGAAATAAAATTCTAATGAAGCAGTGTTAAAAGTAGTCGTTAAAGTCGTGGTTGAACTTGTTGAACTTTTATAAAACGAAACTCATTCAATGTGTTTTCTCATTTGTTACAGCAGATATTTCTGTCTGCAGCTTTTTAACCACTAGGCTACACAGAGACAGCTTGAGGAAGGCATCATTAACCTGAGCTCGCACAGCCAATGGTCAATGACTGATTATACCAAAGGCAGCAGCCAGAATCGATATTCAGATCCTGAATGTAAAATCAGCACCAGGCCTGTCTTTGGCTTTGCAAAATGAACACTCCAGTGGTCCATGGTCTTCTGAAATGAAGAGACAGGTGCTTTATCAATGAACAAGCAACAGATACTGCAATCATTTTGTATGTACAATCTTAAAAATAAAGGTTCTCCATTGGCATCAATGATTCCATGAAGAATCTTTTACATCCATGGAACACAAAAGGTTCTTTATAGTGGTAACATTGTCTTTAGATTATTAAAATATGCTTCATATGCTTATTTTAATAACTGTTCAATGAAAGGTTAATTGAGGATAACAAAAATGGTTTATCTATTGCACCACTTTTACATTTAAAGGGAGACTCCACCCAAAAAAACTCACCTTCAAGTTGTTGCAAAACTGTATGAGATTATTTCTTCTGATGAACACAAAGGAAGATATTTTTGAAGAACAATTGGAACCAAACAGTTGTTTGGCAACATTAACTACCATAGTAGAAAAAAAAATACTACACTCTAAAAATTGCTGGATTGTTTTATGTTATTGCTTGATTGCTGGGTCAAATATGGACAAACTCAAACATTGGGTTAAAATGTAATTAAAAACTTTAACCCAATGGCTAGGTTTGTCCATATTAACCCAAAGTTCGAGTGTACACTCTGAAAAATGCTGGGTTGTTTCAACCCAAATTTGGGTCAAATATGGACAAACCCAAATGTTGGGTTAAAAATGGGAATTCAAAAATTGAACAGTTGAAAAGTGATAGTTGAAAGTTGGGCTAAAATTTTAAATTACATTTTGACCCAATATTTGGGTTGTCCATATTTGACCAAAATGTGGGTTAAAACAACCCAGCATTATTTAGAGTGTATGGAAGTCAATGGTGCCAAAGTTCCAATCATTCTTCAGAATATCTTCCTTTGTGTTCAGCAGAAGAGAAACTCACACAGGTTTGCAACAACTTGAGGGTGAGTAAATGATGCCAGAATTTTCATTTTTGGGTGGAGTATCCCTTTAACTACATAAAATAACTACAATAAAACATTAACATGCATATTTAGTGTATCCTACATATTTTTTTCTGATATATTATTTTAAATAATTGCCTTTTCCTTTTCAGATCATTAGTCATTTAGTTCCTGGTAAATACTGCAGGTGTCAGGATGGTCTCAGCATGAATGAGCACTTTACCTCTCCAAGCTGAGTGCACTAAAAACCGCCTCAATCATCATTTCCAGTTGTTTTATATTTGGACCTATCAAAATATGGGGATATCTGAGTGGCTCTTTTTGTAAGTATTTTATCCATTTGCACTGGTTTGTCCATTTTGCAGAGCGCTTGCCAACTAGATGGGCTTTATAGTATAGGCACTGAAATCAGCCAAGCACTGTAAAGTGCCCTTTGCCTTTCCTTACATAAATTTAAACAGTTTTTTGTGTTTTCCCCGCTGATATCTGGCCACACCATTCAACAGTATGTGCAACTGATTTGAGCACAGTTTCCTATATGTACAGTACAAAACAAATACAAAACAAAATTTGTATTGCTCATTGCTTTTGGTGAGAGATATAGACACTGGAGAGGGATGAATCTTTCAAGTTTGCATGTGTCAAGCGTGCATGCTATCAAATAGAGTATTATTTGAAAGGCAATGCATTCAACTGTGTGTGTGTGTGTGTGTGTGTGTGCATGCGTGTGTGAGTGTGTTGAAATTTTGAAGTATACTTCAGTCTTTAGTGGTGAGGATTTTTCAGTGACTTTTTCTGCAGGCTGCACCATTACGCCAGTAGATGGTGACAAGATTGTCTTTTGTGAGTCAAACATTGAAACTTAAAGGGATTCCCCACCCAAAAATGAGAAATTCTGTCAATCATTTACTCGCCCTCAAGTTGTTGCAAACCTGGATGAGTTTCTTTCTTCTGCTGAACACAAAGGAAGATATTTTGAAGAGACAATTAGAACTTGGGCACCATTGACTTTTGTAGTAGAAAAAAATACTTCACTGTAAACGAATGCTGGGTTGTCTTTAACCCAAAATTGGGTAAAATATAAGGACAAACCCAAATGTTAAATTAAAAATATATTTTTAAAAATATACAGTTGAAAGTAAAAGTTGAAGTTTTAACTTTAAAATTACATTTTTAAACCCAACATTTGTGTTTGTCCATATTTGACCCAAATTTGGGTTGAAATAACCCAGCATTTTTTTACAGTGTATGACAGTCTATGGTGCCAAAGTTCCAATCGTTCAACAAAATATCTTGGTCTGTGTTCATCAGAAGAAAGAAACTCATACAGGTTTGCCACAACTTGAGGGTAAGTACACTCTAAACAATGCTGGGTTGTTTTAATCCAAAATTGGGTAAAATATGGACAAACCCAAATGTTTAATTTAAAATTTTAACCCAAATTCAACATTCTCTTTCAACTGTACATTTTTTAATTACATTTTTAACCCAACATTTGAGTTTGTCCATATTTGACCCAAATTTGGGTTGAAATAACCCAGCATTTTTTAAGAATTTCCATTTTTGGGTGGACTATCCCTTTAAACAATTCGTTCAGAAACACTGATTGAATCAAGAATGAAAACCCTCTGCTCTTTGTTGCTCTAAAAACATCAATGCTTGATTTCGCTTTGTCATTTTTGTAAGCTAAAGGAGCTTGTGTCAGAACGGTTCAAGTTACTCTACTGAAGTCAATACCACACTCACATCTGTACGACTTCTTGAATATTCCGCACAGATGTGATTACCTGCAGTAGAATAGTTGTGCCTATCCTATACAACAAAATTGGCGTCCACTGTGTGCGAATAGCATTTAAAGATGTGTGAGCAGGTGCAGACAAGCATATTGTGCTTAAGGATACAAAAGGTTCCAACCACAGCAGAGCTTTCCAGACTGACTATGTTCAGTATGGACTTGACTGTCAATCTCTGCCTCTCTCTCCAGCTCAATATGTGGTCTGATTACAGAGTTAATGGCATGCCAAAGTGGGAGACTCAAGACTCATTACACAAGACTGGATGTTACGTCTGAGAAAATGGAGGTGCCGAATGTTATTTTCCACAGCTCTCAGTGCTTTATGTGTCCAAGATTACTTTGACATTGGAATGAAAGGAATAAGTGGTAAATTCAAGGTCAGTAAGATTTAACTGAAGTTTTTTATGACTTAATGAACCTAATTTCCAGGTTATTTATTTATGTGGGCTAATGAAAATGGCACTGATTATGCCACAATTAAAAATAAAGAACATATATGTTTAGTACATAGTTGTCGCGACCTTATTGACTAATGTGCTTCTTGGCACTGCTGCCAGTTGTGTAACCACTGTTTCGCTATCATCATGGATATATTTGGCTTAATAGACCTTCCATTAGGCAGGCTGGTGACATTAAGCCAGTGTTTAGTCATTCTCAAAGGCATGAAGTGCCTATATGTAAAGCACAAAGCCGAGAAAGGAAAATTGGGTTTGTTTGAAATGACAGGGATGAGAAAATAATGACAGAATGTTAATTTTGTGGTCAACTATTCCTTTAAAAGGGTTAGGTTTTCCAGATTTACTTATTTTGCTTATATAAAAACCAATGTACTTTTTAAATATTGATGGAGAAATATAAAAACTAATCTTCTTTATAGTCAAATCCATTTCCAATTTTGTGGAAAATGTATAAGATAAAGCAACCATTACCACTTTCCACAATTGTTTTACTCCCAAATGTATTTGTTTTGTATTTTCCCAATAGATGAAATCAACTTTTGCTCTTGAGTTTCTTTTCTTTGCCTTAATATTGGATCCAAGTCATAGGTAAGGATTGCAAAATGACATAGCTAGATGAAATCTAAACCAGAATATTTGAGGAATACCAGTAGAGTGATGCCTTGCAAGCACTACCATTTCACATTTAACTCAGATTTGCCTTGTCGATGCTAGAGGTCAGAGGAGAACGGGCCGACTGATTCAAGCTGATAGAAGAGCAACTTTGACTGAAATAACCACTCGTTACAACCGAGGTATGCAGCAAAGCATTTGTGAAGCCACAAGACGGATGGGCTACTCATCTGCACTACAAATAGGAAAAACCTCTGCATTTGTTGCATCTTGATACTAATTAAAAGCAAATCCATAACATATGTTTATTATGTTAATTACACTGACAGTGAGTAGAATTATGCTTTATCAAGTTTGTGGTTATCATAAATGCAGCTAAGCCTGAGGAGTAAAAAATGTTATATAAAATTAAATGTTCAGTACAAGAAACAAATACATACATCATATAGTCATATTCTTAACAACTATAAACTCAAATTTTGGATTACATTGAAAGAACAATAGTTTTCATTATAAAGCCCAAATTGCATAATATTATACAAAAACAAATATTGTACTTTTTATACAAAGGTGTATAATTTGACTGTGGTATGACCCTTATTTTTTGTCCCTTACTTTTCTCTTCTAAAGTTGGCAACCCAATGCACCACAACAGAAGATATAAGTGCAATTCCAAGGTTATGGACTTGACATTTGAAGTAAAAACATGAAATGTTACACCTCAGAGAAAGTATTTGATACCAGTATTGAACCATTTGTATGTACAATCCTAAACCCCTGCAGGTAGAGTCCAGACATCATTAAAAAACATTGCTTTTTTGAGGACATCACATTTTGTTGAAACTATTCTTTGTAGGGAACTGCACAATACTGAAAACATAATAGCCAGGTGGGGTGAAATAAAGAAAGTGCAAGCACAGTAAACAAGATCCAGAAATGGGCTAATTTGCCATAGACTGGAGTGAGACCATAAACGTCTCTCGAAGCTGGAGCAATATCTCTTCTCCAAAAAAAAAAGATGAATTAAGACAGCTTTTTGCGGTCTCACAAAATTGTTCTTTTGGACTAAATGCAGGTGGAACTCAAAAAATTGTAATATTGTGCAAAAGTTCATTTATTCAACTTAAAAGGTGAAACAAATATATTATATAGACTCATTACATGCAAAGTGACATATTTCAAGCCTTTAATTGTTGTAATTTTGATGATTATACTGTTACAGCTAGGATTACAGCTATGAAAACCCCAAATTGGTTTTTAAATTATAACAACTAAAGGCTTGAAATATCTCACTTTGCATGAAACTGATTATATATATTAGTTTCACCTTTTAAGTTGAATTACTAAAATAAATGAACTTTTGCACGATATTCAACAGGGTTTCTGCAGGTTTCAGTAAGTCAAATTTAAGACCTTTTTAAGACATTTTAAGACCATAAACATTGAAATTTAAGACATACACAACGCATTACCAAAAATTTAAATAAGAAAATATTTGAAAAATGATTTTATATGTGTGTGTGTGTATGTGAAATTTGTACTTTGCATTTTATACTGTAAAAACACAATTATAGTTGATTTTAGTTGATCATACCCAGAGATGAAATGGCATGAACATTTCATTTCATGATTACTATGAAATCAATTTGCCAAATGTATGTCGAAACCCAGCAAATAAATAAAATTAGCATGAATATGCACTTTTTGTTTACATAAACATTAAAATACCATTAAAAATGATGGCCAGATTTTAAAGGAGTGTCTTGCAACAGGTTATCTAGTTAAAATAAAGTTTTCACAAAAATAGTTTTATAAACGGATAAACCTCACGTATTTCAGCCTTTAAATGATCTTTTATAAAAAGATTGAGTCAAAAAAATATAAATGACTGACATTCACATCCCCTTATCTTTTATTATTAATAGTAAAATTTGGGCCGATTTTCCTGTTGCGCCTGTCGTTGCTATGTGTTGTTACGGAAGGGGCCGATTGGTTGGTTTTTCGGTTCGTTTGCGGCATTCTAAATCTGAAATGGTGAGATTTTTTCAATCTCGCTGTGGATGCGACGCACCTATATTTGAATGAACTTGAGCGCGCAAACCTGGTGTATGAACGGCCTCTTGGCGAGCTACCTACCTCGTATCAAGCCACGAGCTAATGCTAGCGCGCGAGCGGCGTGTTTGAACCGGTTTGAACCCCTGCACTAGAGCTCCGCTTTGTAGGCTACAACTCAATACTTTTTTGCTACTTTGTAATAACTTTCTGCAGCCAGAGTTTTGGCAAATGAACGAGGGTAAAATCTTTTTAAGACCTGACTAAATCAAATGTAAGACCTCAGATGAAAATCTAGCCGTTTTTAAGACTTTTTAAGGCCTTAAATTTAAAGTTCAGAATTTTAGACTTTTTAAGACCCGCGGAAACCCTGTTCAAATTTTTCCGATTTTCACCTGTATATAAATGTCACTTTTTACCTCTTGTGAGTTTGCAGGTCGGTATACAGATGTCACATCTACCCATTGCAAAATATGACGCATCACATTGGATGGGAAATGATATAAAATGCTTTATTAAGGATTGTTCCGGTCCTATAATTTGATTGGCTGAACAGCGTTCCACAGGGCAGTAATCCTTTTAATGAAGCCATTTACATTTCCAAGGTCTGTACAAGCATGCACTGAACAAGGCCAGTTTCTCTTTGGAGGGTTTGAAACGACGACAGCAGATTTCATGGCTCAAATGCACAGGATATTGTCCAGAAGAATGTCTTTCATCCTTCTGCACAGATATATTTTTTGCAAAATTCATCTCCATCTCAAGAAAGCGCATTCAACCACTGCTTTGCTGAATGGCAGTGCCAATAGTAAAAGAGCAGAATATATGACCATAATAACATTCGGATTCGTTTCACTTCAGTCCAGAACTGCTTGGCTGTGTTTTCCCATGCAACTGTGTCCAGGACAAGGCTCAACAAAAAGGATTTTATTTTCTGCTTGCCCAATCAGGCCATTTTTTACAATTTTCAATTATGATTTCAACAAAACTGCTTCTTTGGCCATTCATATTGTTGAGCAATGCAGGACTCTCTATTGTTGATCAAGCTTACCAAAGTCTTTTTTGTATGTGTATATATGATGCTTGCCGGGGGTTATCTGAGTTATCTTTTTTTTTACTTCGAATGGGTTCAGTGTGGGAAGAGAGCATTGTTGCTGCATACTGGTGGGAAGACGCTTGTTATTTGCCTAACGAATCCAAAGCAGGTTTGACATTCTCTGCAGCTGATACATGGAGATTTAGAACTGGATGCCATAGGTGGCCATGTCAAAGTCATTCATCTGAGGCAATCATTGCTATAGGTTGATTTTTTAGTAACTCTCAATAGTTGGCTCTGGCTCATGGAAAAGCTTTCATGGGTTTGTTCTTTCCATCTAGTTTACTCTATTTGCCACTTGAGCAATGGGCCGCATCTTGTTGATTGGATCTGAGTTCATCTAAAATAGGATCTGGCGCTGAAGTTTCCAATCCTCACCCCTTAGCTAGAAGTGTAATCTCATCTCTTCATATTAGTCAAGCACACCATTGAGACACACACTGACACCTAACCATCTCATGCAAGAAACATGGAGGATTTTAATGGTGCTTCTCTAGCATTAATCGCTGCATATAGTTGCTGATGTAGAGTACTTTGCAAATGTTTGCGGGCTGTTTGTGCATCCGTGCTATTTCATTCTTAATATCCTTTAGTTGCTCCTGTTGCATGTGTGGCCCAATTTCCTGCCTAATGAGGGGAGAACATTGAGTCCGGTGCAGTCATATATCCTTCTCTGCTATCCATTTTTGGCTTGACCACAGTATCTTTATAGCAATTTTTAATGTGGTTTTGGAAACTATTTAACTGATTGTACACAGGCTGAACACATTCTCATCCTTTGACATTCTCATGTGACATTTCGTTCGAAATATTACGCACATGGCACCCTTTAGCATCAATATAACACGCACTGTTATGGGTAGGTTTAGGTCTGGGGTAGGGTCTGCGTCTCATATTTACGCTAAAGGATGTCAGTCACCTTTATGACACCTTGGGTTGTGCGTGTTATATTGACGCTAAAGGGTGCCATGTGCATAGTATTACGGTGAAATGTCATATGGCGTCACCTATATGACGCCAAAGGATGAGATGCGCTCAACAGGCTGCATTTTGAATGTTTTTTTGCTGTAGATTACCGTTATGTAAAAACTAAATAAAATGCTTTCTAAAAATCATCAACAGTAAATATTTTATGTCAAAGGGATTCAACTGAAAAAAGCTTGGGAATCCTATCCACAAGTTTCTGGGGGCGCTACTGTAAAAAATAAAGTGGGTGAAACTTCCGGAACGGTGGCGGAAGTAGCATTCCAATGGTATTTTGTGTGTTAGTTAGCGAAGAGGCTAGCTGTTTTTCGGATAATTATTTTACTATTTAAAGACGCAAATCTTTATGAGAGATGTCGTTACGGAGCTCAGGGACAACATGTGCTGTTCGGTTGTACGTATAACCGGACTAAACTAATTCAGTGGCTTAAACGTGATTGTTTTGAACATAAGCAGAAAACGAAATCAGAGTGATCCTGCCAACGACTGAAGTTTCCATCACCTCCCAAAAGACGACGAATCTTCCTGTGTACATTAGTTTAGCTTACTGTGTTCATTAGTGTATTCTATAAACTCTATCAGCATGTGATTGGATGTTCTGCTACTGATGTTACACCTAAACTCAGGATCAAAGCCTGAGTTGACAGAATACCAAATGTGCCAGTTAATGTATTCAAGTGGCACATTCATTTATAATTTTGAATAAACTCCAAAGCACAATGACTAAGTGTGTATTTTTTATTTTAATTGTTTGTCAGCTCACACAACTGTCTGTCACCATGCCTTGATGAGTATTGATTATTAATAATGTTATTATAATACTCCCAACCAACTACTGCGGAGGGTAAAGGTACTGTTATTTCACCCTTTTTAATTTTGTTGAGGTTGTGTTCCCACACCGTTAGCTAGTTTGGATCGCTATAACTTGAATGACTGTCAACTGTTGAATGAACGAGTGTTAAGTATGTCAAGCTGAGCTTTGTTTACTACGAACCGGAAGACGCGCCCACTTTTGACGCAAGGCCTCATGGGGCGTAGGAAACTTGTGGATACTTTAGGCTATATTTTGACCTCTTAGGCCTCGTCCACACTACTGCGTTTTCGTTTAAAAACGGTGAATTAAAACGAATGTGATCTCCGTCCACATCAGAGTTTTATCTGCATTCCACATTAAAACGACTGAAAACGCGGATCACATGACATTCACCAACACTGGGCATGCGTGTGCCAGTGTAAACAGGAAACGGATTGACTATTTCTCAGATTTGATGAAAAAAAGGAACGTTAGCTAGCTACCTGACCTCTTGAAAGACATGGCAGTTTGATTACGGCCAGATTTAACATTTGATGAGATGAAATGTGTTCTATACTCAGGATGTCTTTGGGTAATTTTGCATCCGTATTTGTACACTGTAAAAATGAAGATTCTTTTCTAATCAATAGAATTGTGGCAACAGATTACAAGCAACATTTTTTATTAAATTTAATAAATTAGAATTGAGTAATAATTAATCAAGTTATTCCTTAAAGGTTAATGATTTAAAATGAGTAAAGTTTACACACACAAAAAATTATGTAAACAAGCAGAATCACTAAAGGATAAAAATGTAATTTTAAAACAAACACCGATCACCATAATGGTGACTTTAATATATGTTGTTGTTTTTTTTTTGGTTGTTGTTGTAAGTTTTACTCATATTAAGTGGTTAACTTTTAAGGAATTAATTTGATGAATTATTACTCAATTCTAATTTGTTAAATTTAATTAATAATATTGCTTGCAATTCGTTGCCACCATTTTTTTATTAGATAATGCATATTCATTTTTACAGTGTACGTGACTTTGATTATGGCTGTCATAGTGACAAGACATGAGCTGAAATATGAGAGGACATTACACTGAGATGGTAAACCCGCAGTAAAAAAAACTTCTTTTGTTTATTATTACCTAAAATTACCCTGAAAGTGTCTAAATGAAGAATAGCTCCAGCATCTTTTCACCTACTCTCTAATTCTTTCTGCTTTCCACAGTCTAGCATGCAGACATGTTTCTTAATGAGGGTGTTTGCTGACTTAGTATAATGTGAGTCTTTACTTTTATCTATTCAAGATCCCTTGTTTTCATTATGAAACCATACTGTGTCTGATGACCTAAAAATGAACCAAAGAGACACATCAATCATCTAACGGTGTCCTCTATACCAGGGGTTCTCAGTCTCCAGTCCTCTGGACCCACTGCTCTGACATATTGTGTATGTCTCCCTTATTTAACACACCTGATTCAGATCCTCAGCTCGTTAGGATAGACTCTATGAACTGAACTGAGTGTGTCAGATAGGAGAAGCATACAAAATGTGCAGAGCAGTGGGTCCCGAGGACTGGAGTTGAGAGCCACTGCTCTAGATAAAAAACCTGTCAAATCCAAACTCAAAAAACTGCTTTCCTTTTAACACAAATCCTTTCACTCATAAAACACATAATTTCCTTGATAATTTCACTGGTTGTTAATGATGAACCTACAGCTATTTTCTGGCCCATGACGTTTTGTCCTGAGTAAGTTTACAATCTATTAAGCTGCATATTTGTCCATCCCAGATTAATTATAACAGGGAATGTTAGACCTTTTTTCTGGCAAGGGTCTTTCAACGTTATAACTCAAATACCCCATATTTCACCCCCTATTATAACATAATCAAGAAATAGATGATTACATGAAAAATATTCTATCTACGGAATACCAATAAATACATCAATCTAATAACTAATTACATCTTTGTACCATTTTATATCTGCAGTCACTTGCGTATACAGTACATTTTAATCTTAATCTTTGTCAGAGAAAGGTAAATTAAATCTTAAAACCAGAAAGAAGAAAAAGCTGTGGAAAATTCTCTGATGTAATTTGCTCCACCTCTTCATGAAACCCAATGAATAATTCATTCTCTATTGTCTTGTGATTCTCTCTTTCTTCCTAATTTACATCCTTGGTAATAATAGACAGTACATCTCTTTTCAAGACTCTCAGGTCTTATTATTAAAAGACCACCAAAGATTTTAGCCTATGTTAGGTATTGTGTTCCTTGCACTGGGAAAATGAACAGACCCTGTGAGGCATAACATTTTTCATTTCCACCTTTACATTCTAATTCTTTATCCTAATTGCAGCAGATGATTCATCTGTTAAAATACTGTGCCTTTTCATTTGCTGCTGGCTCACTTTTTACATGACCCATCACTATCCCAATATTCCAGCATACTGAGCGCATGAAAGGGCAAAGACGGCTATTTTTAAAGAACTGCTTGTGCCGAGTTAAGTGTATGGCAGACTGGCTATGTGTTTTCAGCCTTATTTGATCTATATATGCCTCCTTAATGTATTTCTAAGAGCACCTAAAGGAATGTGCTAAGTCTGTCAATCGCCAGAGCAAACTTGTTTAGTAGTGCGGCTGAGCGAAAGGTTAACACTGAGAACATATTGTGCTGGGAGGAAGAGTGAAGTCACCACAGAGAAGATAGTATGTTTTTATTTCATGACTGAAGCAGAAGTATCAAAGAGATGTACTTCAATCCGATACTCTAGCAGATGGCACTTTATGTGCAGTTGCTGGGGAAAGATGACATTGGAATATTTGCATTGTCTAGTATTAGTACTAGGATCAACACTCAAATGAAAGGTCGATACCATCTTCAATTGAGAGGTTACTTGTCTAGATTGGCAATATGTTTAATCTTTCACTATATTACATCCTTTTTTTATGTAACAACATGAAGAGAACATGAATCTATTAATTTGCCACTTTATATAATTTAAAGTGACAGTCAAAAACCACATGTCGCCTTACTCTACTGTGCGATGCGAATAGCGCGTCAAATTGGCGCGTACCGCGTCTAGTATACTTTTGAACACTTCAAATCCATTCGCGCGTCAAGAGCGAAATTCGACGAGTAAAAACTAAAGTTTCGAATGCGAAATTCACACGGCGTCAGGAAGTCGAAACCCGTTGGCGGCCATCTTTTCATGTTGATTAAGCATTCATTCAGAGAGTCATCACTATGTATTTGCTTTGCTTGTTGGTTGTATTTACATTTATAATAATATTTCATATAATTAAGATATGGAATAAATAACATTCAATACAAAAGGAACATGTCTCATATATATTGAAATAAGGTTTTAAGTGATAAAATATTTGCTTTGTTGTGCACTTGAAGACCACACCAGGCATTTAGTCACATTACAAAATAATTTATTGAAGCATCCAATACTTCACCACGTGAGCAAGCAACTAGGCTTCTGATTGATTAATGCGGCGTAATTGTAACGCCAAAGTTCAGCAGTTTTTGACTCGACTGGCAGACACAAATTCGGTGTCAAACCCGTGAATGCACAAATAGCACTAACTAAATCATGTAGCTGCTACGTTGCCAGATGCTCCAATTCACGCAATTCACGCCATTCGCGCCATTCGCACAAACTTGATGTGCGAATGAGGCGTGCTCCTTTTTTTCCCTATTTACTTTTCCAGTAAATGTATTTTCCCAGAATTGATTAGGAAACAAAGCAATACCAATAAGGTGGGTCGTCTCATTTGTTTGGTGCTTTCACACAGCTTTCACACTGTATTTAAATTAACTGCAATAACAGAATTTGTTTGAGTTTGTTTGAGAATTTGTGTTTGGCTCTTGTAGTTTGGTTCTCTTGGTCCCTTCGTCTGTACTTAAAGGGATACTCAGCCTAAAATTGAAACTTCTGTCATAATTTATTCACCCTGTATGAGTTTCTTTCTTCTGCCAAACAGGTTGCAAATCGCTCTTCAAAATATCTTCCTTTGTGTTCAGAGACTCATACAGGTTTTGCGACAACTCAAGGAGTCGAGTAAATGATGACAGAATTTTCATTTTTGGGTGGAAGTGTCCCTTTAAATAGAAAATTATACATTTAGTCCTGGCACTCTTAGGCTGTGTGTCCACCAAAGCGTTTTTCCACGTGCATGGCGTATGTTTTCAATTGTATTCAATGGGAGCGCCAGCGTTTTTAAACGCCATGAGCGTACCGAGGCGCTGAGCGTTTTTCATGCTGAAGCGCCGAGCGCCCAGCATTTTTTCTGATCACTGGGAGTTGAAAAATTTTCAACTTTGGTTAAAACGCAGCGCTCATCACTGTCACTTTTTACCCAGCCGTCCAATCAAAGTGGAGGAGGGGCGGGACTAAACCACATCGACCAACTGTCACAACATTCCAACTGCTGCAGATATTCCGTATCATGGCAACAAAAACGTCTCAACTGAAAAAACGCTGCGCTGCCAAAACGCTCTCAAGCGCCCAAAGCACGTCGTCTTCAGCAGAGACGTCTAGCGTTTTCAGCTGGAAAAAAATGCTTTGGTGGACACACGGCCTTACTGTAACGTTCACATTGTCATTTTTAAAGGAGCTGTATGTAAGAAATTTATTTAAAATAATCATAAAATGGCCCTGATATATCACTAGACATTAAGAAATCATGTTCATTTCAAATACTTATATCACTGACAACAGTAGTCCAGCCAGGATATTGTCATTTAAAAAGTAAAGTTGCAGCCCTCAACTGATGTTGATGTTGTCATGTTGTGTTTTGGTATGATGCTCCACCCTCCACCGATCTACCAGTCAGCCGCTACAAATGTGTCAGATAAAAAAAATGTTGGATCCTGCCGCCTATCTGGCAACCTCGAGTCGGGGGGAAGGGGATACACTGCTCTACGGTATTTTGAATGTTATTGCAGTACCAGTTTTGGCCACAATCTTACATACAGCTCCTTTAACACTGAACCTAAATATGCAAAACAAAAAACTGTGTGTTGGGCTTAATGTGTGTACATAATATAATAGAAGCTTATAGAATGAGCTTATAAAATGTGTAAAGGAGTCAAAACAGAGCCAGGATACAAATTAAGATCTGGTACCAGGAGATGGTGATTTCGATGGCTGTGCCGAACTGTAATGGGCAACACTGTTTTTATGATGACAAAAAAACAGGTATGCTTAGCATTTCTTCGGTCAAATCTTGTGACATAATGTCCTGTTTTTGGTTAGTTTAGATGTATTTAGTCAGTGCTTGTGTTCATATTTTCAGTTCGATCCACACCTGAGTTTATTTTGATGCAATCCACATTTGTTTGATGAATGCAGAGTTATAATTTTATAATAATTGTGAATAGTATTCTGAATATTCTTATTGTGACTAAAGGGTACAAATTTTGAACATTTCAAAATGATTTCTATGGTCATGCAGATAATTGCCTCCCAAGGTTAAAGAATACTGCTGTTTCTACAGAGTTTTAGATGCCCATCATGTTCATTTTATGATCTTTCCCACATAACAGGACAATTAGATCCTGCTGAAGTCAAAATACCCAAAGATGGGTGTGCAAAAACCCATACATAAAATTTATACCTTTTCACATAATCTGTCAAATCCTGTTATCCTTCTCTGTAGCATGCAATCAATAGAGATACCCGGGAAACGCTGTCAAGTCAGCACTCCAGGCTTATCATGTAAGGCCAAATCTTTTTCTGAGTATTTGTTCCACTAAAATGACACTGCAATTCTTCAAGCCAACTCTGAATGTCACAAGAAAGACATCCTTCATCATAACCATTGAGCAAAGAGGAACTAAATAACACTTAAATGCCACAAAGCACCAATGCTGATGTGAACGCAGTTTTATAAAACATGACTTGCTGTCTGTAGCAGTCATTACAGGGTATTCTGTGTTACATAAAGATGCCATTTTTGAAGAATTATGTATTTTCCACATCCTAAAGTGATATACTATCCACCCTCTGTGACTTTTAAGTATTTAGTCACGAACAGAATATGGGTGCTACAATCAAACCATCTGTCTCTGGATTCATGTGGACTCTGGAAATGCTGGTTTAAGTTAATGAGACTCAGCAAAAGAGAACATGTATGAGAAAGGAAGTGAAAGCAACAGCTACATAGAGAGATAAGATCAGGATAACAAAGCCATTAGCATGTAGTTTACAGGTCCTCCTTATACTAATATTCTGAGAGTTGATCAGTCTAGAAGAGAGCTGATCTCTTGACACACGGCAGGATCAGAGGAAGAATAAGAAGAAGTTGACAATGGGATGGGATGTTTACCAGAAACTTGATCAGTTCACCGATATAAAACAGGTCAAATGATTCCACCTGATACGGTCACAGTTGCAAAATCAAGTTGAAACAGGATCTAAACGCAGAAGTCTTCAGTTTATTTGAACAAAACTCAGGGTACTAAGGATACAGAACAGAATGATTGAAAACGCAACATTAACAGACAACGAAGCTGAACACAATAGATTATATTCTAGAATGTTGGTAATCAAACAGTTGATATTGACCATATTATTCATTTTATAAGTTAATGGTTACGTCAACTGTCTGTTCACCAACTTTCTTCAAAATTTCTTCTTTGTGTTCAACAGCAGAAATATATACAGGTTTAGAACAACATGAGGGTAAATGATGACAGAATTTGTATTTTTTCGGGTAAACTATCCCTTTAAATACACAGGGCAAACAAAGGAGCTAATTATGATATTAACTACAACACACTTGAACAGAATACTCAATCAATTAGTACCCAAACAAACAATCTGGGAACCATAGATATCCACATATAAAGGCTAGATGTCTCATCCGCGCTGCCGGCCAATAGAGGTTTACGTCCGCATCTGGCGGCCATCTTGTCACAGTCAGAATCGCTCACTGATAACATTGTGTTTTAATGGTGCAAATAACCATAACTTGTTTTGGTTTTCTACAGATTTTTAAACGGTTTAGTTTGTTATAAACATAGAGATATAGTTATGACACTGCATACTTGGTGTATCAATAAATAATCATCCAGAATTATAGCCACGCTTAATAATGTTTGTAAGAAACCAAAACCATTTGTAAAATACGTCAGAGATTTTCGAACAACGATAAAGAAGAGTATTCTGTGCTTTCGTGCTTGATCACTGAGCCTGGGAAAACCCAGACAACTTCCGGCAAATTTTAAATTCTCTTGAAAGTTAGTCTGTAGCAAAGAGCTCACATTCGGAACCCCATTTCCAATCCGCGAGATTCTGCGGGGATCCGATCAGAAATCGCTGGGGCGGGCTTTACGCGACTGATCGACAGCACAGTCGACGAGCTGAAGATTCTGTGCATTGACGAATCGGCTTATAGTTGAAGACCGCCACGAGAACTCTGATAACCGCCAAAACAACGTTATTTAAAATATTCTCTCACAAACATCTTCCTTATCATCAGAGATGTTTAAATATTCGTGTCGGCTCACCGAGGGAAACGGAAGGCCGAAGTTAGTGGTGCTCCAGAGACTGCTACTGCTGGAGATGATTCGGGAGAGGTCTGTGCACCTTTACCGATCAGAGCGTGCGCTCGACACGGAGTAAAGCCTTGTATTTATACTCGACGCGTCCGCACGAGCGCGAAGGTGCGCTGGCAAAAATGACGCGTTCGGTGCGCAGACGACCGATTCCCTTGGCTATGTGCACGGCTGTTTTTGTAACGGCGCCGCGTCCGAGGATGAACGACTTCAAGCCGAATCTGCCAGAGCATGTATGTCTAGCCATAGACTGTAAGGTCTCACCATACCGGCACGCAGTTTGTCGTGTCTAAATTGCAAAGTTCATTGCAAAGGGTTTTTTTTTTTGTTTAGGTTTTGTTTACTGTGTGTGATTTATATAATGGAAAGCACATTCACTTATAGTTGTCTTGCTGTTAACTTTAAATAAAACGTAGAGCAAGTAGCTAATCAGATTGTACTGCTCTATTCCGTTTATTCAAACAGACGAACGTCGCTCTGCATATCGTCATCTCCTTCAGCGCTCCTGATTGGTTCTAGGTCTGATTCGGAATTGCGCCCAGAGAACATACATTGAGCTACGTCCGTTTGGCTGACGCCCCTCTGGAAATGACTTTCTTGTCTCACGAAGCTCTGCCAGAACTATACATGTCACAGCCCAGTCAAACCAGGCCAGCCCGATCAACTCATCTTACATCAGTAGCCCACCATGTAAGCTTCCGGGCATGTGACAAGATGGCTGAGGATGATAGAGACTCCGTCGTAAGACATGCTGCTCATCATGCATATCTCTGTCATCTGGAGAACAGAACCAATTAGAACAAACCAGCCGGCAAACACTAGAACAGAACCAACAGCAAAGACCAAGTAAAACAATTCAAAACTGTGCACGCATATCGTCTTTTCTTTTAATTCACACTACTGGTCAACCCTTTGGAATAATAAAAATAAAATAAAAATTTTACGTTTTTGGAAGAAGTCTCTTATGCTTACCAAGGCTGCATTTATTTGATCAAAAACAGTAAAAGCTGATTATTGCCAAAATTTAAATACAATTTAAAATATATATTTTTAAAGTAATTTATTCCTGTCATGCCAAAGCTGTCTTGTCACATGATCCCTCAGAAGTTATTATCAATGTTAAAACGGTTGTGCTGCTTAATATTTGTGTAAAGTGGTGATACACTATCATTAAAAATGTTGGATAAGTAAGGAAAAAATATATGTTACTTGCAATAAAGACATTTATTTGTTATGATACATGAAACATGATATTTATTTTAAATAAATATATTCTTCTGAACTTTCTTTCAAAAACAGAATCCTAATAAAATTCCTGATGGTTTCCACAAAAATATGGGTAGCCATATCCAAGTTATGATGGAGTTATGGCTGCTGAAAATTCAGCTTCAGTAATATAATTTAAGGTACACTATATGTAACAACGTTTTTTTTCAAAATTTACTGAATTTATATAATGAACAAGTGCATCATGAATCCATCTTCCAAACCGCATTTTGTCTTATCCTGAATCACTTCAGTACGTCTAACAAGTGACTATTTATCAGACATTCACTGCGGAGTAGCGCAGTACCTTGACACGTCATATGGAAATAGAGAGAAGTATGTCACATTCAGCTATAACTTGCTTTTAAATTATTGTTTATACATGCTAGTTTCCATGACAGAGTTTCAGATATTTTCATTATTACTGAAGCTGCCATTTTTGCTAAGTTTAAAATTATTATTACAGCAAGCACAAACTATGCAAAAGTACTCATCCGTATTTGCTTACTCGATTTCATTTCACTTCTATAAAAGTGGACAAATGTAGGGAACAGTGAAAGACAACTATTTTTGAACACACCCAGTTATGGTCTATTTTCATTCTCGTAACTTCCTTCTCTCAAGAGTTCCACGGGTAGCTTGTGTGTTTGGACAAACAACATTCCCCAAAGAGGTGTCACTGCCTAGAAAAAAAAAAAAAAGCAGAGCCAAAGAGTGTGAAACTACAATTGCCAGTGACTGACTCAGTCACATTCAAGGTGAGTTTATCTCTCCTCATGCAAGGAGTCTGTAAATGAATTGTAAATGTTAGATAAAGAATAATAATTGTGCCAGTGGTGGATTCAGGTGAAAGGTGTTGTGATTTTTTATCTTGGCAATCATGATTTCAGCAAACAGAATTTTCCCTCCTGAAGGAAACTTTCAGTATGTTTACCAGTGTAAGCAGCATGCATCGTGAAATGACATTTCACAATGCATGCTTATGAAAATGATTTTTAGGATTTGTATTAACAAGGGGTTTCTCTTACAGACAGAGTAAAGTTGGTCTCGAGTTAAATCCCACTCTGTAACACCAGGACAGGTCAGGAGACATGCAGCAAGGCAAAGGGTATAGAGCTTCAATATGTTTTATTAAATGAATAAGGCAAAACAAAAGTTACAAGCAACAGTGACTGATCAAGTGCAAGGGAAAACACATTACACAAGGGATAATGAATAGGACTAAGAACCAGGAATATAACCAACTCAGGGATAAGACAGATAGTGCTGCTATCTATCCGTTAAAGGGATTCTCCACTCCTTCAAAAATGCAATTCTGTCATCATTTACTCACCTCAAGTTGTTTGCAAACCTGTATGAGTTTCTTTCTTCTGATGAACACAAAGGAAAATATATTGAAGAACGATTGGAACCAAACAGTTGTTTGGCACGATTGACCGTCAGTCTTTTTCCTTAGAACTGGACTTAACAACAAACAATTCTGACTTTATAACACATTTGTGACTTTAAATCTTGCAAGTCTCACTTTATAACACCACATTGGACTTGTAGCAATTTGACTTTATATCACGCAATTTGACTTTATAGCTTGCAACTGTGAGATAAAAAGTCGCAATTATTTTTTTAAATGTTTTATTATGTGGTGAATAAAGAAACAAGCGGTAACACTTTACAATACGGGTGCACTAAAATGCATTAATTCATAACTAATTTATAACAGATAATATTGTGTTAATGTATAACTAATGAAGAACTAAACCATTAATTAATGATTACTGCATCAGCAACTAATAGAGAGTCTATATGATTAATAGATTAAGTAATACATGTAATTGCTATTAATTAAATGTGTCATTGTGTATTAATTCCTCAATGACATATTTTATTGACTAATAGTAAATGAATGGTAATTACAACAATTTGTCAAAGCTATGCACTTCAACCTCCAGTTGTCTGCTTTAATTAATCATTAGCTAATGATTTGCAAAGGTATCATTATGTTATGACTTTACTTGTTGGGGCACATCATTATTAACTGGTCATTTAGTAATTGTAGTAATTTGCACATAAATTTGCACAAACAATGAAGTAATTAATCATGTCTGGAAGTTGTAAAAATAAGGCTTTGGCTCATTCTGGCAATTAACATATTAATTAACATATTAGTTAAAAAATTAGTTATTATGGAATTAATCCACAATTACATATTTAATTAATAACAATTCATGTGTGAACTAATACATTAACTTTACAGACTCTTAATTAGTTCCAAATGTGGTAATGTGGCACATTAATTCAGTATTATCTGTGCATTAGTTAAGCATAAATTAATGCTTATAAGTGCACCCAGTATTGTAAAGTGTTACCGATACATTTATTAAAATGCTTACTTTGGCTGTCCTCAAAATGAAAAGCAGCAAACACAAGAGGACTGGCCATTATCACCTGTTGGAAGGTTAAACTCGCTCTTTCTTTCTCAGATTTGCAGGATGTCTCTTACTATGTCTCAGGGCGAGGGGGTGACCCTGATCACCATCAACTCAAACCCAAACAGCAAATGGCCGATACTGTGTCAGATCCTGGGCGCTCTGTGTTACAGTCCAGTGTGTTCTGTGTCACAGCATGCAAAATCAAAGATGATTGGCATCTATATGGCGCTTGGGGTAAGGTAGACTCTGAAACAGACATTACAACTAAAGGCTGAAATACACTACATGACATTAGGCCAGATCTTTACCTCGATTTTTAGCATTTGGAGTTGACAGATTTTGCCTAAAATCAAGTATGATGGTGACCAGATTTCTTTAGCTACAAGTCAGTGACCAAAGTGACCGAATTATTTGAATATAATAAAAGTGACCGAAATATTTGAATAAAATAAAAGTAAAGTAAATGGCATTTTTAGACGTGACAAGCTATATTTCAACGCTGAAATACAATTACACCGTTTATAATTTTCACACACTTTATGGACTTAATATATGTTAAAAAGTTGTGTTTTTCTGACTTATTTACAAATGGTTTAGAACTCATACTTCACTCTAAACAATGCTGGGTTGTTTTAACCCAACTTTGGGTCAAATATGGACAAACCCAGCCATTGGGTAACATTTTTTAATTACATTTTTAACCCAACGTTTGGGTTAGTCCATATTTGACCCAAAGTTTTAGAGTGTTCACTCTAAACAATGCTGGGTTATTTTAACCCAAATTTGGGCGAAATATGGACAACCCCAAATGTTCGGTTAAATGTGTCATTTATAATTTTAACCCAACTTCAACTTTCACTTTCAACTGTACATTTTTGAACTACATTTTTAACCCAACATTTGTGTTTGTCCATATTTGAATCAACCCAGCATTGTTTAGAGTGTTGTTGAGCTTCAATGATAATTTAAAGAAAAGTTATAAATGTTGGATTTGATGCAAGAACTAGACTTTGAAACATTGCAATGAAGGTGATGTAATGTGATTAATGGACAATGCAATGCAAAACATGTAATGATGTACATTTTGAGATTCATCACAATACAAACTGGTGTATAAATTGTTCTTTCATCCCATAGATTGTGCAGATTATAGTAGGAATCCTCAATATTGTGACCGGGATTGTGTTTTTAAAGTTGGATCACGCGATTACATTGAGGACTGATGCTCCTCTTTGGTTTGGTAGTGTAGTAAGACATTACTCCTCATTCTGCTTATTATTTGTGTTTCTAAATTGCTAAATAACGAGCCCCTTCATAAAGTTAATCCGAATTCATGATGAGGGTGTTGTCTAACAAACTTCACATTTTGATGATTTTCCAAGAATGATGGGAAGCTGGCAGATTTTCAATACTCTAATTAATCTTGTCTGAACTTTCGATCATGGACAAATTTGAATTGCTTTGCTTTTTATTTTACGTTCATTGTAATTGGATTCCTGTCTCTGTTGCAGCTCAGAAGCCCAGTTATTTTCTGGTAGGTCTTTAACAGTCACATATAGTACTATTTTCAGACATCTCTGATTTGGAGAAGGTTTTTTAAGATGTGATTTTTGTATTGTAGGTATTTGATCGCTGTGGTGCTGAACAAAGTCAGTGCTGTTCTGGCTATGGTAGGCCTAGCAGTTGTATGTCATGGGACTTGATGAGTTTCAGAGAACTGTAGAACTGCAGCAATTCAGAGCATATGAATGATATTGGGGTAATTATCCTGTTTTATTATTCCTTAAGGTTACTAGAATTGACTTGCTTTTTTCAGTTCTACAATTTCAAGTCACCAGTGTTGTGTACTAGGAGACTTGGACTCGAGAATTCTTCAGACTCAAGACCATATTTTAATACTCGAACATCTTAGGTGTCCACTAAAATACCTGTCCAGAAATATGTCATGATTATCTTGCTATTTGTGAATATTTCTATAAATTGTTGTTTGATTGAAACCTCCAATGGATTGCTGACTTCCTTGTGCGCAACTGCACTTGACTTGAGACTATAACGTTAAGGCGCACGCAAATCTAGCAAGACCAAGGTTAGATGTGATGTGGAGCCTCTAGCTCAACTATGTCTGAAAATGTCTGCCTTTTCATCCATAATTTAGTTTGCTTACCAAATATTTTACATATTCTTAAAGATATCTTTAAGTCTGGTTTCAGACCCAACCTTCAGTTATCCAACCTCTCTGGTATAGACTCAAACTACAAAGCTCTAAAACTGAGACTAGAACCCTCTTTAGTCTAAAGTCTAAAACTCAACTCTCTTCGTCTGAAGTCTGAGCTAGGACTCAACTCTGTTTGAGTCTAGAATCTCTGAGCTCTAGACTCGAGGACTCTCTTCGGTCTTAAAGTAGAAGCTCGGACTCAAAGCTCAACTTTCTGAGTCTGGAGTCTTGAGCTTCAGAACTTGAGCTGAGAGACTGGACTTTTTGTTTTGGCTTAAATTCTAAAGCTAGGACTGGACCACTCTTTGCGTCTAGATCTGGCTCAGAATCCTGGATCATTGGTCTAAGACTATGGACTAGATTTTTTTTGGTCTTAGACGTAGAGCTCGGACTAGGAGCTTTTTCTTTAGTCTGAGGTGGAGCTCAAACTAAAAGCTCTCTTTGGTCTAGAATTAAAACTGACTTGGGACTAACTCTGGTGTGGAGTTGGAGACTGGACTGAACTCATGGTAGTCTCTGAGTTTTTAGACTTGGAACTCAAACTCTGGAGTGTACAGCACGATCAACTCTGGTTCAAGTCTTGAGTCTGAAGTCTAAAACTCTGCAAGCTGCAATCTATTTATAGGTGTAAAATCTTGAAGCTCAGAGACTACGAACTCTATTAGTCTAGAGTCTTAAGGTTTCGGACTCGGAAGCTCTCTTGTGGTCTGGAGTCTGGAGTTCGGATCAGTCTCGAGTCTAGAAGCTTGGACTGAGAATGCTATTTTGCGTCTTCACGGTGAAGACTTGGACTCAAAACTCTATTTGGTCTGAAGTGGGGGAGCTCGGACTCAGAACTCTCTTTGGTCTAAAATCGTCTGAACGCGACTCAACTCTCTTGCGTCTGCACTTGTAAAGGACTTGGAGCTAAAGCTCATGGTAGTCTGGAGTTTTGACTCGGACTGGACTCTGAACTCGATATTGACCCGATTTTGAACTCTACTTTGCAGTCTAGAATCTAAAAGCTCTACGACTGCAAACTATCTAATCTCTAAGGTCTGTAAAGTCTAGACTAGAACTGAATCTATTAGTCTGGTGTCAAGTCTGACTCGGACTTTTCGGACTCATTTGATATCTGTCGGACCCGCACTGGAACCACTCTCGTTGAGTCCTGGTCTCGAACTTCGGATTTAGACTCTCTTTAGTACTTAGATCTTTAAAAGCTTGGACTCGAACTTTTTTTTTGGTCTAAAAGCTTGAACTTCAGACTCTCTTTGGTGTAGAATCTAAAAACTTGCAGATCTAAACTGAACTTTCGGAAACCTTTCTTTGAGTCTGGGTTGAGACTCAGAACTTGGACTAGAACTGAAGCTCTCTTCAGTCTGAGAAACTCTTAAAAACTAGACTTGACTCTAAGTCTACAAAGTCTTAAAGTCTGGACTAGGATTCGAACTCATCGTCTTGGTTTTCAAGACTTTGGACTTCGACTCTCTTGAGTCTGGGGCTTGGATTGTAATTCTCTCTTTGGTCTAAACTGTGAACTCTGAGCTCAACTTGTCTCAGGTCTCGGTCTGAAGTTAAGGACTAAGAACTATCTTCAGTCTAGAATTGTGTTGAGACTGGAACTAAGAACTCTCTTTGGTGTCTACGACCCGCACTCGACTCTCTTCGGTCTTGGTCTCGAACTTGGGATTTAACTCTCTTAGTCTCGATTCTAGAAGCTTGGACTAGGAGCTTTTTTTTGGCTCTAGAACTTCAAACCTGACTCTCTCTAGTCTAAATTTTTAGAAGCTTAAACTTGAGCTCGAGAACTTGAGAGCTTCTTTAGTACTGAATCTCAACTCAAACTCTGAACTGAGACTCAGACTCTCTCTTTGATACTGGTCTTGAAGCTGCGGACTCGGCTCTCTTTTGTCTGGTCTCGAACTCGGACTCAGACTCTTTTGATCTAAACGGTCTGAGCTTCAGAACTCGACTCTCTTGGTCTTGGAATCTAACAACTGGGACTAGAACTCTCTTGGTCTAAATTCTCGACTTTATTTATTTATGTCTCAAGTGACCCAATTCTAATGAATTCATAGACAAATCAAACAAATCATATTTTGTTTTTCTCTTTTCAGGTTTATACATCTAATGTTAGCCTAGATAAAGAGAGATACACTATCACTTAATACAAATGTTATATCTCCCAGATTTCCAAGTTACTTTGGCTTCAGTAGTGACAAGTAATTTGCTCTTCCCAACTCTAGATCCGTGAAGGGCTGGATGTCACTATGATGATCTTTTCCGGCCTTCAGCTCAGTGTGACCCTCAGTTTCTCTGTCTTGACTTTGAAAGAATTGTTTGAAATGGATGTTAGTGCAAAGGTGTGTTATTACCACTACAATTAAAACAGACCAACTGCAGAGTTCATGGATATTTCAGAAAGCTGTTCAGTGTATTCATCTTTCTTTCTTTTTTTTCAGTCTAGGAAGGACCTTCACTTTTACAAGCCACTCAAAGAAGATCTCACTGTCAGTCATGTATGTTAGAAAAGCAACATAGAAAATCTAATGTACATTGTAGTGTTATGTACAATTTTCCTCTCGAATCGAAAATCTCTTTCTGCGAAAAGACACTGGAGCGGCTTTTTTTAAAATCTAAAACTAGATTTTCTTGCTTTTGTAAACCTTTACATGTTCAGTTTACTTAAAATCTCTGCCTTCATGCCTCATGACCTTTGACAAATCTTATTGACCAGACCTGGAACATTCTGGATATTGCATAGTTTCACAGAGAAACCATTTACCTCAAATTTGAACAAACAGCCCAGACAGCAACATAGTGCCGGCCAAGATCCGGGGCAGATGTGGGCCGGATCTGGGCTGACACTATATTGTTGTCTGTGAACAATCATATCGGCTGGCATAAATGGCAATAAAACAAATCAACGACGTGGAACATGTTTACTTGTATCATTCATGCGTTTTCTGATATCAGAGCTGAGCAAATAAACACCATTAGTGAGTATTTATTCTGCACTGAGACTTTCAAATCATTCCCAAAGGATTTTGAATGTGCCCGGTTGGCACAAAGCCGGTTTGAGAGAAATGTAATGGGTTATTAATATTTTCAATTTAATACAAAGCGCCTCCAAACTGATTTAAATTTTCAGATTTTAATCTAATAAATATAAATGCAAAATGTATTGTGGAAAGACTGAGACAATAAGACTGAGTCTTCGACCTTTCCAACGATATATCATTTGTCATATTTAGATTAGGATTTAATAGTATAGCAAAGTAAAGTTAGGCGTCCCTTAAACGTGACAGTGACAGTTAATTAATCAAATCTTCTATAAACACTGCTAGTTTAATGATAATCGCAGGCACTGAGGTGCAACATTCATAATACTGTATGCCTCCTCTCACCTGACTTGGTTTATGTATTTCGACTGTATTTCGCCCCCTCACATTCATGTCCATGCTTTGAAACGCAGAGAGTTCAAGGCCAGAACTGAGCAAACTGAACACTTCCTGCCAATATCATTCTCCAATTTAAATTGAATGTCTCAATGAAACGAAACTATAGTGAATAGTTTTATCTCCATGCTAGAGTATAGATGCTTTCCTCAAGTGAGGTAAAAGAGACACTGGCTCCCTCGAAACCTTTAACAGCTCATGTTGGGGTTTATATCTTTATAGAACCTTGAAGCGTTCTGACAGGCACTTCATATATACAGTAGAACATTTTAGGTTTCAAATCAAAGGATTGTTTTATGGATTTTAAAATATTTTTATATATTTGAGGGTATTTCACTATTGGAAGTGTTGTGGTATGCCTAAAAACACACAGTCTTGCACTTCTGGGCTATTGCGGTCGGAGCCATTATTTATATTCATAAAAGCGACTGTTATCATCTCCCCTCACATGCTGCAGGATCAAAACAGCAGAAAATATTTTTGAGAGAAATTCAATTAGAAGTTTTCAGTCAGAAAATTTCAACCATATAGCTATTAAAATAAATGGATGCCTCACAAAATCATTGACTGATGAAATGAAAAATGATGAGTCTCTTGCTCAGGCAAACAGACAAAATGAGAAAATACACACTTTACTAACAATATACAAGCATAAACCTTCTTTACTAGTGTATCTGCTTTAACCTAATTTGACCTTCAATGGAGTTTTGATGGTTTATAGTGCACTTTATGAGATTATCTGACAGGTTGTATGAAGATATACAATGAAGATATATGCAAAATATATATTTTTTGGAATTATATATTTTTGTTTTAGCAAGGGCAAAATAAGAAACAATAAAAAGAAAGTCACGTTCGTGACTCTCCTGTTCGAACTCGTATATCAAAATGAACAAATCTTTTTTCATGTCATTTGGTTCATTCAACAAACGAAATGAACGAGTTGGCTCTGGAAAAAATCGTTCATTTTGATGAACGAGTTCGAACAAGAGAGTCACGAACAAGCATCACAGAAAGAGCAAGGCGACCATTTGAGCTTATAAAACTTAAACTTTGCTTTGTTTTTTTGTTTTTTTAAATGAGCAATCGTTTCGCTTGATAAGACCCTTCTTCATCGTCTGGAATCGTTTAAACCCCTTTGAACTGTTTGCAGTTTGCACTGAAACTGTTTTTTGGACCTTGAATCCAATTATATGGAGAAAAATCCTGGAATGTTTTCTTCTTCTTTTCTTGAAGAAAAAAAGACATGGACATCTTGGATTACATAGGGGTGAGTAAATTATCAGCAAAAGTTTTTTTTTTTTTTATTAAGTGAACTATTCTTTTAATAGTAATATAAGGATTACTGTAATTAATGCCCCACCCTATTTTTTATTCAAAGAATAGCATAAAGTGACAGTTACTTTCCTTTAAATAGTTCTACAGTATGACAGCTAAATACAATAAATCTGTAAACGCCTGTTTTTGATAATACAGCAAAAATACTGTAAAAACAACAGAAATCATTTACAGTGTACTAGTGTAGAACTACAACGAGCATTCGTGTTCACACTGAGAGGTTGAGCCGAGATGTTTTTCTTCACGCAGATGCCAATAACGATCTTTTGAAATTCGGGTTTGCTGCTGATGGCCGATTAATGCTGCCAATTTATTTTGGCCGATATTTGGCCGATATTTGCTTGGTTTTTAACCTCTATTTGAAAGATAAAATGTAAAAGAAATGATAATTACTTAACATAGACAAACTTTCTCAACAAAAACATTTTATCCTCTCAAAAAATATGTATTTCCTGAATCATGTCCTGAAACATGTATTTTAGGTTTGTTTTGTTTGTTGACGGAAAAGACAAATGGACATAACCTAATTATAACAAAAAAGGAGAAAAAAAACTTTAAATGATTTAATTTTTATATATAAGATTTATTATATTTTATTTAATTTAACTTCTAACAATAATGATGTCATGATGATAGCAACTCTTCTGTGATAATGCAACTTCAACAACGATCCAAAGTAGCTCGAATGTCTTGTCACTTTTTTCTAAGTTGGCAGTAACATATCAAAAGTTTGTAATTAAATATAAAGGAGTTATACGAACTGAATCATTGCCGTTAGTTAGCTCCTTAGGCACTGGATGAGGTCTGCTGTTCACTCGGCTGGAAAATGACTCTAGCGGCAGCGCGCGCCAAGAACGACAACAGAAGGCTGCCCACAGATGCGCCTGCCTAATAATCGGCTTGATATACTGGGATATTGGCCGATGCCGATTATGTTAAAAAATGCCAAAAATTGGCCGATTAATGTCCATTATTGCTGATCATTAATCGGTTGACCTCTAGTTCACACACACAACGCATCTGCGTTTACTCCTGATTTCTCTCAACATGCACAGGAGAGCTCTCTGTTATTTGAAAAGTAATTGTTTTGTTGTAAATTTAAAGGTAATCCATTACTAGTTACTGGGGAAGAAAGTAATCTGAAATTACCCACAAAAGTACTATAAAATAAATATATTTAAAGCATACAGTATGCTATATTTTTATACACTAAAAATCTTCCCCATTTCTGAAGCATTCAAACCTGTTTTGTGTACACACTGAAAAAGAGCCACTATTAAAGCCCAGTGCCATCTTCCTGCATGTGTGTGTTCGAATTCATGCACAGCGTGCCAGTTCACACACACAGTAAAGAATGCCATTCGAGAGCTGGGGGAACATTTTCAGGGAATGACACAATTCAATACGTTCCTCAAACAAAACTTTTGAAGGCTTCATAGTGCACAACATGGACTACTATTTTGGTTCTTCATTGGTATTTTTGACTTTTTTGAAGCTTTGTATGGAGATGAACTGCATAAGATTCTCTAAATATCAGCAAACATCATGAAAGTGAATACATTTCATTTGGGGGATAAAGGAGTCTCATAGCATGCACTTTTATTTCTGTGGCGATATGCTAATGACCATATGTTGCACATTAATTGCATATTACCCTCCTGCATCATCTTGAAAAGCGTTCCACAATGCTAACTCTATTTATGTTGTGCGATTTGCTCCTTGAGAGCTGGAGCAGAGCCAAATCTGCATGGAGGAACATAACAAGTGGAAACATGCTGTGCACCGTGAATCTCAAAGACTGAACGAAACCGTGCACTTCCACGTATCACGAGTCTGGGTAAAACATGCTGATTTATCACATGTATTCAGCGCTTCACAGCTTAATGCGGTGAAAGTTTTGCAACAAAACCAGCATCATCCCCAAAGCTGACTATGAGAAAACTACAAGCCCTTGGAATAGGAAGGTATTCAGATATGTTGTATATTTATGTTCTGAGAATCATGACTGTTGCTTTGAGATAAAGTCAGTCTGTTGAGTACAGATAATGTTCAGCGAGTGGCCATGAATAAATGGCCGTTTTAACTGTTCTTCTATAAATTCATATTATAATGGTTTACAATACGGGTGCACTAATATGCATTAATGTGCTCTAGTATAATGTAAATGAATGTTTAATTAATGGGTTCGAAGCCATGGATTTAGACTTCCAGGCGTCTGTAACTGGGATTATGAGCCAGATGAACTGGTGCATGTTACCTAATGCCTTGTTGGTCATGGCACAGGAATATTTCTGTGGTTACACTTTATTTTGATGGTCTGATTTTGATATTCTACACTAATAAGTGATTTTGGATAACACTTTAGTTTAGGGTCCAATTCTCGTTATTATCAACTTGCTTATTAGCATGCATATAACTAGGATATTGGCTGTTTATTAGTACTTATAAAGCACATATTATTGCTTTTTCTTTATGACCATATTCTACATCTGTTAATCCTACCCAATGCCAATGAACTTAACAACTACCTTACTATAGGAGTTAATTAGGAGTTTATTGAGGCAAAAGTCATAAACGCTTGAACTGCTTCTGATACTAGGGACAAATGGGTTTGCAATAGTCTCATTGTTATGTGTATGGCAAGCCAAAAGGGTCATAAATCAAAATTACATATTTGACAGCGCTAAAAGTGTTTTAAACACCAACGTTTTGGATGTAAGCACAATTTTGGATGTGCATGTTGTGGCTTTACACATTTGTAAAGCCACAGCATGCACAACCTTGAGGCGGATGGGCTACAACAGAAGAAGACCCCACTGGGTACCACTCACTCTCCACTACAAATTGGACAAAGAAGCTACAATTTGCAAGAGTTCACCAAAATTGGACAGTTGAAGACTGGAAAAATGTTGCCTGGTCTGATGAGTCTCAATTTATGTCCGAATTTGGCGTAAATAAATTGAGAACATGGATCCATCATGTCTTGTTACCACTGTGCAGGCTGGTGGTGGTGGTGTAATGGTGTAGGGGATGTTTTCTTGGCACACTTTAGGCCCCTTAGTGCCAATTGGGCATCGTTTAAATGTCACAGCCTACCTGAGCATTGTTTCTGACCATGTCTATCCCTTTATGGCCACCATGACCCATCCTCTGAAGAGTTTTGTGGTGTTTTGTGAAGATTTGAGTTTGTTCTTGAAAATTAAAGTTCACCACACTGCAGTGCTGAATGTTTGTTTTGGAAAGGCCTTGTGGTTCTAAATGGATACAAAAATGTGGGGGATTTATTAGGACAGTTGATGAATGATTTATTATTTCTGCAATATTTATTCACTTCTGTTTCAGTAAAGGTCACAGCTTTAATGTTTCCAATGTGTCATGTCAAATAGCATTAACTGTTTCTTTGTGGTTTTCTGAGGGACTTTCTGGGAATAGTCAAAATCAAAACAGTGTTTTCCACACACAGCTACATGTGCGCCGCGTGGTCTTGTGATTCTAAATGATAACAGGAGCATTGAACAGAAGTTAAATGTCTATATGAAAATTTCTTCTTTGAAAAATACTCTTTTAACTTTATATTTTAAAGTTGTCTTAATTTAACCACAATATATAGATAGCATTAGCGACATATGGATAATGCTGATTAATTTTCAACATTAGATTTTGAGATTGATTTAAGATTTTTTTGAATACTTTATTGTTCAGCAAGGATGTACTGAACTGATCAAAGTGTCAGTAAAGACATTTGCATTGTTACAACAAATGCTGTTCTTTTGAACTTTCTATTCTTCAAAAATCATAATTTAAAATAAAAAAGTAAAATCTTTCCTCCGCAAAAATATATATATATTTTTTAAATCACAGCTCAACTGTACTGTCACAGCTTAACATTGTTAATAATAAGAAATGGATTGTTTCTTAAGCGGCAAATCAACATATATGATTTCTGAAGGATCATGTGACACTGAAGACTGGAGTAATGATGAATGAAGCAAATATTACAGTACATACCTCATACCTGTATGTGAGACCTGCACATCACACATCGATAGCACTATCATCTACACAGTTGAGTTGTGGCCCTTTATTCCACTTTCAGAATCAAGTGTAGATTTTGAGTGTTTTGTTTGCACTTACTGTTTGCTTTGGCTGCTGCTCAATAAAAGCCATTAAAGATTGACGGATGTTTTTTTTTTTTTTTTTTTTTTGCTTGGCAGTCCTGATGGGCTTCAGCACAATAGAGATTCTCAGCCAGTCTCAGCCTGTTGTTGCTCAACAACAATGTACTAAAAATGGAAATATTTTTTCTTTGCGTTTTTTTTTTTTTTTTGCGTACAGATGACAAGGTTGTCAATATGATCTGTTAACTATTAAAACACTGTATTCTGCTGCCAGGCCAGTAGTTGGCGATGTAATTATTTTGTAAAGAAACACTTCCATGCTTATAGACTGAAAAAGTCGTGTGCATGCGCAAGCACGTCACCGTTTTCACAAACTGAAATTTTGTAGTTTACATGGAGACGACAATGGTGTCATTTTCAAAAACCTGTTTTCAAAAGTTTGCTTTTCAGGCTCCAAAAATTATGTAAACGACCGGCTAAAACTATGGAAGTAAAATAATGACAAATGTATTTGGGGCATTTTTGCTTTTTAATCCATTGGATTTTTAGGGTTTGTATTTTTATTTGCTGAAATTTAACATGGTCGTATATTTAACCCTCTGGCGTCGGCAAATCGCATCGGTGCATTTTGCTCGATTTTTTCACATAGCAGCAAAATAGACTTAAAATACTTTTTTTTCTTTTAATACAAGTCATTTCTGGTCAGAAAGACTTAAGAAATATGATTTTTTTTTAATGTTTTCTTTTTTATGTGTCCACTTACAATCGAAATTAAAACATTGAGCTTTTGTAAAAAAAGAAAATAACCAGGGTGTGCTTTCTGGCTCTCCATCACGGTGAACTTTTTTTCTAGAACACGTTTTTTTCTGGAGTCACTCTCATTTCCGCCAATTAAAGCTTATTATCTTTTAATGTGACCACGCCTACGAAGAGTGCGCGCTATTCAAACGCAAATGATCTGAGGCAATACATGCCAACGTGTGAACGTCCCGCCATCAGCTGGATAAAACGCATCAAGTTTAAGCTGTGAATTTTTCAATTAAAAATGTTTCACACATTTTCATTATGAAAAATTCAATAATCCATATTCATCTTTCGGATTTCACTTCCAAAATAGTCTCTTTAAAAACACAACCTATTGATGATGATGATGAGGATGATGATGCATTTTATTTGTAATGCGCTGTTCTCCAACCCAAAGCGCTACACAGTATAGTAAACAAATATAACATAATAAAAACAGAAGAATCAAACAATGATATACAAAATATTGCCAGACATAATACACTTAAAAGACAATAAACATTTTTTTAAAAGATGGGTCTTTAGAGGTCTTTAAAGACCTCTTAAAGCAGTCCAAATTTGGGGAATTTTTAATCGCAAAAGGAAAATCCACAACTGTAAGGCCAGAACAAATTCCAGGGGAACTTAATGTTTGATCTGCTTCATCAGCATCGGTAACTGTATAGATAACGTTATAATCTTGTTCGCGGTAAGAAATCGACTTGCATGTATACAGGGAAAGCCGTGAAGACTTAGGCTAAACAATCCGATCTCATGGCAATTCGTATCGAATTTTACGAGGTGGCTAATTCGTAACAATTCTGATCAACCTCACTCGTACGAATTAGTACGATTTTTGCTAAATCATACATATTTTACGAGTTGGCCAATTCGTATGAATTCGTACGAATGACATACCCCTACGCATCCCATCACGTGGGTTTAGACAAATCGTACGAATTCATATGAGTGAGGTTGTATGAATTAGTAAGAATTAGCCACTTTTTAATCACTTGTACGAATTCATACAAATTGGTCGTGAAGATAGCGTTGGGCTAAACGTAAACACAGCTTTTGTGTCTTAATGAGCTTTTGCTCATATATACTAGTCCTGATAATCATCACATAGACTTACTACTTGCTCCATTTCTGCAACTCAGTTTTTATGAATGAATGACTCTCTCTATGTCGCTCTTGTCTTCGTCTAAAGACGATTAATAGCAGATGGATTTTGTGCGTATTACACGCCAAAAAGTGTGTATCATATGCACGCAAAAAACACATACCATATACGCGCAAAAACTGTTTTGGGCGTATAAATGGCACGAGAAATGACATTCGTGCTATAAATACGAACTTTCATGAGATCGTGCTCTAATATTCACTGGCTTAAATATACATCCATGTTGAATTTCAGCCCATAAAAATAGAAGCCAAAAAATAAAAAAATGTATTAACATGACAGCACTTTTTCAAACACCGGTAATGCAGTTCAACTAGCTTTTTTGTTTCATATACCTTCGTAATCATTTTACTTCCATACAAAACACATTTAGATGAAAACAGTGTTCTGCAAATGGTGCCTTATTCAAGAGATCAAGAAGGATTTCTGATGTGGGCCAAATAAACGTTTTAAAAGGGATTCAGAGATCATTTTTATTTGTTGCATGCCACACCATCATACTGTTGTAAAAGTGAAACTTACTGGCTTGGATGCTATGATAAAGCCTCAATCCAGCACTTGAAAGGCACTTATTCTCCACTTGTCTCCACATGTTTAAAGGAAACTGAAAGTATGACATACTGGAAAATTCTCAAATGAAACCAAGAGCTGAGGCAAAGTCCATTCGTGATCTCTCAAGTAATAAATTGAGCTTCAAATTTTCAATATGACAACCATTGTCTTTTTTCTCAGCATGACTTTATCCATGTCATAAATATTTATGTTGTCCAATCCTTAAAAAAAAACTCATCTCCCTCCATAAAATATTTGAAAAGCTGGTTTCAGCTGAGGAATATTAATGCATTAAGGATTTTTTAAAACAAGAAACACCCTAGAAACTTCATAGCAATTCCTAAAGAGCCAAGCAAATGAATTTTGCATTTAGCTTTGAAATCACGCCTCTCTTGTGTACAATCTTGTGAACATCCCTCAGATGTTATTCAATTTTTATAAAGTCATGAAATGTTCACTCATGCCCTGTGTCAATGAAATGAGCAACTTGTTGTGGCCTTTTAACATTATATAAAGAGCCTTTAATCAACAAGAAAAGTTAGTGGAGTGAGGGCTGCACGGATGCCGTACTACTTTCATTATAGTGCTTATTCAAGTGTGTTTCTCTCCAACATCCTCCTTCAGTGTTCAGATTGGATGACACACATGGATGCCACAAATAATTAAGGCTGAAGTGTTTTGGGTGCTTTCAGAGTGCCATGCACATGCTATATATATATAAGTTGGGCCAAGACTCTTCCATTTCCCTGCTATGAGCTACTGTGTCTTGATAAATGAAAGTAATGTTTTTTAAAACAAGGTTGTGGCCTCTGATATATTGTCGTTCGTGACACTGAATTCAATCTTGCTTTGTGAGGTTTGACATTATAGAGGTGGTTCAGAATCCAGCCAGGAGACAAATGTTAGGTGGCCAGTAAAACCTGATGTTTTAACACCAAGTGTTTTAATAGAATAATCAAACGCTATTTTACAACCAATTCGTACAAATTCATACGAGTAATTTAAAGGTGGCTAATTCATACGATTTGTCCCACGTGATTCGGTAGGTTTAGAGGCAGGTCAGGGGTAGGTCATTTGTACGAATTCACACAAATTTGGTAAAATGTGAAAATATACAATACCAATTAGCAAAAATCGTACAAATTTGTACGAGTGAGGTCATAAGAATTCATAAGAATTAGTCACCTTGTAAAGTTAGTACGAATTGCCGTGAGATCGGGTTGGATAATCCAGGTACTGACAAGCTGTATTAAGAATCAAGTTTTTTTTAATGCCAAACTTTTGAATGTTATACCTATTTTGTATGTTGCACTAAATGTGGACTATATATATATATATACACTCACCGGCCACTTTATTAGGTACCCCATGCTAGTAACGGGTTGGACTCCCTTTTGCCTTCAGAACTGCCTCAATTCTTCGTGGCATAGATTCAACAAGGTGCTGGAAGCATTCCTCATGGAGTTTGGTTCATATTGACATGATGGCATCACACAGTTGCCGCAGATTTGTCGGCTGCACATCCATGATGCGAATCTCCCGTTCCACCACATCCCAAAGATGCTCTATTGGATTGAGATCTGGTGACTGTGGAGGCCATTTGAGTACAGCGAACTCATTGTCATGTTCAAGAAACCAGTCTGAGATGATTCCAGCTTTATGACATGGCGCATTATCCTGCTGAAAGTAGCCATCAGAAATTGGGTACATTGTGGTCATAAAGGGATGGACATGGTCAGCAACAATACTCAGGTAGGCTGTGGCATTGCAACGATGCTCAATTGGTACCAAGGGGCCCAAAGAGTGCCAAGAAAATATTCCCCACACCATGACACCACCACCACCAGCCTGAACCGTTGATACAAGGCAGAATGGATCCATGCTTTCATGTTGTAGATGCCAAATTCTGACCCTACCATCCGAATGTCGCAGCAGAAATCGAGACTCATCAGACCAGGCAACGTTTTTCCAATCTTCTATTGTCCAATTTCGATGAGCTTGTGCAAATTGTATTCTCAGTTTCCTGTTCTTAGCTGAAAGGAGTGGCACCCGGTGTGGTCTTCTGCTGCTGTAGCCCATCTGCCTCAAAGTTCGACGTACTGTGCGTTCAGAGATGCTCTTCTGCCCACCTTGGTTGTAACGGGTGGTTATTTGAGTCACTGTTGCCCTTCTATTAGCTCGAACCAGTCTGGCCATTCTCCTCTGACCTCTGGCATCAACAAGGCATTTCCGCCCACAGAACTGCCGCTCACTGGATGTTTTTTCTTTTCGGACCATTCTCTGTAAACCCTAGAGATGGTTGTGCGTGAAAATCCCAGTAGGTTAGCAGTTTCTGAAATACTCAGACCAGCCCTTCTGGCACAAACAATCATGCCATGTTCAAAGTCACTCAAATCACCTTTCTTCCCCATACTGATGCTCGGTTTGAACTGCAGGAGATTGTCTTGACCATGTCTACATGCCTAAATGCACTGAGTTGCCGCCATGTGATTGGCTGCTTAGAATTAAGTGTTAACGAGCAGTTGGACAGGTGTACCTAAAAAAAGTGGCCAGTGAGTGTATATATATATATATATATATATATATATATATATATATATATATATATATATGGTCACACTTTAGTTTATGTTCCAATTAGGGTAGGATTAAGGGATGTAGAATAAGATCATGCAGAATAAGGCAATAAAGGAGTAGTTCACTTTTAGCAAGGCGACCATTTGAGCTTATAAAACTTAAACTTAGTTGTTGTTTTTTTTAAATGAGCGATCGTTTCGCTTAATAAGGCCATGTCCACACTAATACGTTTTCGTTTGAAAACGTATATTTTCTCTCCGTTTTGTCCTTCCGTCCACACTGAGATGCCGTTTTAAGTCAACGAAAACGTATCGATTTGGAAAATGCTCTCCAAAGTGGACAAGTTTGAAAACGCCGTTTTCGTGTTGTAGTGTGCACAGTGAAACCGGAGGTATTTCAAAACGATGATGTAAGTTTAGTCATGTGATCCATGTAGTACCAATAGATATTCATGTTTATCGGTATTGTGCCTGTTATGTGTTATTCATTTTTACACTATTGCTAAAATATGTTACTTTCTATGTTACTTAATATGTGCTATTCTTCATTGCACAGTACTGCAAAGATGACAGATAATGTACTCACATTTGCTGTCCTGCGGCAAAACAGGAGCAAACATATGGTGACTAAATGCGACCTGGCGCATCTGTGTGTGTGTCTTCGTGTCCATACCTTTTAGACATACTGCCATGCAGTCTCTGTTCAGAATCGATTGGTTCACGGAAATTGGTGGTCTTGTTTTTAAAATGTGGCTCCAGAATCGCAAGCAAAGCATCAAACTGTTCCACTGACACTATGAGGTAAATTTTGAATCGCTCGGGATAAATTCGCAACTCCTTGATAAGGAGGTGCTTCCTCTCGGCACAATTTCAGGATTGGATGGACGTAATATTTTCTCTTTCTTCTCTTTTCAATAAGAGAGAGGACAACAAAATCATTCTCACTGCTTGACGAATCCATTTTGTAGTTTTGCGTTTTTTCCAGCAAAAGTTTAATAAATACGCATCGGACTCGGTGTGCAAGGTTTCAGTGCATGACGAATTTTTAGGCTGACGAACACGAAAAACCGCATACGAAAATTTCGTACTCAGTGTGCAATGGCCTTAAGACCCTTATTCATTGTCTGAAATCATTTAAATCCCTTTGACCAGTTTGCACTGAAACTGTCTTTTGAACCTTGAACCCTTTGGTTCCCATTGAAGTCCATTATATGGAGAAAAATCCTGGAAAGTTTTTATCAAAAACTTTAATTTCCTTTCGACTGAAGAAAGAAAGACATGGATATCTTGGATGACATGGGGGTGAGTAAATTATCAGCAAAAGTTTTTTTTTAAAGTGAACTACTTTAATATGTGCTTTATAAGTTCTGCAGCCAATATCCTAATATGCATGCCAATAAGCAACTAGTTAATGTTGAGAATTGGACCCCAAACTAAAGTGTTACCATATGGCTCTGGTTGAATGAATGATTCAAAGATTCAGTTATAACAGTCATATGTTTCGTGGATCATGGATTTAAAGCAGGAATGAAGGACCATGGCACAGACCAAGTCAACAGTCTTGGATTGGATTTTAAAATCAATGGTCGATAATGATTGACCTTTAAGGTGAACGTGATTTCACCAAGTACAACATGTTCCTGGATCAACATATTTGCTGATCCGCAATCAGATTTGAGGATTTTAGGCGAGGATTGAGGATTTTAGTGTTATTCACCTCTCATTTCCCTATGATTTTAGGGGAACCTTGTAGGACTCGGGGGATAGGGTTTGGACTAAACTTTTGGAAAGGAACGTTGTTCCAGAATCAACAAAATATGTTGATCCAGGAAAATGTTGAACTTGGCAAAATCACATTGGCCTTTTTAGAGCACCTTTTAAGAGTGGTCTATCAAAGAGAAACTAGTGAAGAAGACAGCTTGACTTTCGTCCACGTTTGATTTTGTTTTGTCCAACTACTTGACCTTGAATGACAAAAGACTTTGCACATCAGCACAGCTTTCATAAATGAGCCACAACACGAGCCAGTAATCCGCTGTAGAGACAAGCCAGAGAAGAAAGAAGCTCCTTCGCTCACCTTTTCCCATTTTCTGGCACAGAAACCTCTGCACTGATTGCAATTGTATGTAAGGATGTTGATTCTGCACTCATTTATAGTAGCTGGAAATTGAAGCTGCACATGAGGCCCTTGGGGGCACCTCAGACACAGTGTGATCTCTTTACAGAATGAATCAATTGAAGCCTAGTTGCCTGCTTGCTTTAACAAATAGCTCCGAACAATAAAGGGGTATTTGCCTTTGCATCCACTGAATATATTAATTTGAGATTCTTTTTTTCCGCTGCTCCTGCATGCCGAACAATGAAACGCTACCAAAATTGCTTATCATTCAAATTTGATGACTTTCTAAAGGACAGATTGTAATTGTATGTTTATAGGCTGTAGTGAAGGGCATGCCTGGAATAGAAATGCTTTCCAAACCGTACTGTTTGTTGGAGACATTGTTTGCATTTGAATACTGAATAGTTGTTTAGCGTTTGAACAAATGTTTAGCAGTTGTACTAAAGGTGAGGTGAAAATGTCATTTTTGCACCACTAGAATTAACACATCTTAAAATACTGACTATTTTAAAGCAGGTTTCCTCAGCAAAAATCAGAAATCCTGCCTTAAACTCACTCTATTGGTTAAGCTGGTGTTGCTATGCTGGGGAAACAGATTACAGTTTTGATACACTAGCCATGTTTCCATCGACACATTTTTATCCGAATTAAGTGATATCAAATGAAAAATACCTTATGGAAACAGTAAAATTCGATGAATTTTCATGAATATCGACTAAAATGAAATACGTTCGGTCTCATCGGATTTTCACTTGATCGATATACGGCTAATGCGATAAAAGCTGATGGAAACGTTATTTGCCGAATAAATAATGAATTGCGATCAAGTTTTATGACATTTTATGGTTGCAACACGTCAGAAGAAGAGTTCATTTCCGGCCAGTCCTGCTCTGCTTGCGCACACATGGCGGATGTCAACAAAGACAGATGTAAGTGGACAAAGTAAAAAAATGCTTCAACCAAAGGGTTTCCGTGAAGTGTCTCAGAACAAGGATCTCCCAGAACTGATGGAGCGCTGTCGTTCCCACACTACAGTCCCCTCCGCTCTCCCAGGATCTCCCAGAACAGACTGTGGCGCTGCTATAACACACCGTTGCCATGGATGCAGTTCAGAGACGGAACAGACTATTTTCTTTAGCGGAAGCAATTCTCGTTTTAAATCAATAAACTCATTTTAAGTACAATAATTTCTTTGTGTCAAATTATTGATTTATTTATTTATTTGTTTGATTTATATGTAATAAGCAGAATAATATATAGCGAGGCGGTTGTTATAGCGAATACAACCCCGGCTAACAACCGCCTCGCATATACATTATCCCATTCATATGATCGCTATCAGCTGGCACATAAGCATTATTAGGCTACAACTTGTGAAATATTGATCATTTGTAGGTAGATGGCAATCCGTTTTGTCTAACAAAACTTTGTTCGCAAAAGTTTGCTTGAATGTTGTTCGATTCAGTGCGAAAATTAATGGAAACACCTTAAAATGTCTCAAATCAATTCGATATACCAATTTGATCGCAAAACAGCATGTGACGTCATTACGTACAGGTTTTTATTCGCTTTAAAGCCGTTGGATGGAAACACACTTTCACCAGCTTTATTCGCAAGAGTTTTTTAACCGAACTTCAGATAATTCGATTGAAAAGTGGATGGAAACATGGCTACTGAGACACAGACTCCCACGGTGTTTACACTCGAATGTACACTTAAAATCTCAAAATATTTAACCCTCTGGGGACTAAGCCCTTCTTGGTCCGTTTCTCTATTTTTACATTTGGGCTTATAAACTATAGGCTATGTAATAGAGATGGAACATATGTGTTTGGTATCTATGGATTCAGAAGACCCTAAGCTAACATAAGCATGCATGTAATGTGTTTATAAAGGAAGTATTAGTGAAAAATGTACAATATACTAGAGAATTTCAAAAACGGAAATTCGATTTTTGTCATTTATTTCTGAAAATCACACATCACACAACAATAGTGAACAGTTTTTGAACAAAAATATATTTGTCAAAGCATTTGCTTTTTCCATTGGTTGTTGCCAAACAACATCGATTTCAACGGCCTTTGACGGTGTGTATACAAGCTGGGTTTCTCCGGGTATCCGGTTATCACTGTTTTCAGCGGAATCTGAGGAAGACGGCAAAAAAGACCGCACCTCTCTATCATGAATAGTTTTTAAGATAAGTACACATTTGTAAAAGTATATCATTTTGGGCGGTAAAAAACTGTATTGTGGTTAATAGGCCTATAATATTAATGAAATAAAAGGCCACTTAAGAATACTTAAGGAGAGTACACTTTCATAATTCTTAAAAACTCACTTTTTAATAATATAAAATCAAAGGTTTTACATTAAAGTACATTTTTTTAAATCCTTTGCCTTGTTCACTAACATACTAAAGCATATGTAAAGTAGGGGAGAGCCAGGACAGCACTTTCCTAATAAACGTTGTTTTCTAAGTTAAGGTTACAGTTAGATTTTTTATGTGTGTGTGTGATCAACAAATCACATATATGTGTTCTCTTAGTATCATGTGTTATTCGGTAGAAATATAGAATGATTTAAGTAACAATTGACTTTGAACGGAGTTCGTGCTTTGTTTCAATCGTCCCTCCAGAGTGGGTATAACAGTTTAACAGTTTTTAACAGTTTAAACGGTAACTATTCATCTAATGCTTGTTTTTATGAACAATACCTGAGAACTAACTTATGTACATTGTTACAAACATATTTTGTAATTTATTTTCATTTTAAGGTTCATATTAACATTTTTGTTCTGTCACCCATAGACAATAGGCGATAAGCCTTTGCGCATTTTGCATAATCTTTCTAATAAGCTATTTTACCACTTCTGTGTCATGTGACATACAACCTAGAAGCGCTGCGCAGTTACACTACGTCAACTATCTTGAGGCCCACAGAGAAGGAAACAATGTCTTTAGTAATATTGTACAAGTAGTAATAATGACAAACTATATATCATTTGAAAGCTTACAATCTCTAGTTTCCATATTTGGTGATTGATTTTCAAAATAAATTACAGAGGAGCAATAATTTATCAGCAACAAGAATATTTTCATACTCATAAGGCGTGCAGACCTTTATTTTGAAATAGCAATGAACATTTTGTTTTCATGCCAAAAGTTCAAAAGATAGCATCCATTCAATTATTTTTGAAAAAAAGGTCTGAAAAGTTTGAAATACAAAGAAAAATAATAATAAATTCACTATGTGTGCACATGCATGTTTTTTTGTACATGTTTCTTAGAGGTTGAATTAATATCAAAATCTGCCAAACTTCCCATACTACTTATGAATAGGATCTCTAAATTGTATGAAAATTGTGAAAATAAGGGTTCATATCACTCAAAACACATATGGAAGTGGAGGCGCCCGTATATGGGCAGTAATGGAGTCTGGTTGTGCCCTAGTGAAAAAGTTTGGTACTGCGCCCAAACAAAATCTCACTGAAAGCTCACATGAAAGCTCACTAAAATTTGAAATAGGGATGGGCATTTTTCTAAAATATTGCATTCGAATATTCGGGCTCATAAAAATCGAATATTGGAATATTCCTTTATTTAAATTATGTTTAACGAAAAAGACGTTATTTTTAAGTTGTTTTTTTTTTACGTTTTTGTCACCATTTCTGGACAAGCTTACAATTAGGCAATACACAACAAGCTTACAATCGTAATTACAGTTTTCATTTAGTTGAAAACATTAAACAGTAGGCCTATGAGTAAACAAAATATATATATATAAAAGCATTATTAAAAGCACGCTCAAGCAGCGCGAGCGAAAAAAAACCCTAATAAAGCAGATTGCGTCAGATATCGTACAGATATACACACAAGTCAGCAAATGACTGATTATTGTGTTTATATTGTTTCACGTTTATGTTGAGAAAAACAATAATATCTAACGTTACATGCAGAGGCGTCGCCAGCACTTTATGCTCGAGTGAGAAAAGACGCTGCGCTGACAGACGTTTCAGAGACACAAAGAGAACGGTGTTTCTAACAGCACTTTGCATTTTTTGTTCTTAAACCGGTCTCCCCAACGAAACTTAAAATAAGTGAGTCTCAAAATCATTTTGCTATTAGATAAGTTAACATCTTTGATCACGCGGGGTCCAGCTGCGCTTACCTGCAGTTATGATGCAGTGATGAACAGCTGTCTTTCCTCACTCTGACTGTTTGGATTTCATGTGATTTCTCATGGTGATGATATCATAACTCAGATTAATTAATTAATTTGATCAAAAGTAATTCCGTTTAGTAAGATCCTTTTCAAGTAACGTTAATTCCAAACTTCGCGAGGTCAGACAACAACATTATGTGATCAAATACAGACAACTTGTTAACACACTCCACAGCGCCATCCAGTGCATTTAATTATAACTGCGAGTTCTTTAGGATTTATCATGGACTCACTGCATTTCGGTCAGCAAAGCAACGTATTCAAAATTCGAATAGTATTTTATTTTTCGAATAATAATTACATATCGAATATTCGAAAATTCGAATATTCGTGCACATCCCTAATTTGAAACACAACTTGTTCAGATTTTTTACTTAGATTTTTCTGCAGTTCTAGAGAAGCCGACGTTTTGAAAATATATATTTTATGTAGATATATTATATACAGAATTTTCAATTTTGAGGTGAATTCAGCCTTTAATGCTCCCTAAAAATCACGAAATAAAATTTGAAAATGTCTCCTAAACAAACTGATACCTCTGAATCGGCTTCATGAGCAGGAGGAAATGAAACATCTTGTGAGATTACAGCATCTCAAGAGTGTTTCCTTTCAAGAAACATTGAACCTCCTGTCACATCACGCTCCTGTCTCACAGCAGCCCAACCCGACCTGACATTCTAAGAGTCTAAGAAAATGAATTGTCATGCATTTTTATTAGGGCATGCACTCTACACCGATACCGGTATCGGCCTCGATACCACATTTTTAAAGTACTCGTACTCGTTAAAAGTCCCCCAATACCGGGGACCGATACCACGGTCTGAGAAATGGGTTAAATCACAGGCGCCGAGTGCCCGCCCCCAGGCCCCGGCTGCAGCTCAGAGCGGGGAGAAGGCGAGGCGAGACGAGACCTGTCAGCCGCGTGGACCAAGTCGGTACTAAAAAAATGTAAACGTCACGGTACCAAGTCCCGGTGGTACCGAATACCTGATCAAACCCAGTTCCGTTTGCACATGCATGCACGAAGGGCGTGAAGTTGCGTCATCATCATGAAAGCGCTGAGACATGGCGACCGCGGCGCTGCTGATGTGTGTCTGTGTATATTAAACTGCCAAACGCGTGTTTAAATAGAAAACCTGCATGTTCTGCATTGTCTCTGTGTGAATGAACAGTGCAGACGCGCGGTTTCATTTAACGTTAGCTACCTCTCACACACACTGAAGTCTCGAGTGACGCTCGCGCTGTTCTCCGTCTCTGCTGCCTCACGATATGATGACATGATTCATGATTTCATCTCCGAGAGTCACTTCATGAGTAACGGTAGGTATTTTACCGTTTCATTTGAGAAAACGATCGTCATATCATTTCTTTTACTAGGTGTTTCTCAATGTTAAGGATACTTCCCTTTGACATTGAGAAACGCCCAATGTCTATGTATCAGACACGCACAGAAACTCAAAGGTCTTCACGGCAACCCGTCAAAATAAAAGTTTGGTAAGAAATTGACAGAAATAATTATATTAGGCTACTGTACAATAGATTTAACTACGTCTCATTAATCAAAATTGCTACTACTAATAATGTGTGCATAAGGTTGCTTTTTCTCTTGATTTTTTTATAAGCAATATTTCTCAATATCATCAATATTTTCGTATAAACAGCATGTAGCCTTCAATGCTTTCATAAATGTACCATCATAAATAATAGTCATTGAATTGATTTTTTTTATTTAACTATTTGGAAAAAAAGAAAGAAAACAAAGAATATATATATATATAAAATGAAATAAAATATAATTAAATAAATTGGAAAAATAGTTAAAACTGATTTTAAATCATGTTTTTTTTTATTAAGTACTCGGTATCGGTATCTGGCGAGTACTGAAATGCAAGTACTCGTACTCGTTTTCCAAAAAGTGGTATCGGTGCATCCCTGAATTTTTATGCTTTATTATGCAGTGCGATACAGTGTGCCCTTTACATTACACCTTCATCTTCAGCAGTCTGGAGGTATCAGCCACAGCTTTATGAGAGGGTGTTGAGTTGATACACGTGGCTGCATTTTTCAGTGATGTTTGCATACGCTTTGTCCTTTCAACAAGTTCAGTCGTCGGTCACAGTCGTCATTCAGTATTTTATTTTTATTTAAGTTGGGCAAACATGGCAAAAAGTTTACGTTTCTGTCCTTATAAGCTCATATTTAATGGATTATCTTATGGCTCATAACACATATAATATACATAAATACAAATACAAATCTGCAGTCAAATTTTACTTACACAAAGATATTTTGAGACCTTGACAACTTTGAGAAGTTTCATCCTTTTGCAGATCACTGCAATAAAATATTTCTGCACTAGACATGAAAAAAACTCAAACTATCAATTTAGCTATAGTCAGGGAACGTGTTATGAATATTTTATGTGTGTTTGACTAATGAATTTTGCATTGGACTTGGTTGTAATTAACAACTAAAGGACTTTTGGGTTGACAATTGGATTACAAAACTATACAAAAGTGTGGCCAAACACTGTTGACTGAAATGCTGACATATTTTCAATTACATACAAGAACTTCTTCGGTTTCTCACAGAGTCTTTTGTCTGTTTAAATCATGCCTGGCACACAAAATGATAACAAATAGAATGGATGAATAAACACATTTTCAAATGTTCTCCGTCTTTATCTGCGATTTGACTTTCAGGGCTTAACACACTCCTGCCACAGCAAGAAACGTAATTATTTTTCCATTAAATTTGTGCAAGATAAGAGTGGGAGTGACTTATGTTTTACAGCACAGCAGGGAATAACTAAAGAATGGGGCATAAAAAGAATATTTTCACTACAAGTACAGAAAATTATGGAAACATCTATACCTGCAAAAATAAATTAATGGAATAAAACTCAAGTTAGGGGGAACTTCTGTGCTTCGCAATAATCTTGGCATCTGTTGGTTAAAAATAACTGCAAACATGGCTTGGAAAACTTCAGTTATTTTAAAGAAAATATCTAGAATTTGTTTGCAGATTTCACATGGTTTGGGATTAGATTCGTGACAAAAAGAGTGTCCGTGATGCTGAAGTCTTTTGAATCTACCTTTTGAATTCATGTTGGTTTTATTTTGAAAAAGCTTTTATATCAATTCCAAGAAACATTTTTAAAATTAGTTTAGACTATAAAAAATGTGCATGTTGTGTACCTATTACAGAAAGTAAACCTGAATGCATGTGAAGTATCGCAACTTAAAAGCCCCTTGTGGTGAAAATCAAGCTTTTAATGTTGTTTATATGTCTATGTGGTGTTTTTAATATGATTTAAGACAACCATGTGCACATTCACAAGTTCGACACCATTGATGAGTATTTTCTTCTTAAAGCGGCAGTGAACCAAAGGCAAAAACACTGTTTGAAATCACTGGTAGTTTCTGACGTCACAAACTGCATTGTAACCAATCAGGGGTGTGTTTCCCCTACAACGTCGTAGTTCGCTGATTCACTATCATAGATCGATGCATCGTTGGAAAAATCAACTAGCTAGTCACGACTGTTTCCTGAAACCCACTGTCGCAAAGTATCGTTCAACCACGTTGGTTTCGCACGTGGTGGAGTAATAACTACTTTTAATGAAACTGTTTGAGATCCAATTAACGCTATATTTGTTTTATATAAATTACAGACATGTCATCTGAGGACTACTTCTAATTGTTCTCAGTTGTTTTGCTTTATTACCAGACTCAATATTTGGCTCGTTCTTACATAGTAGAGCACGTTCGCACATGCGCACTTTTCAAACACGTTACTTCAAATCTTTTGAAAAACTAAAAGACGTAAATTCCATTTGTATGTATTCTAAATAAAAGACACCGGTTGTACTGAATGTCAGCTTGCTTATTTTGCTCAAGATAAGGATTTATTACATCCAAATGTCATGCAATATAGAAACGATGCCTCTAACTACAGGTCGAGAGCTGTCGTTCAAACCACACAACTTTGCGATGATGTTCGCGAATGTTCGTTGGAACGATGGTTTCAGGAAACATCGAATCGTTGAACTATGCTGATAACGACGGAACTTGCGACCATAGTTGGCTAATGATGCTTCGGGAAACACACCCCAGATCAACGTGTGATCGTCGACGTGTGAATCTCTGAACTGGTGTGAGTGAGTGGAGGTGGGGCTCATTTGCATATTCATGGAGGCGTGTATACAAAATGAAGAAAGGGTGAAGAGTTACATTCACGCTATTTTAAGGCATGAAGGATTTATTTTTTTTTATTTTTTTTTTTTTTTTCAATTAAAAAATGAAATATGTCATTTTGGGGAGTTTTAAGGGATACAATTATTGACTACAGGGGGATTTCATATTATTTTTAAATTTGTTTAAATACATTGAGGTAAAATGTTCAAGAGCGTTTTTTAAAAACTAGTTCAGCCTATCGCAATTGTTTAAGCGGGTATTTTTAACATAAAATGTTCGCAATGCACCTTTAAATACATTGAGGTAAAATGTGTTTTACACAAATAGTGAATTATTCATTTGTAAGGATTGAAGTTTTTCGGGAGTCCCACCACTTGACATTATACTATGACCTTGGCACACGCCCCTTACTTCTGATTGGCTACAAGTATGTTCTGGTGTTCGGTCTGATCCACTTTTCAAGAGCGTTTTCCAAAAATCGCTTAATGCACTGCAAATATTTTATTGGCCTCTCTGTATCCTTATTTATTCCTTTACCATAATATATTTGTCACGATACAAATAAAAACACAGACTGCAAAGAAAATCTGTTATTTATACCAGGGGAAAAGGGTGGTCAATGCCTGCTGGCACAGCACATGTTGATGAGATGGCACAAACGCACTCCTGGCTCATCGTGATTCATATCCGCTGGATTCTTTTTTTGCTTTGTGACAGGGCTGAATGGAATCAAAGTGTGTCTTTCACTTCAAAAGATGTAATGACAGCTCAGTGAACCAATCATCCAAATGCCCCAATCTCCTGTGCATATTTGAATATTGAAACGAAGCATCGCCACCACATGTAATAACAGCTCAAAATGGAGGTGGGCAGAGCGTTATTGAGGCAGATGGTGTCGGTTTTTTCTTCCCAGTAATATTACAGGTCTCTGGATTTGTCATTCTGCTGTCTTGAGTGTGAGGGAAAGGTCATCCATCACATGGATCATTTCATGCCTCAGACCTTTATCAGAGTAGATCCACATTTAAGGTGGAGTTTTTATGCACTGACATTAAGCTCACATGATGGATGATAGGCCAAACAAACCCTGAACTTCAGTCCTCAATCATACATCTGCAGGTAATGATTCCAAATGTCTACACACTCACATTTAATAATACAAATGTTGATGTTCACCACCCAGCCACAAACAATATCCTTAGATTATTAATCACTGCGTTATACATTACAGATGGGCAGGAACTATTCTTGATTAAATATTCCTTGTGAACTATATCTGTCACGTTGAGGTGTGTGTTGGTTGAAGCACGATGAAGCAAGATCCAGTTGCAGCACACTTTATTAATTCGATTCTAAACTTGAAGAAACTAGGACAGGAACACAGGACTCAGGAACAGACACTGGCTCAGGAGATACTGGTTCGACGGCGGCCATCTTGATCTGGTGAGATCTACAGTGAACTCATTGTCATGTTCAAGAAAGCAATTTGAAATGATTCCAGCTTTGTGACATGGTGCATTATTCTGCTGGAAGTAGCCATCAGAGGATGGGGACATGGTGGCCATAATGGTCAGAAACAATGCTCAGGTAGGCTGTGGCATTTAAACGATGCCCAATTGGCACTAAGTTGCCTAAAGTGTGCCAAGAAAACATCCCCCACATCATTACACCACCACCACCACCAGCCTGCACAGTGGTAACAAGGCATGATGGTTTATGGAGAATTCGAGACTCATCAGACCAGGCAACATTTTTCCAGTCTTCAATTGTCCAATTTTGATGAGCTCTTGCAAATTGTAGCCTCTTTTTCCTATTTGTAGTGGAGATGAGTGGTACCCGGTGGGGTCTTCTGCTGTTGTAGCCCATCCGCCTCAAGGTTGTGGTGTTGTGGCTTCACAAATGCTTTGCTGCATACCTCGGTTGTAACGAGTGGTTATTTCAGTCAAAGTTGCTCTTCTATCAGCTTGAATCAGTCGGCCCATTCTCCTCTGACCTCTCGCATCAACAAGGCATTTTCGCCCACAGGACTGCCTCATACTGGATGTTTTTCCCTTTTCACACCATTCTTTGTAAATCCTAGAAATGGTTGTGTGTGAAAATCCCAGTAACTGAGCACATTATGAAATACTCAGACCGGCCCGTCTGGCACCAACAACCATGCCACGCTCAAAATTGCTTAAATCACCTTTCTTTCCCATTCTGACATTCAGTTTGGAGTTCAGGAGATTGTCTTGACCAGGACAACACTCCTAAATGCATTGCAGCAACTGCCATGTGATTGGTTGATTAGATAATTGCATTAATGAGAAATTGAACAAGTGTTCCTAATAATCCTTTAGGTGAATGTATAAATACTGCATAATAGTTTGTTTCTGGAGACAGTGAGTGCTTAAAGATGTTTTAACAATGTTTCGGGTCCAAGACCCAACCTCGACCTCCTGGTCCTACATTTATTATCCTTCAGTCTGAGAGCCATTGCTTTGACATAAAAGTATGTGGGACTCGAGGTATCTGGCTCCATCTTAATCAGATGCACACAGAAGCATCAGGCAGGTGGTGGTCTGTGGTGGTTTTTGTTTGGTTTTTACATTGAGAACCACCTTTTTCAGAGGTAATTGTGGAGGGTTTTAGGGAATACAGAAAGTTAAAATACACGAAAGGATGAAAATCAGTGTGTCAGAGTAAATTGCTCTCTATTGGAAAATGCAGCAGTCCACATTAAATTCAGTCTGGCTCTACTCTCACTGAAACTTGATGAGTCCAATTTAGTGTCCAAATGGACACTATGCTGGGCCAGCCACAATAAATAATCTGAAAATAAAATCAATAGGCAGCTCAGAGACCTTTCAGACAAGAGTCACTAAAAGAATTTTCTATTTAAAAAGTCTTTGCCGTGCCTTACTTTCAAATTCGCTCAAATGCGTGTGTGTGTGTGTGTGTGTGTGTGTGTGTATGTATATATATATATATATATATATATATATATATATATAATGATGTAATTAATATAATATATTAAACTATTAAACTATTGTTAAGAAATAACCATGAAAATATTCATACAGCTATTTGGTTAATTAAATTAGAAGTACAGATTTCACTAGTTATCTCTGTTTAAAAACAACTAATTAATGCCTTCATATTTGAGTCTATTCACACATACAGTACTGATTTTGTCTGTGCATCATATTTATTTATTGTTTTTTTTTTCTGTGTCATGTATTTCTTTTATCAATTTAAGCTATTTTTTAAATTCACCTGCTGTTAGCATCCCATTGACTGCCATTCATTTTGGCATCACTCTGACAGCGAATAACTTTACATCTGAGGCTTGCAAAGACTTGATTTGTCCATTATTTATTTATAAAGAAACACGACAATGTAAAAAATTATCCATTACTTTGTATCTTGCGTTACAGCCCCGTAGAAGCCGGTTTTGTAAAAATAGGCTAAAGATTGCACCATAACCACGGGACTTTCTGTGAGACATTACCGTATAGACATGTGGAGAAGCTTGCAGGCAATCTTTTACTGTCTATGAGGCAATCGGGGGACACGGAGGCACAAAGTCAAGGGAGAAGCCCATAGATAGAGAGTCCATAAAAGCAACGGGACAAAATATTTCAACGTTTTTAAGGAATCAGGTGATTTAGGGCACGGCTACTGAGATCAACAACTGTGAGACTGTCGTCTCGCTCAGTTTGAGCCTGTGCAGTCGCTCAGACATCAGACAGGAAGTGCAATAATCAGGCTTTAGTCTTCTCGTTTAAATCAATGGGGTCGCTGTTAGGGCTAGGTATCGAGAATTGAGTATTCGATTGGAACCGGGACTAACTTTTAGTTTTCCCGGAATCGTTCAAAAGTTAAATTTCGATTCCTAGTTTTGATATTCACAGTCCGCGACCAGAAGAAGAAACCGCTCAACAACACCAACGAAGAAGCATCTACCGGAAGTGTTGGCATAACCGCACGAGTCGAACACTGAGTAGCTTACTGGTCGACGGTCCAAAGTGTGTCTTCACTTTTCTAAAAATAACGAAATCTTGGCAAAATGCAAAATTTGTGACTAAAGGAGTATTTCCTTCAGAAAGGAGTATTTCCTTCAGAAAGACTGTTAGCAAGGTTAACTGAGCTTTTTTGACCCTGCCTCTTGAGAAGAACGTAATCGGAGAGAATCGCTAGGAACCGGAATTGAAACAAGGAATTAGGATTGGAATCAGAATTCGTTCAAATTCATGCGATACCCAACCCTAGTCGCTGTGTCTACTTCTTTTACTGTCTATGCAACTAGTGCATGAAAATATTCTACGAGCTGCCCAGTGGAAAATACCACATGAGGGGGTGTTCGTATTTACCATAATTACCACATGAACGCACCATAATTCAGAGTGAAAGTTTGCCTTATATCTCGCAATTCAGACTTTATGCTGTGCTTCACGTCATGACTGGACAGGGCTTGGGCGCCGTGTCGCATTCTAGATGAACGTGGCGGCCATGTTGGAGGCTTCGCAAATGTAAACATACCAGCAAATCGAATGAGGAGAAGCAGCTGAGTTGGGAGAAAGAAAATAAAAAAAGATGTTAAAATCCCTAAAAGGATGCGGAATTTACCTGGATACGTTTAATAGGGAAACCAGGGACCGGTATGTGGATAAATCGGCACTTTTAACGGGTTGGATCCATTTGAAATTTCCAACAAACAGTGGGAGCACAGTACGTTACGCTAACCGGACAAAAGGTAAACTGCGCTCCACCTAGCTGCTAGTTTAGTGACAGTTATAGTGCTAACAAACATTCACACATGTAACATTCTTTTAACTATGTGTTTCAAAAGTGTAGTTAGTAACGTTAGCTGTTTTAAGCACTTAAACTTAAGTTAGTAAGCAAAACGATGCTTAAAGCAAGAGGGTAACAGTTTAGCAACAGGACAACAGAGACTGACAGGTCCGATTAAAGGGCTAATGTTAATGTTATGAGAATATTAAAATACGGGATATTTTACAGGAATATACTAAAACGGGAAGACAGCGGGAAAAGAGATCAAGTACGTGAGAAACCCGGAAAAAAACGTGAGGGTTGACAGCTAACGTTACTAACTATCTGTCCGGATTACCCTGTTCCCACTGTTTGCCGACTCTTTGTTGGAAATTTCATATGGATCCAAACCGTTAAAAGTGCCGGTTTAGTCCACATACCGGTCACTGGCTTCCCTATTTAACATATCCCGGTAAATTCCACAACCTTTTAGGGATTTTAACATCTTTTTTCTTTTCTTTATCCCAACTCTGCTGCTTCTCCTCGTTCGACTTGCTGTATGTTTACATGCGCGTAAGCCTCCAACATGGCCGCCATGTCAGTAATGACGTCAGTCACGCCCAAGCCCTATTACCGTAATTTCAAAAAACACGTGACGTTGTCATAGCAGCACTATCAATCGCCTGGAAACAGATCTGCAGCACTCACGGGATACAAGCTGAAGTTGCAATTACATGTTCAACAAATACAAGTAATTAACAGGATAACATCATAGACATTTTTACACACATTATAACTCACAAATAAGTGAGTTTACATCTCACAGTTCTTACTTTAGTACTTCTTACTTGCAATTGCGAGTTATTAAGCTCAGAACTTCAGAAATATAAACTTAACATAATTGTGAGATAATTAAGAGAAAAAAGCCTGAAATTGTATTTTATTTTTTGTGGCAAAGCAATCTTGCGATAGAGTAAAGAAAACACGTATAATATTTAGATATAGTCTTATTTACAAACTTCCTGAACGTTTTTTTTTTCTCCTGAGTTTTAACAGAGAGCACGCCTCAGTAATCTATGATTTCTAACAGTCATAAAGTGCTCTTGACAGTAAAAATATGGTGAGCTGCCAGCACTGGAGAGCGATTCACACAGCTGTTGGGCTGAACCAGCTCAAGTGTTCGAGTGAACACAGACCACAATACCTGGAATTTGTGAGAGAGGCAAGCAACGAAATCCAGGTCCTTGAAAATGGAAAACAACGGCTCCCGTGTAGAAATCTGTCACTGATGTGTCCTGAAGAGCTGGTTCGGAGACAAGCATCCATTAAGAGCTCTAGCAGCATTCGACAGCTTTGCTGAGCATCGGCGGAGGTGCTCACCCAAGACATAAGAGCTGCAGGTCTCTTGTTCCGATATAGATGCAGTGGATCTGGGGCATCATGGGAACCCAGGGTAAGTGTTTTGTCCATATCAAACCCTCGACCAAACAGCACAGGTCTGGTTCATATTACAGCCATCAACAAGTCGCATTGGAGCATTTGACGGCATTCCATTTATATCATGACCATTCAAAGGATTATTACAATTCGTATACAAGACCATGATGCTGCCCACGAAGTTTTCAGAGAAGCAACATATATTTACAATACATACATGCCCTGTTTTCATACTGTATACAGGCTAGAAGGTAACATTTTACAATAAGGTTTAGTAGTTAACAATTACTGTATTAACTGAAGATGAATGAGCAATGCATTTGCTAACGGTATTATTAATCTTTGTTAACATTAGTTTAGTAGAAATACAGCTGTTCATTGTTCGTTCATGTTAGTTCACAGTGCATTAACTAATGTTAACAAGATTTTAATAAAGTATGAGTAAATGTTGAAGAAAACATTACCAACGATTAATAAATGCTCATAAGTGCAGTTCATTATTAGTTCATGCTAACGTAATACAGTTAACCAATGCTAACCAATTAGCCTTAATTGTAAAGTATTACCGGCTATATATATATTTGTTTCTGCACACTCTTGATGTTCTAAATCTACCTATTCTCATGTACCAATTCTGGTACGAATTTGTACGAGTGATTAAAAAGTTCGGTGAATTCGCACAAATTCGTGGGACCTCACGTTACATAACGACTTTGTGATCATATTCCGTCTGAAACCCGTATGGCCATGGTTAGATGAGGGGCGGGGTCAGGGGTGTGTCATTTGTACTGAATTTCATACTGAATTGGCGAATTCGTAAAATATGTACCGATTTCGCAAAACTTGACTGAATTCGGACTGCAGTGAAGTCGTATGAATTTATCCAACTGCATCAGCCACCCGTAAAAGTTTTACATGAATTCCGCTAGTTCTACAGTAGAACTAGGGTTCTCTACTCCATTTTAAAAAGAACACTTTATGGCCGAAAGCTTCTATATAAAGACACTGTGTCTTAAAAATCGAAGTGCATAATATTTTTCATGTTTAATGGAGTTTTTCTTTCTAGTGATGAAGTATGATTTTTATTCCAGACAATTTAAAAAATGTCAAATTAAAAATGTATTAAAACTAAATTAATTCAAATTAAATCCATAAAAATGATCTCAGTTGAAGATTGAGAACTAAAGGTTCTAATGAGAAGCATCTAAGAGAACAGTTTAAGGTTCTATTTCAAACCTTTTCTTCTAAGAGCGAGTTTTAAAAATGAAATAATGAAATAAACTGTATTTATCTACTGAATGTAGCATTCAACACTACACTGAACGAGTCAAAGATATTTGGAATATCATCTCAAGGACTCGGGAAACTTAGACACACACAAACACATGCATGCACACACACATACACACACACACACACAGAGACACACATCAATTCTTTTCCATCCAGCACCAGTGAATCTGTCTGTTCAGACCAAGGTCATAATTTTAACTCATGAGCATTCTGCAAACACATCCCACAGGAATGAACTGGATTAATAAATGCAATGAAACATTACTGTAAATGTCTGTAATACATGACTAAATCCATTTAGTGAACTCTCAGTCAAATGCTACTCATAATCCCAGGGTCACTGAGAATGATGCAGCCAATCAAACATCTTAAATTGCTCATGCAGGGTCACAGGAGTGCAAATACGCATCATAAATGACTTGTTCTATGATCTATGGATTCAATACATAGATCCTGCATTCAGCTCTGGACACAACTGTCCAATGAGAACTGAACTGAATGAAAATAAATAGAGATGGTGCAGTTATAAAGTGATTTACTGCCTGAATGAATTCATGTCATGTTTGTTTACATTTCTTTTTGTAGATTTTGTTTAAAGCAACATTATTGAGATTTACTCATTTTGAATCATACGGGGAAAAAAGTTTACGATGAATCAAACTCTGTGAAAATCAGCTGGAAAAAAAACACACTTTCAATTCATTTTGTGTTTATGGGTGGATTTTGACCTTTATGACATGTTAGGATATACATCACAGAAATGAGAAACTATGTTGGATTTGTAAACAAAGCTTTCGTTTGATTAAATTATTTTAATGAATGAATGAATTAATGTGGTATCTGAACTCCACTTCAAGCTATTAACAGCTGGGAGGGAAAGGCTTTTGAAATGTTAAAAAAGGCTTTGAAAAATTAAATTAAAATGTATTGCAGTTTGATTAAATTAAATTAATTTAGTCATTATTAGCTGATCATTAAGAGAGAACATTTAGTTTCAGTGGTAAACTGAAATATATTTATCATATAATATCATTATTGAAATTTATGTATTCAAAAATATTGGTAATTGCGAATTTGCAATCGAGTACATTAAAATTATATATTATTGTAGTAGTGAAAACACAGTACAGTTAAAATTATAATCAAGTTATAATCTATAATTATATATCATAGCTTCATCCTGATTGGTCCGAAATTTGGTGACTTTGTTGGTATTTGGTATATGAACACCCAAAAAAAAATTGGGGACAGGATGTCGAATAGTCTAAGTGGTCGTAGAAATAAAAAGTCACACTTATAACCTTCGGGTCCAAATTGCACCCCCCTGTAGGAAATGAATGGGAAATTGGCAAAAAATATTTTTTTGTGCGTACAATCTACAAATCAGCCACGATCCAGAAAAAAAGCACACAATAGTGAAGGGGTGAATCTATAAAACACTCAAGAGTGCAAACAGCACATCCACATCCACACACACACACACACACACTTTATACACATACACACTAATAAATTCAGATTATATACGGGTTCTGAATTTATCAAATGCTCAGTTTGTCCACTCAGATGGCATCCATCTCATTTCAAAAATTGCTTTTATGAGGCCTAGGCCTGACTCTCTTAAAATGAAATACAGCTAGGTGTGCGATATGACGATTTTTAATCGTGGGACGATTAAAATGTCTCCACGATCTGCTTTTGAAGAAATATCGTAGTATCGTGTTACAGTGCATTCTATCAGTTCAGTTCTGGCGCCTCAAAGCGACGTAGCCTACACATCACACGTTAATGAATAGGTAACAGTTACGGGACACTGCATTCACAAAAGTTCATTATTTGCATAAGCCTTGCCGGTTAAACATTTAATTCACGTGCTGATGCGCTGTTCTAACGTGCGCTTTCCTGAGCGCATTCCCCGACGCTCACAGGCACTAGAAGCCTGTCAAACAGCGCCTGAATACTGGACTAAGTTATCTTTCAGAGTCTTATTATGCTAATACTTTTAAATACACACAATAAACAGGCTATGTCTAAAGTCTTACATAAACAGGCTATGTCTAAAGTGAAAGCAAACATTTGAGAGAATATCTGGTGTAATATCCGTCTATATTAAACGCGTCGCGTGCTGGTCTAAAAGCGACAGGAATAAATAGTACTGCCGCTTGTCCTTAAAGGGATAGTTCAAAATAAAAAAAAAAAAAAAATCTGTCATTATTTACTCACTCTAATGTTGTTCCAAACCTGTATTAATTTCTTTCTTGTGCTGAACACAAAAGACGATTTTTTTTAATGTGTGTAACCAAAAAGTTGCTTGGTCCCCATTAACTTCCAGGAGAGAACCTATAAAAAACTATAGGGGGACCAGCAACTGTTCGGTTACCCACAATATTCAAAATAACTTTTATTTTCAACAGAAGAAAGAAACTTATTCGGGTTTAAAACATTTTGAGAGAGTAAATTAAGACCATTTTCATTTTTGAGGGAACTATCCCTTTAGTGTTAATAAAACAAAACAAAAAAATACACAAGGAGAAAATCACTCACTGACTGAGAACTTTAATAGTAGCTTTAATAAGAATCAATAATTTATTCAGTGAAGTCTATGTAGTGTTTTAATTTAATATTTGTTCATTTAATTACTTTCTTCAATGCTAATGCTAAATACACCTACTGCATCTGAAAAAATAAAGCACTATTTATTTAATTTGAATATTAATTTGTGTAATGTTGATCTTGTCTTATTTTTTTAATAACAAAGAAAATAATGACAAAGATTTTTATCTTCGCCACTGGCCTAAATGTTTGCGTTTCTTTTTTCTTTTGTTACCTAAGGCTTTGTTTTTAACATAGGGACATTAGTTTGGCTGTACTGAACAGCCACGTGCAAAATATTAAAACCAACTTGAAAAAGAATCGTGATAAAAAATCGTGATCGTGATTTTCCTAAAAAAATCGTGATATGATATTTTTGCCATATCGCCCACCCCTAAATACAGCATTAAAAATAAATGAATAAAAATACAAACATTTCTATTATATTCAATGGGGGGGGGAAATGGGTCACAATTTATTGCTTTAATATTAATTATAAATTATCTTTTATTTTTGAAATTGTCTCAAATACCAAAAAAAGTAAAAGAATAGTATAAAAAAAGATTCAATATGAATCCCGCCCTTTGGGTCCATTCTGGAACTCGGGGGTCCCATGTGTGACTGCTAAACGAGGGATCTTGAGAGGGCTAACACTAAACTGTAATGCATTTAACATGTACTGGTCTAATAAGTTATAACATTAATGCATTAACTAACATTATTCGTAACATTACTTTTGTTTGTTTTTGCGCACAAAAGTATTCTCTGTCACTTGATAAAGTTAAGATTGAGCCACTGAAGTCACTTGGACTATTTTAACAATGTCTTTAGAACTTTTCGAGGCCAGTAAGTTTCAATCCCTCAAGAAGCCTATGGACTAGAATGCAGGAGTGATCCAGCTCTCAGATTTCATCAACATATCTTTATTTGTGTTTGAAGACTGAACGAGGTCTTACGGGGTTGGAACAACATGAGGGTGAGTGAGTAAATACCGACAGAATTTTCATTTTTGGTGAACTATCCCTTTAAGAAGTGCTTTAGAAGTATTTTTTTCATGTAGTCATGCTATGTGTGGAACAAAGTGGAAACTTGTTGTTAAATGTTACAATGTACTTAAGTAAAAACTTTATTCCTGACATGTAAAGTGTACCTCTTTAAAAATGTACTTAAGTGTGCTAAGAATCATAGGCCTGGTTTTGATTAAATCAGGAGTAGGCCTTAGTTCAATAAGGGCATTTAAAGGGCAACTCCACCCATTTGCATTAAGCTTTCCATTGTTAGAAACCCAGTTATACTATTGAATGGTCATGCAACACTTTATCATTTTCCCCTGAGACGAGAGAAATCTGCTATTTACCTTTTCACTTCCTCCAACAATGACGCAAAAATCGTCATTTTACGTCATTGTTGGCGGAAGTGTAAGAGAGGGCGATTTCAGTAAAAAACTACAAGCCCGAGTCCCCACCCTTTCAAACCCGCCAATAGGGGGTTGGACCTATTGCGCTAACAGACCTATCACAGATCAGTGCCAATGCGTTTGATTTCACTGGCAGAAACGTTTTGAAAATGTGGACGAAACTACTGAATACGCTGACGGATGCGTTATGGAGGATTGGGATTAACATTACACATCTTTTTTGGACGCTGAAGCTAGCAGGCTCTTGTTCTGTGGAGAAAGCTGAGTAGTAGGGGTTACCGTCCTCTTTTTCCTGGACATGTCCGGCCGTCGATGTCCGGGATTCAGCTTTTAATTTCTGAAGTCGCCATTCATTGTTTACATGTAAGTTACAGCTTTTGTTTCAATCTAACTCAATTCCTTATGATTGGTGAATCTGACTGTTGTGTTTACATGAACGCCAAACAAGTGATCGGTTGATGCGTTTTAACATTGCTAAGAAAATTCCTGTCTCCTCCGCTGAGACAGATCGAGACCGGTAACTTACGTCTTAGGTGCCGCTCATCGGTAATCACGCCACCGGCCCTCGCGCCGTTATCCAGACAGCCGGCACTCATCCCGGCTCGACACAGTAAACCTGGCTCGTCTCGCGCCGTTATACATACAGCTCGCACTCGTTCGCTTGCCACAGTAAACATGATGAATGACGACTGTAGAACGCAAAAGCCGAATCGCGGACATTTTGGGCGATCTCGAAACACATTTTCGGACAGACTCATCACGGAGAATCACTAGTAGACTGTTGTTTACATACTGCGAGGTTAGCGGTAGGCGTGGCCTCCTAGGGCAGCGAAGCAAATGAATTCTGGGAGTTGATGTTTTTCATTCACATAAGCCAAAAATACATTTTCTGTCTTTTCTCAGTCTAGAAAGCTCCAAATTAAAAAATAATTTCACATTTCTTCTACATAAATGACCCATTTTAAATACACATTCATCTTTCCAGAGGTGGAATTACCCTTTAAGTAGCCTCAGGAAAAAAAAACATTACTGGTGTGCATCTTGAGATAAAACACTGGACTGAACATTGTTTACAATATTTTAAGATATTTCAGTGCATGTTGCTTTCAGTAAAACAGCTTAAACATGCATTTTAGTGGATTATAGCTGAAGCCTTTTCTGTGAAACCAGGGGTACGTCATTAAAATGCACACTACAAGTGCACTTTCAATCAAATTAAGCACTTCTTTTCACAAGGGTATTTTTTATCACATGACTTACCCACTTTGCAGATACAATCCAAAATATTTGCAAAACACACAAGAGCAAGAATACAATAAATCACATTACAGTATTCATTCCACATCTGCACCTCTCAATCAATTGACAGCAGTTTTGGCTTCAGCTTTAACATGTACAGAGTATTGATCCAGCACTGCTTCACGGCCCATGCAGTATTGCCGTGCGGTGGCACAAACGTTCTAACTCAGAGGTAACAATAGTGCTATTTACTGAATGAAGAAAGGAATGCTAAAAGTTTGCACAGGTATTTTTGCATTAACTTCGCACAACTTTCTAACAATTATGTATCACCTTGGCTCTGTGCAACTCCAAACTCATAAGCATTTTATTGAGTTCTCTGTCCTCAGTAAAACTTTGCTTTTGAGGTAAAAAAAATAAAAAAAATAAAAAATGTTTTGTTTGTCCTTCAGTTAAGTGGCGTATCTATGCAATTTCCTATTAATCCATTATTTATTTTGTTCACTTTGTAACAAAAAACAAGGTACATACCTTTAATTTGTGTTTGCTTACTAAATGCAACATTTCTCACTCAACAAAATAAATTCTTGTCAAAGCCAACCACATATTTCTTATTCAGCAAATTAGCATTTTGCAAAGACATTTTAATTGGTCACCATTTCATTTACATCAAGGATGTATCTGGGCAATCTTCAAACAATGACATCACATTCAATAATTTCCCCAAGCAAAAATATCTAACACCCAAAATCACATAGCAAATAAATAACAGTTATGGCATCAACAACAGCATAATAATAAATGCAGAAAAGAACATAACACCAACTGTTTAAATTAGTCATGCAGCAATGCATGCTGGGAGCTTGCAAATCAGCAACATTATTCAATAAGAACTTGCTTGTTCAGACAACTAGGTGCTGTGAAATATTGTTGGTCCAACATTTGATTCAAAGTAATTAATTCCTTAGTATTCTGTGATTCAATAAGCCTTGTATGCTCGATAAACCACACAGATTACTGGAGAGGAGCTGATTTAGAGAAGAAGTGCATATGCAAATGAGTGTCTGGTGTTATATCACAACAACCTTTGAGTCAATATGCTGTGAAAACCTTTGACATAACATAATCAGATTAATATATATATATATATATATATATATATATATATATATATATATATATATATATATATATATATATATTAAAAAATGCTGAACTATGAGTGCATTCAAATCTATTTATTTTTTTTATTATTTTATTAATCATTTATATTAATATTAACTGCTCCATCTTGACCTCTGTCAAGGGTTCACAGCATATTGACTCAAAGGTTGTTGTGATATAACACACTGGACACTCATTTGCATATGCACTTCTATCTCTAAATCAGCTCGATCTCCAGTAATCTGTGTGGTTTGTTCGAGAATACAAGGCTTATTGAATCACAAATACTGAGGAATTAATTACTTTGAATCACATGTTGGAATCACAACTTCTTTTTCACAGGGGTATATGTGTATATATATATATATATATACACTCACCGGCCACTTTATCAGGTACACCTGTCCAACTGCTCGTTAACACTTAATTTCCAAGCAGCCAATCACATGGCGGCAACTCAGTGCATATAGGCATGTAGAGCATGGTCAAGACAATCTCCTGCAGTTCAAACCGAGCATCAGTATGGGGAAGAAAGGTGATTTGAGGTGACTTTGAACGTGGCATGATTGTTGGTGCCAGAAGGGCTGGTCTGAGTATTTCAGAAACTGCTACTCTACTGGGATTTTCACGCACAAACCATCTCTAGGGTTTACAGAGAATGGTCCGAAAAAGAAAACAAAACATCCAGTGAACGGCAGTTCTGTGGGCGGAAATGCCTTGTTGATGCCAGAGGTCAGAGGAGAATGGCCAGACTGGTTCGAGCTCGATAGAAGGGCAACAGTGACTGAAAAAGACACCCGTTACAACCAAGGTGGGCAGAAGAGCATCTCTGGAACGCACAGTACGTGGAACTTTGAGGCAGATGGGCTACAGCAGCAGAAGACCACACCGGGTGCCACTCCTTCAGCTAAGAACAGGAAACTGAGGCTACAATTTGCACAAACTCATTCGAAATTGGACAATAGAAGATTGGAAAAATGTTGCCTGGTCTGATGAGTCTCGATTTCTGCTGCTGACATTCGGGATGGTAGGGTCAGAATCTGGCGTCTACAACATGAAAGCATGGATCCATTCTGCCTTGTATCGAACGGTTCAGGCTGGTGGTGGTGGTGTCATGGTGTGGGAATATTTGCTTGGCACTTCTTGGGCCCCTTGGTACCAATTAAGCATCGCCTGTAAACGCCACAGCCTACCTGAGTAATTGTTGCTGACCATGTCCATCCCTTTATGACCACAATGTACCCGAACTTCTGATGGCTACTTTCAGCAGGATAATGCGCCATATCATAAAGCTGGTACTGATTTAACTGGTTTCTTGACCATTACAATGAGTCTGTGTACTCAAATGGCCCACACAGTCACCAGATCTCAATCCAATAGAGCATCTTAGGATGTGGTGGAACGGGAGATTCGCATCATGGATATGCCACCGACAAATCTGCGGCAACTGTGTGATGCCATCATGTCAATATGACCAACTTCCTAGGAATGCTTCCAGCACCTTGTCAATCTATGCCACGAAGAATTGAGGCAGTTCTGAAGGCAAAGGGGTCCAACCCTGACCTAGCATGGGTACTGAATAAAGTGGCCGGTGAGTGTATATACCCTGTATACCCCTATTAAAAAGAGTAAAGTGTCATTTAATGGTAATCAACCATAATTCAATCACGGCATAAAACTATAGAAAATCAGCAATTTACTGCTGCCAGTAGATAACCGGAAAATCTAGGGTTGCAAAAGGGCTGAATATTTCCGGTAATTTCCAGAAACTTCCCAAAAATCCTGGAAGATTCCGAAAATCCTGAAAATTTCCAAAATCCTGGAAGTCTATCGAAATCCTGGAAAGTTTAGAAAATCCTGGAAAGTTTCTGGAAACTTTGCAACCCTAGTAAAATCTAGGAAAAACAGTTATATAGTGTAAAACGTAACAGTCAGATTTATTAAACGAAATAAGTTAATTTCACTGAAATATTAATGAAAGTTCATAGAAAAAAGTTATGTGAAGTCAATAACTGATAAGGAGAGTAAATATTAAACTGAAGTGTTTGATGTGTTTTTGCACAAGATTATCACAGGAGAGATTTGTTAGTTTAATAATAAGTTTTGTGGGTCATCATTATGCTGGAGAGGAGAGCCTGTGCTTCAGTTAAAGATGAGCAGAGAAATACTGATATTTACTTAATTTGAGTCCACTGAAAATTAATATCCCTTAATATAAAACTGCATCTTTGCAGTTTGTATTTAGCAAACAATAGCGCACATGTAGCTATGTGCTAAAGTAAGGAGATAGTCTCTGCATCAGCAACACAGTTTTCAAATAAAGCCTCTAGCAGCACAATTCACAGTACTATCAGTATACTATCTTTTGAACTCGAACTGTTTGAAGCAATTTGGTTTCCCAAATGATTTAAGTTATACCATCCATGGTTTTTTACGGTAACTTACTGTAAAAAAAAGGAGAGCTGCCGGGCTGTAAAATGAACAGTACATTGCTGGGAACCATGCAGCTGACAGTAGATTACCGTCATTTTACAGCACAATTTTTGACCCACATAAGTAGGACTTAAGTACAATTTCATAATTACGTATTCTGCCGATGTATCGACACGCATGTTAATAAGGGGATCTAAGGGTTTTCAATAGCAATCGTGATTTTTACTTTAAGAAAGCAAAAACATGAAAGTGTCATGAAAGTGGACTCTCGATAAGTACACTTAAAGGGACACTGTGTGGGATCTACCCCCATCTAGTGGTTAAAAAGTGTTTTGCATTCAAACGAATTTTGCTCTCCAGCGCCTCGCTTTTTCAAGTGCGTACTGCATCTACGGTTGCCGTCATGTACCAAAAATGCTATGACAGGATGTCTTGTAGTAACACTTCATCGAGTTTCTCTCGGATGAACAGGTTTGTAATTAAAAAATAAAAAAACAGCAACGTGACACAACAAACAAATGAATGTTACAGTATTAGTTGCTGACACTGAAAAACATGAACTGTTGTAATTAGTAGTAATGCCGACTTTATTCGTTATATTTTCTGACTTACGTGATTGTTAGATATCATTATCGGATGATTCAGAAGTAGGGAGAGGAAGAGGGAGAGGTAGAGGACAGAGAGGCAGTGGATCAGTGGGATCTAGGCGAGGAGATGGACGACGAGGAGCGCGAGTGTCAACACAACGACGACAAAGATACCCGGCAGCTACAAGAGACGATCAAAGTAGGATTGACCCTCTCCAATGTTCACAAATGAAACTATAGCCATAGGCTACATACAAAATTACTGTATGCGTCTGCATTATTCGATGCGGTCACAGTATAAATGATAAATAACATAAAATGTCAGAAAACTAAAATCTTGAAATAGCCTTAGGTGTGCAAACAATGCAAAAACAATCATTATCTCTATATTCTTAATGAATTTATAGGTTATAAAGTGTAAACTTACAAACCTTGATTTTAGCACCTTCACAATGGCAGCTATTGAGTAAAGTAACGTTACTCAGCTGCTATTAATCAAAGAGTTTGTTTAACTTTAACTATAAATGTTATACTGTCTATATAATAAAATACACAACCAAGCAATGACAAAAAATTAAGTAAGACTGTAACATTAACTTACATGTCGAGGAGAAAGCAGGCAACTTCAGCGTCTCTTTTGAAATCTTTCTGCTGCATTAGCTCTTTCCACCTTGAAAACGCTAACTTATCCCGACATTTACTCTGGTTTTTTGCAATCTCCGGTCACGTTTCCTTTTTCTTTCAAGTCTGGCCTTTTTTTGCGACGAGGTCTTCTCCTGTGGCTCGGCGTATGTATGGTCCGCCATTAACGTTACAAATAATAGAGAAATAAAAAAACATAGGAGTGCAATGCACTAAACTAAACTTGCCGCGAATGCGCCTCAATGCTCTCCTCCTCCGTTTCTGATGCTTTCAGTCACGTGACGTGAGCTCTGAGTCTGACGAAACGCGTTGTGAAACGCGTTGGCTGGTGGTACTTTTTGACACTCTCTGCTATTATAGTTTTTCAAGATGGCGGAACGACATGGAAGCCTCCGTGAACCCACCCGTCCCATGATAATTAAGATAATAAATTCTTCATTTACGGGGATAAGTCAGATAATTTGCAGAGGTATTTGTACACCATTAAGGACATATTTATGAATAAAAATATTGATTTCAGATAATAAAATACCTACAGAACTTACACAGTGTCCCTTTAAGTGGCCTTTTATTATATTATATTATAACTGAAAAAAGGCTTACTTGACTTCGAATCGAATCACTATCTCAGTAGGGCCCTATAAAATCCGTTCTATTTTTTCCCAAATTCCATTTTATTTTTTCCCAAATTCCGTTTTTTCGTTTTAATTTTTGCAAATTCCGTTTTTTCCATTTAAATTTTTGGGAATTTATTTTTTTTAACCTTTACTGTTATTTTCCAAGTTGTAAAAAGAGTGTGTTTTTTATTCCGTGACCGCAGAAATTATAGGGCCCTATCTCAGGCCTGTGGGTCTGCTGTCATAGAGCTCTAGTTTGCAAAGAAATTAATCATGTGACAAAGCATAGGATTTAATCTTTCACCCATACAGCTGAAGATAAATTATTCATAATGGCAAGCATTTGAAGTGAGTATAATTCATGTACGCAGTAACGAGTACAATTTATAATGTTTGCATAGGAGGGTAACAGATTTCATGTATCCTAAATGTGTCCATAGTTTCTCCACTTGGGAATCTGAGCTTTTATGGCCTCTGCGATGACACACAACCAATAAACCATTGTCTCTATTTGTATTTATGGGCTTGTAATAGTTTTTTTTTTATTATTTATTTTGTTTTTTTACTAGATTTAAAGGAAGGTTCACTTTGTAAGCATATTGACAGCATTACTGAAAAAATGAATGGCTCATCTCAGTGAATAGCTTCTATCTATCAATCATATGAGAAGAAACTCTGAAAGAGCACTATACAGAAACACAAAATTATACTATTCAAACTGTTACAGTGGGTCATTCATAAACATAAACAAATTTAGATAAACAATGTATTTAGATTGTCTTTAGCTTAGATGTGGATGATATATAATTGTATTAAAAAATGACTTGACAATCCTTTTAAATCTTAAAATAACAGATTGTTTTTTCAATAATTGATTTAAATAAGAAAGAGCAGATGAATCAGGAAGGAAAATCTTTGAAAAGTCACTGACCCATTGCTGGTTAATGTTGATAGTACCTCAGCACAGTCCACATCCAACATCATTTATTATAGTCTATCATGGTTGCAAGTTCTGCGCAAACGGACATATTACAGTTTTCTCCATTGGTTTGACTCATTTCTTGAAACAGAAATTACATTCTCAAAACTCTAAGATCATTTGGCAAAACAGTCTTACGGTTCAGCACAACACTATAGCTCACTTGCAAAAGCTCATATCTCTCCCAAAACAGTTCACTCATGCTTCAAAACTAAATTCATTTCTCATATAAAGAGTCAGTGCCACCAAAATGGCAAAGATCCTTCTCAATTGCTTTGGCTCATTTCTCGAAACAGAGCCGGACGTTCTCAACACTCTTGGTGCTTTTGCCAAAATAACGTGGATGGTTCGGCACAACACCATGGTTCATCTGCAAAAGCTCATACCTCTCCCAAAACAGTTCACTCATGTGTCAAAACTAAATTTCCTTCTCATTTAACCAGTCAGTGCCCCCAAAATGCTTAGTCCCTTTGGCATTGTGTAAGCACTGCAAGTCAAAATGTTTAGATGTTTTGTCACTATGGCAGAGGACCATTGAAATATCCCTCATGTCCACCTTTCAGTCTTAGCCCAGTCCTTCATTGACAATTGTTACTTAACTGTTTTTTGTCTAGCTAACATGCTTGTTGATCTAAACTGATTGTTCATTCTCAGTCTAATGGTTGTTCACTCCAAAACATGTCAGCGTCATTTCATTAGTCATCACATGCACAATAGTCTGTTCAATTGTCACAATTAGTCAAGAACATAATACCATGAATAACATATAGCTAGATAGTTGTGGTGAACTGTAAGACTGTTTTGACATATGATCTTCAGAGTTTTGAGAATGTCATTTCTGTTTCAAGAAATGAGTCAAACCAATAGAGGGTATGCGCGTGACGTCACCTCCGGCCGGAGTGCTGCAGTTCCTCACAGTGAGTGGCAAAAAGACTGAGCGGCTGTATGTGTTCAGCGTGAATGCCGCGAAAACAAACACAACACATATAAAGTGGGAAAGAGCTTTGCGATTGACTTTACAATGCCTGTAGATTAGACAAAAAATCGGAGGTATATTTTTACAGACTGCGATAGAAAGAGGAGCAAATGGATCACTGCAATTCACAGAAACTACTGGACTCAGTAGCGAAGGTGGATTTGCAGTTATCATTTTGTGTCAATATGCTGAATTTAGCTGTAAAACCATACCCATATATTTTGTTATTTGTTATATATATATTAACAACTCATCAATTAAATATGTATCATTCCATATTCTGCATTATTGGATGTTTTTTAATAAACACTGACTAAAAAAAACTATAAAGTTTTAGGGCTGGACGATATGATGATATATAGGCTATATATAACACTGATATAAGTAATCACCCAGATTTAAACCTATATTGTATTTATATAAAACATTCACAGGCAAATTTGCTTTATGTTTAGGTCTATATTGCTTTTATTTCCCCAGTGTTCGAAATCAGGCAAACATAAATGTCAGGCAACACGATTCCTGGCTGCATGTCAATAATATCCATGGATCACGATCTTTAGTAAGTTGTAAGGAACACTATATTGAGTCCAACATTTAATTTAAATTGATAAAATTGTTAGTTTTAGTCGCATTTTCGCAGTTTCCCCTATTAAATCCAGTCACGCAGCAGATCTTTTGCCACTCGGTCAGGCTGAGAGGGGGTTGTTCCGGCGGGAAGATCATGTGAATGCATTCCCTCTATTGAGAAAAACTGTAGTTTAGTTTGAACATTGGGGGTCTCTTTTGTGGTCTCATCCACACATGCATTGAACAACCAGTTGGTTAAATAAGTTGGTGTCATAAAAGCAATTTGTAAAAATAACTGAAAGTAGTAAGGCAAGTGATTTTCAGTAACACTGTCAACGTGTTTGCTCAATCTGATTTAGAATGGTTGAATCAGGGGTTTACAATACATGACTACATTTTTCCATTGAGATGTTTACACTGAAGGCCCATACTGTCCTCTTTGAGCAATCCAGGAAAGTGTCCATTGTCGGGTTTTCTTTCTTCTTTTCTTTTACTTTTTCTGAACACAGGACAGTCAACACATCACTCGCTTTCATCAATTATTTGTTTACGTTCAGAGATCACTCGCGCACTGAGTTTCGCCTCCTCGATGACATAATGCGTGTTGTTAAAGACGGCATGCGATGACTGGTCAGGAAGCAACGTGTAGCTCTATCGGGTCTTGTCCATCGACACGAACAAGATTTTAGGAGTCAAAATCGTGTAATCTGACACAGTGACTATCGTAACAGACAAAAAAAAAGTCGTGTAATCTGAACCAGCCATAAATGTAGCTAAATATAAAAAAAATGACATTGACACTGACTGAATCCCCTGAACATAAGGTGAAATCTGGTAAATAGGGTCAACATTTTTTATGTAGTCCTCACATAGGGCAAAAATGGTCTCTGAATTTACCTGGTCAGCCTAAGTAATTTAGACACTGCATCTACTGGTAATACACTATATGGACAATATTGGGACACACGTCTTAATCTATTGAATTCAGGTGTTTCAATCAGACATTAAAAAAAACATTTGTAGAAAAAAATGGGTTCATTCGTTCTGAAAAGCTCAGTGAATTCAAGCTTGGTAGTGTGATAGGATGCCACCTTTACAATGCTAGATATTTAACACAGTCTCATCCCAAGAAGTCATATAACTGACGTCTTGGGACGTCTTTTGACCATACGTCAATATACGCCTTTTTAGGGTACCCTTAAACGTCGGTTATATGACGATCCTGGGATCGCTCATACAACTTACGCTTTACCTTTAACGTCAGTTAGGTGACAGGGTAGGTTTAGGGTTGGGTTTTTTATTTGTTCTATGGAGTGACGAATCACGAGTCTCTGTTTGGCAGTCTGAGGTTTAATAATGATAATTCGTTACAATTATATAGCCCTTTTGTGGATACTCAAAGTGCTTTACATGAAAGGGGAATCTCCTCAACCACCACCAATGTACAACATCCACTTGGATGACGTGACGGCAGCCACATTGCGCCAGACAGGACCGGCACGCGCACTAAACAATTGACCTTACTGCACAGCTTCACTACTTCCTGAACTTAAGCCAGCTCATTATTTCCTTTCTGCCATTATTGGCCAAACTTGATTAATTCAGGTGTGTCTGATTATTGTTGCCATGACTACTGAGGTCAGGCACACCTGGATTAATCAATTTGTCCAATAATGACAGACAGGAAACAAGGAGCTGGCTTAAGTTCAGGAAGTAGTGCAGCTGTGCATAAAGTCAATTGTGCCTGCACCTCTATTTGCAACGTATACCAGCAACAACACACAAAGACCAATATGCCATATACATATAACGCAAAGCCAGCAACAACACATACAGACCAATATGAGATATACATATAACGCAAAACCAGCAACAACACAAAAGACCAATATGAGATATACATATAACGCAAAACCAGCAACAACACATAAAGACCAGTATGCCATATGCATATAACGCAAAACTAGCAACAACACACAAAGACCAATAAGCCATAGGCCTACATAACGCAAATTGAGCGCAATACGCGTGTGCCCAAAAATGTCAACAATAATAAAGTATAGGCAGGAGGCAATTTAGGCAAAAGACTGCTGGCATTTTTCTTTCAGCAGTCATGACAGGCCTTTTCCAAATAATCACATTTCACCTCCTCAAATTACTGTTGTTTGCACATTTCTGTGCATAAAAAAACACACAAATGAAATGTCGCTAGCAACATTATATCATCAGCAGATTCAGCACTCAAGAACGACTAAAGAGTAAATAAAGCTTAACTTACGTTTCAGAAGCGCGCACGGCGGGCCTTCATCGCAGCAAAGCTCTTCACTGCATCCTCATATTGATTCTCTGAGGCAGTTCATGCTCTATGAAGATTGTTGCCAGTCTTTCATCTGCAACCTACTGCGAAGGTAGGTTTTTTTATTCATTTCAACTTTGAGAAACTGCGTTCTGAAGCGAAATCGTTTCGACTTATTCTTATATTCTTAATTCAGAATATAATCAACATTGCGTAGGTGGATGTGATCGGGGAATTTTTCTGTTAAAAGAATAACATCTAAAGCCAAGCCAATTACGAATGCACTCTGAACTGAATCAAGAGAGTCAGTAAAATGATCCGAACTTCCCCTCACCCAGTCATGACTCGTGAGAGCAGGGGCTCGCACTCACCCTCGCCGCGGGCGCGCGCAGCTCAGTAATAAATCATATAAATAACTGAATAATTAACTGAACCTCCGGACACGATTTTATTATCCATTGACCCAGCAGGAGATGACAATTTTCACTTTATAGCACGAAACTCATTTCACTTCGTTCAACTCGTAATTGCTTCTTCTAATGTTTTGCCCTCAGCAAATGGCGGCGGGTCGGCGATGTGGGCGGATCGTATCCTGAAGTATCCGATACTTCAATACTGACGTGTGTATCGAAAAGGATCGATCCTCACATAAAAATATCGATCCAAATGTGTATTTTTTACCAGTAATTTTTTATTAATTTAGCACGCAATTCAGTGCGTAAAATAAACTGTAAGTGGAAAAATAAGCGAATGTTAACGGGTAATTTGTGTAGGATCGAACCTTTTCTCCTAGTCATCTGTATACAAACGACAAAACCAATCAATCACAGAGAGTGTTCGATGCTGGTGCTTCGCTGAGCTCACAGGCCCAGTGCGTTTGAGAAACGAAGCCTTGCTTAGATAACAGAGAAACAATCGGGAGTTATTTCGCAATGAACAAACCAAAACTGTACATAGCGGTTTAAAAATGTTGATGTCAGTAAGATCTTTTTCATGAAATTAATATTTTTATTCAACAAGGATCGATGTATTAAATTGATCAAAAGTGACAGTCAAGGGTTTTACACTGTTTAAAAAAATCTACTTCATATAAATGCTGTTCTTTCAACTTTGTTCATCAAATAATTCTGCATAAAATTTATCATGGTTTCCAACAAAATATGAAACTGTTTTCAACATTGATAATAATAAGAAATGTTTCCTGAGCAGCAAATCAGCATATTAAAATGAATTATCATCATGACTGGAGTAATGATGTCGAAAATTCAGCTTTGATCACATGAATAAATTACAGTTTACTATGGCATAGAAAACAGATAGCCTATGTTAAATTGTAATATTACAGTTTTTACTAAGAGAAATAAAAATCTTACAGACCCCAAACTTTTGAACAGTAGGCTAGTACTATAATTAGGGTAGTTTTGTAAAAGTCACTGACTAATAAAAGGGGAGTTGAGAGCACAAATCACAAAATATTTAGGCCTAGTAGTCATGAAAGCATGTTCAGATTTACTGTAGCATATTAATGATGCGTTCACCTCATAAATCATGACACACTGCTCTAGCACAGGAAAGTGCATACACGTTCAAATGAATGCTTTTAAAATGAAAAAGTATCGGTATCGGTATCGATATCGACGAATACTGGCCCTGTATTTACTTGGTATTGGATCAATACAGAAATTTGCAGTATCGCCCATCTCTATGTTGTGACGTCATGTGAGAACTATGTATTGAGATATACACTCACCGGCCACTTTATTAGGTACACCTGTCCAACTGCTCGTTAACACTTAATTTCTAAGCAGCCAATCACATGGCGGCAACTCAGTGCATTTAGGCATGAGACATGGTCAAGACAATCTCCTGCAGTTCAAACCGAGCATCAGTATGGGGAAGAAAGGTGATTTGAGTGACTTTGAACGTGGCATGATTGTTGGTGCCAGAAGGGCTGGTCTGAGTATTTCAGAAACTGCTAATCTACTGGGATTTTCACGCACAACCATCTCTAGGGTTTACAGAGAATGGTCCGAAAAGAAAAAACATTCAGTGAGCGGCAGTTCTGTGGGCGGAAATGCCTTGTTGATGCCAGAGGTCAGAGGAGAATGGCCAGACTGGTTCGAGCTGATAGAAGGGCAACAGTGACTCAAATAACCACCCGTTACAACCAAGGTGGGCAGAAGAGCATCTCTGAACGCACAGTACGTCGAACTTTGAGGCAGATGGGCTACAGCAGCAGAAGACCACACCGGGTGCCACTCCTTTCAGCTAAGAACAGGAAACTGAGGCTACAATTTGCACAAACTCATCGAAATTGGACAATAGAAGATTGGAAAGACGTTGCCTGGTCTGATGAGTCTCGATTTCTGCTGCGACATTCGGATGGTAGGGTCAGAATTTGGCGTCTGACAACATGAAAGCATGGATCCATCCTGCCTTGTATCAACGGTTCAGGCTGGTGGTGGTGGTGTCATGGTGTGGGGAATATTTTCTTGGCACTCTTTGGGCCCCTTGGTACCAATTGAGCATCGTTGCAACGCCACAGCCTACCTGAGTATTGTTGCTGACCATGTCCATCCCTTTATGACCACAATGTACCCAACTTCTGATGGCTACTTTCAGCAGGATAATGCGCCATGTCATAAAGCTGGAATCATCTCAGACTGGTTTCTTGAACATGACAATGAGTTCGCTGTACTCAAATGGCCTCCACAGTCACCAGATCTCAATCCAATAGAGCATCTTTGGGATGTGGTGGAACGGGAGATTCGCATCATGGATGTGCAGCCGACAAATCTGCGGCAACTGTGTGATGCCATCATGTCAATATGGACCAAACTCCCTGAGGAATGCTTCCAGCACCTTGTTGAATCTATGCCACGAAGAATTGAGGCAGTTCTGAAGGCAAAAGGGGATCCAACCCGTTACTAGCATGGGGTACCTAATAAAGTGGCCGGTGAGTGTACGATTTGGGCGGGTACCCTCTGTTCTTTCTGTTTAGAGAAACCTGAGACTTTTTTACATTTATTTTGGAACTGCTCTCTCACAATGACATTTTGGTATGACATTTGTGAATTTAAAAAATGTTATGTGAATCCTAACTTTGATTTTACATACAGAAATGTAATTTTTGGTTTTCATGAATGTGAAAAGAAAAATGATATTTATTTTATAAACCTTATTTTTCTGTTAGCTAAGTTTCACATTCACAAATGTAAATTTTCTAATTGCAGTCCTCTTTTTGTGAGATTTAAACTTGAAATGAAAATGTACTTTGAATCTATTGAGTTCTTTAAAAATGTAAAAGCTGTAAGAACTGTGGCTGCGTTTAAGGACTTGGCACTTAACCTGGAGTAAAAAGACAGAAGGAGCTTAATCTGGACTGAAGGATTCAATTGTATTTTGTTATGACAATGACAATAATTGTTGTGTATGTTTTTTTGTTTGTTTGTTTGTTTGTTGCTGTTTTCTTTTTGAGCATTTAATAAAAAAAAAAATACGATTTGGGCGGGTCTGAGCCGGTTCGGCCATGATGGTTGGATACGCTATCGGTTAGGTTACCAGGGCAACGCCTTTAGAACCCTATGTTAGAACCCCACAGAGACGTGACTAAACATTCCAGAGCTCTTTAATTTTCACGCATTTATTATTTTGGCAGGACAGACGGATCTAAGAATACGAGAAAAAGGAAGAAAGTAAAGCAGTGCAAAAAGATAAGGCGAAAGAAAAAGGGACAAACTCACACTAAGTGCAAAACAGCTGTATTTGGAGAAGCAGCATCAAGATATTTGTTCTTTTGCACTAATAACAGTATTATTATTTTATTATTATTACTTATGTTGTCCATGAAACGTATATTGTCCAAATATACATATATTTAAGTTCTCAATAAATATTGTTAAGCCATATCAAGTTGTTTCAAACATTTATTTCAAAGAAATAAAAAAGTAATGAACAAGGCACTCAAACAACACTTTTGCGTATGTTCGTTAAGGCACAGAAAACAGTGAAAATCGTATACTAAAGGCATCAGCCAACCATGCAATCCAGCGTCTCCTCGTCAGATAATCTCTCTGATGCTGTGTCCATTTCGATAACCTAAAAAACTGTATTCCATTGTTCCTATGTTTTCCATATGTCTTGTGTGCGTTACTGGAGGAGTTTTTAACGCAGCAGTGACTTCCAGGCATGGTAAAACAGTGCGGAATTGCGAGAATCTCCTCTACTACCGAGCTAAAAACACACGTAAACAATACGGTTTTACCGTGGGAATCCAACAAACATGGCGGAGAGGGGAGGGGCTCTGTACAATGACGTCAACTCCTCATTCTCAATAACACACCGTTGCCATGGACGCAGCTCAGAGACGGAACATACTATTTTCTTTAGCAGAAGCAATACTCGTTTTTAAATCAATAAACTCGTTTTTAAGTCAATATTTTGTGTCAAATTATTGATTTATTTATTTATTTGGTTGATTTATATGTAATAAGCAGGATAATATATAGCGAGGCGGTTGCCTCGCATACATTATCCCATACATATGTCGCTGTCACATACCGGTAAGCATTATTAGGCTTCAACTTGTGAAATATTTGATCATTTGTTGGTAGATGGCGCGATCCGTTTTGTCTAACAAAACTTTGTTCGCAAAAGTTTGCTTGAATGTTGTTTGTGCGAAAATGAATGGAAACACCTTAAAATGTCTCAAATCAATTCGATATACCAATTTGATCGCAAAACAGGATGTGACGTCATTATGTAGGTTTTTATTCGCTTTAAAGCCGTTTCATGGAAACACACTTTTACCAGCTTTATTCGCATGTGTTTTTTTACCGAACTTCAGCTAATTCGATTGACAAGTAGATGGAAACGGCTGGTAATGAAGCCAATCAGGATGTGGCGATGTTTTAGGCGGCCATGATGGACAGAGGCCAAGGATTCCGGGATTACACCCATACTCTTTTTCAAAGGACATCCTGGGATTTTTAATAACCACAGAGAGTCAGGACCTCGGTTTAACGTTCTCATTCGAAGGACAGATTTGATGGATGCCAGGAGAACATTAACCTTCCTGACTGCATTGTGCCGACAGTAAGGTGTTGTGGAGGATAATGGTGTTTCAGGGGTGGCGCTTGGCCCATTACTTCCAATGAAGGGAAATCTTAATGCTTTTGCATACCAAGACACTGCCATTTTGGTGCCCTTATGGGCATTATGATTATTATGACTATGATGATTAATTTTCATAAGGCTATTTTTGGTGCCCTACGCACAGCGCGTGATGCGTGTGGTGGGAGCAGAGGCGCTGCCAAGACATTTTGTACAATGCTATGCTTCCAACTTTGTAGGAACAGTTGGGGAAACCCTGTTTCGTTTCCAGCATGACTGTGCCTCCGTGCACAAGTGTCCATAAAGACATGCTTGGATGAGTTTGGTGTGGAAGAACTGGACTGGGCAGACACAGAGCCCTAACCTCAACCCCATCGAACACCTTTGGGACTGAATGGAACAGATTTTGTGAGCCATGCCTTCTCGTCTAACATCAGTGCCTGACCTCACAAATGCTCTACTAGATGAATGGGCGTATATATCCACAGAAACACTCCAAAATCTTGTGGAAATCCTTCCCAGAAGAGAGGAAACTTGTATAGCTGCAAAGGGGGGAACAACTCAATATTAACATCATGTGTATTTAGAATGCTGTCATTACAGTCCCTGTTGGTGTAATGGTCAGGTGTCCCATTACATTTGTCCATAAAGTGTCTGTAAACTGCAAAATGATATAGCCTAATAATAATAAATCTGTGGTAGATAGTAGTAAACTTGGAATTAGTTCTTAATGGGGTGAGGTCCAAATGGCACCATGGTCTTCCTTGAATCAGGCGCGGATTTACGGGTGGGCCTGGGTGGGCATGTGCCCACCCAGATTGACAAGTGGCCCACCCAAACAGATTAATAAAAACAATATATTTTTTTTAATTTTAATAATAATAATGAAGTTTGGCCATACGGCCCGCCGAACACTTTATATGATATGACGAGCGCTGAGCGCGTCCATCTCTGGTCAGCGCCAGCGAACGCAGTTTGAATCTGGCAGTGCCCGTTCACAGATCGCCTCTTTGCGCGCTGTCATTTCAAATATACTGTATGCTCTCATTATGGAAGCAACGTTGTCGCGACAGACGTGGTCAGGCGTCTGATTGACTCGTCAAACGCGTGCGTTTCGACAGCCAAGGGACGCGCGATTTGCCATTAAAGCTCGCCTTCTTAACGTGCGCTTTGTGGTCACGGAAAACGCGCATCAGAAATTCCCGGTTTTGCATCAAAATGTGCGTCCTCGACGTGTGATCTGCAATTTAAACGAGATTGTTTCTGTCTGCAGGTGTTTTATGCCTCAGAAGACTGTCCGAGGTGCTGAAATAAAAACAGTGAACGTGAAACCGAGTTTGTTTTTCTGTTCTAGACACATCTCGCAAATTTTCCAGTTGTATTTCCGTTAACACTTTACAATAAGGTTTCATGCATTCTTTTTTTTATTATGCATAAACCACGAGTTTCTGACGCGCGTTTTCCGTGACCACAAAGCGATTGTCCAGGCGCGCATATATGCCTGCGCGATGAGTGCCGCAAGCGCATTCGAAGTTGTTACTGAGGCAAGCCGATCAGTTGGTTTTTGTCACATGACCTGCGCATGTGACAAAAACCAACTGATCGGCTTGCCTCAGTAACAACTTCGAAAGCTCGAACAGAACAGCTGATCATAGCTGTACAGTGCAGTTTTTATTTCTCATCTCCATAAATATAGCCTATCTAGTAGTAAAACTACAAAATCTAGAAACCCTCGCATTCTGGCCCACCTCGACTTAATCCAGGCCCACCCATCTGTCACGTTCTGCATCCGCCACTGCCTTGAATCCACACTTTCGGGATGTAATGCTGCTTTGACTGTCAGGTAGAAGTCTGTCGGGGAACTCAGACTTGGACGAAGTCCCATTATAAAGGCCAATGGGTCTATCCCAATACCCACACTTGCGGTCTTGGACACTTGTGCAAACCAAAGCATCCATGAATAAATACTATTAATATAAATACTGTTAATTTTCTCACACAAACCACTCATTTCATGTCTTAGGCCATCAATGTGTACTTACATTTACAAGTCATTAAATCATGTTTAATTTGGACTTCTCTGTGCATGCTCTTTGATGTGGACCCCATAGACCTCCATTATATGACTGACAGACAAAAACGATTTGATCTAAAAATATCAAAATTGAAAATACTGTGGAAACAAAGACACTACATCTTGGATGCCCTTGAGGTAAGCCAAAACGTATCAAAAAGTAATTTCAAAGTGAACTATCCCTTTAACGAGGTAGCTAAATGATTCAATGACTCGCTCAAAGGACTCGTCGCCACCTACTGGCGAAACGATAAACTGCAGAAAAAAAGACCATTGAACGAATCTCAGCGGACTCTCTAAAGACTTAGGTCGGTGTATCAGAATCCCCACCACCACCATCACCACTTCTTAGCATCCTGCTTTTTTTGTCAAGTGTGTAGGTGCAGCGAAACTTGATGATGACGTGCCATACAGCATGTTTGACGCGTCCCATGGATAAAGTTGCGGCTGTCCGTGACGTCAGATCACACAGTTCTCCTTCTCACACCGGTGCGGCCAGTTATCTCAAGGCGCACTGTTCTTTAACCATATTATTATTAACGTTTAAATACAAATCGTCTTTTTTCCTCATCTTTTTTCTTTTCCTTTTTGGTAACCAAACATCATCAAAGCTGAAGTTCTTTTAGAAAAGGTAAGATTTTTTTCTGACTTGCGTTAGCCAGTGGGTTGCTGCTGTAAAATGGCTCCGATTGCTCGCCTGTTCTTGCTTTCTACCTTTACTAGACTATTACCGCTCCCAGTCAGTTATCCAGGTGAACTGACCGCAGTTACCGGGTTAAACCTAGAGCTTTAGTGCTGTTGTGAGATACTGTGTGTTAATATGTTAATTATTTGGCTGTACTGACCCGCTTTATTGTTGCTTATGAGAAAATGGCGTCTGGTTATTAAATCAGCTGTTCTCTCGCACCACCCTGCCGGTAAACCCCACATTTGACCATTAACCGGTGTATATTTTAACACCAAGTGATCCCTTATCAAACTTGATGCCTGGTTTAAGTTTCCACTTGTTTATTGAGCTGACTTTAAACGTTGAAAACCTGTTTTCTTGTGTATGTGATAATTAGCCTCAATGCTAATGGCACGAGAAGAGCTCTATGACAACAACTCAGTGTGATTTTAATACTCCATCATCATCATCATCAACGTCGTCATAAAATGTTAATTATTTTACCGCTCAGATGCCGTCTTTCTTAATTGATCATTAACCTGTAAGTAAACACTATTATAATGTCGCTCAAATGTGGTGTTTTAATAAATCAAGGGTCTTTTGTGAAATCTGAGCTCATGGCAGAGGCCTTGGGCTTTGTTCAGATTTGATGGCAGTTCAGTTCTTTTCATTTATCCTCGTGTTTTTTCCACAAGAACCCTTTAATCTCTGATATGTTTTAGTTGATGTTCAATGCGTGTCATTTTCCTTTATCGTGTAAATCCTAATAAATAGTGTTTTTTCCTCTCTTAGGCCGTGTTTCTACACCCCCACCCTTTCACTCATTCTTTTTGAGGATCTTTCATTGTCAAGCCGCCAAAGTGGAGAGTGTGATTGCAGAGGGGGGTGCTTCTCGTTTCAGGTACACATTTCACTTGTTTTGCATGGACCTTGTGCCATTTGAGAAGACTGTTAATTTAGCTAAAGTTAAATTAGTGAAGAGGTAAATATTTGAAGCTTATTAATTAAGCTGAGAACATATTCACAAAACATAATTTCAAACAACTTTACAGAAAACGCATGCGTCTACATTACAATTCAGAGTAATCTGTTATCAGAGGTGACTGTTCAAGTTATTCATTTCAGAAATGTACATACAAATCACACAGTTAAAGGAGTAGTTCACTTTTTAAAACTTTTGCTGATGATTTACTCACCTCCATGTCATCCAAGATGTTCATGTCATTCTTTCTTCAGTTGAAAAGAAATTAAGGTTTTTGATAAACATTCCAGGACTTTTCTCCATGTAATAGACTTCAATGGGATCTAACCCTAAAGATCGCTCATTTAAAAAAAGTTTAAGTTTAATAAGCTGAAATGCTCACCTTGCTCTGTTCTGTGATGCGCGTTCGTGACCCACCTGTTCGAACTCGTTCATCAAAACGAACAAATCTTTTCCTGAGTCGACTCGTTAATTTCGTCCATTGAATGAACCAAATGACCCAAAAAAAGATTTGTTCATTTTGATAAACGAGTTCGAACAGGAGAGTTACGAATGTGCATCACAGAGCAAGGCGAGCATATAAACTTAAACGTCCTCTATATGGAGAAAAATCCTGAAATGTTTTCATCAAAAACCTTAATTTCTTTTCAACTGAAGAAAGAATGATATGGATATCTTGGATGACATGGAGGGGAGTAAATTATCAGCAAAAGTTTTTAATAAGTGAACTTTTAACTAACGATGCATTTCAAGTGGATACAATGAGCTCAATGAAGTAAAGAGACTGTTAACAAAGATTAGGATATATATATAAAAAGTAGCAGAACGTGCTCATACAGCTTCCTGGGGGTATAAGGATTTAATAAAAAGTTCAATTAAAGTCCCTTTCAACCCCAATTTTCACTTTTATAGTGCTTCTTCGGCCGGAGGAGGAGGTAGGGGTGCACCTCAGCACTATCCCAAGTCTGTCGGCAACAGGTTAGTTTGAACCATGTAAACTTGGTTTGATTTGGAAGTGATTGTGCTGTAGACATTGGCTATGCTTCCGTCCACATGTTTTTATGCTCATTTTGCGATATCGCATAAAAAAAAAATATATATATATATATACATTATTCGATTAGTCAGCATAAACTACGATGGAAACACAACGGAATAAATCCTTTAAAAAAATTGGACTGCATAACTGGATTAACTAGTGGACTTGAAATGCTAGTTTGGTCATTCTGAAATGCCTGAGCAAAGTGTCATTAAAGTGGTTTGGTATTTATAATTACTGCGACATGACAAAAGGAGATGGAACCCATTAGAATCAGCGACGCAACACCACAAATGTCTGATAGTAAACTCGTACAACTGACACAAAGAACAAGTGGATTTGTCGCTTTGTCACGTCGAGTGTAGACCGCCTCGAGCTGTTGCAGTACATTTGCGACTCGACAACTGTCACTTCCAGTATAGAGACAGTCAGATACCTTTGTGTTTTTTACTGAGATGGTGGTTTACATCTATAACGGTGGCAGATTTACATTTGCCACCGGTCGATGAACGGTTTGAGCTAATTTCCAAGTGAACAAATAATTTGTTTGGACAAATCATCACTTTGGTTATGCACATCACTTATGTCGGGGAAACAAATTAACTTTGAAAAGCTGCGCCTCTGCATCACCATCAATTACACCAGTGGTATTTACTGGAGATTTGTCAGATTTATTGACTCTTCTGAACAACTGCCAGCAATGATTAACTGCACAAAACAAACATTTTACTGAGGTATTTTCTTTTGGTTTCAAGCATAAATAAGATTGTTAAATTTGAAATCACCATTCAACCAAGAATGACAATGTGATATTGCAGTATAAATTATTCACAATCATAATTATTTTTCAAAATTCATGGGCCCTCATAATCTTTAATCAAATTTATTTCCCATTCCAATGGCGCTTCTGATGTTGTTACTGGTGCAAAGGTGAGACCGTAAACTTCCCTCAGTTTAGATCGCAGCAGTAGCAAACAATTTCCGATTGACAAAATCAAATCCCACCCTTTTCTCAGTCAGGAAGCTGTTTTACTCATGTCAAAATAGGAAAAAATATTATCAAACCTGTTTTATGCCAACTTGAAAGTGTCTCTATTATGCTTTTTCAGTTATTAGCTCCTTGATAGCACACGTACATCACAGAGACGTCTATTTGATGTGCGTTTACATCTGAAAGCCGTGTTTAAATAATAAAATGTTTTATTTACGTCTATAGGACGTTTCCTGTCTGGAATGTCAGTTTAACATGCATTCTAAGACATCTTCTAAACGTCTATTTGACATCTGAAAGGAAACGTCCTATAGACGCATTGTTTTGAGCAAACACTCTTAAAATACGTCTTCCAGATGTAAACATTACACCAAATAGACTTACGCTATAGTGTTTGCTCATTTGCAATACCTCTATTGGACGTTTCCTGTCAGATGTCAAATAGACGTTTAGAAGATGTCTTTAAGATGTAATGATTTAGAATGTATGTTAAACTGACATCTTCTAAACGTTAATTTGACATCTGACAGGAAACGTTCTATGAGACGTATTGCAGATGAGCAAACACTCTTAAAATACGTCTTCTAGATGTAAAAATCACATCAAACAGACTAGTGCGATCTGGGATCTGATCTGTATTATGAATGTAAATTGTCTGCAAAGTTTCAATGGACAAGGTGTATAATAAATCGAGTTATTGTTTCCCAAAAAATGGATTCTGAAGTGAGTCGTGAGTAATTCCAGTCTTACTTCCTGCATAGATTCGTAACATAATGCCCGCCTATGCTCTTTACTGGTTGCTCTTGAACGAAGTCTACTTTGACCCGCCTCGAACACACAAGAATGAGGACCCGGGCTTGAATTTATATGGTAAAACCAGTGCCATTGTTCCTGTTCGTATGCAAGAAAGAGCTGAAATTCAGATATGGTAATGAGCGATTATTTTCCAAAACGTGCTGTAAGCGGTAGACCAATCCTAACAAACTGGGTCATCTGACCAATCAGAGCGAAGGACGCTCTCAGAGCCTGGTTTTAGAGACTCTGAGAAAAGAGGTGATGCTGCAATGTATATACTGAGAGAATGATTCATGTAAACTATTTAATGAAAAATTAGGGACTTTTGAAATGGCATAATGTCTTTATTTAGGAGTCTAAACATTATTAGGTGCTTGTGAGGTAAAATGGTGTCGACCCCATGTGATAAAATATAATAAAAGGCTTTTAGTACTGATGGTTTACGTCTGACATTACTAAGTCATCAGCCTTTTCAAAACATTAAACGTGGCATTGTTTTCTAGCGAGTTCCTGGGGAAGACCCCAGGGCTTAGCGTTCAGAGATGGGTTCCTTCACGAAGCACTAGACGAGATGTCAACTCCTCCAACGAAAAAGAACGACACGATGCAATCTTCAGAAAAGTGAGAGGGTAAGGCACTGAAATGAATCAATTCATTCACCACTGCAGAGATTCTGTAGAGTTTGCCCTGATTTACCTTTCAAGATTGATATAGTACACTACAGAAAGCAGAATGCGCTCCCTGAGTCCTGCTCTAGACGTGTGTAAAGACAAGCATCAGGCATAGCAGAACTTGCATACTTGAATTGGCTTTTTTTTAAAGGGGTCATGAACTTGCTTTTTAAACTATTATTTTGTTGTCTGAGGTCAACTTATGACGTTCGCTTGGTTTTTGCATTCAAAAACCTCAAAATAAATAAGTTAGCCTATTTTCTACCCTAGTTTTCATCCCAGCTCAGAAACGCTTGGTTTTTGTGGGTGTCTCACACTGAAGACTTTGAAGTAAACACCCACTCCTGTGAGTGGATAACAGTTTTGCATATTATGAGTTTCAACTCGCCCGTCGATGCACTTGGGGAAAATTGTTTTGAAGACGTCCAATGTTTTAAAATGGCAACCGGAATGATTCCGCCCATACATGTTCGACCCAGAGTCTGTGTGTTGCACCATTCCTGTCAGATCCAAAATAGACTGCAAATCCAGTCTTGTTTACAATCCTCCGTAAAATGAAGCGAACAGACTGTTTCTCCTCATCAGCTGGAACGTCATTAAAAGTAAAGTTTATCCATGCAGTCCTATTGGAATCAAGAGTCCTAAACCGGACGTGCTGAAGTAGGCGTTGATCTTCTTCTTCGGGGTGGTGTTTTATCCTCTTTGACGTCATTGTTCCCCACTTTGAAAAACGAGTCGTTTACTGAGCCTGGTGTCAATAAAAGCTTTTATTTGACTAACAAGGACGTTTTCAGTTCTGAAACTTACAGGATATTCTTATAATATGATGACCTCTTAAATGTCAAAAGCTCAAAGAAAATTTGATTTCTCAGTTCATCACCCCTTTAAAACTATTCGCAACAAAAGTTAGTGAAGAACTGACCATTTTGCCTCTGTCTTTCTAGCATACTTAATAAACTGACCCCTGAAAAGTTTGACAAGCTATGCCTTGAGCTCCTGAATGTGGGCGTAGATTCAAAGCTCGTCCTCAAAGGAATCATCTTGCTGGTGAGGATTTTGTTCATTTATACATGTAGACTAGTTAAGTAAACTGTTTTTCCAAGCAATTCATTTCTAATAAAGAAACTAAGACCAGTCATCATAATAGTATTAATATTTGAACATGGCTGGTCTGTTTGGCTGCATTTTATTGTTTGAAGTTGCTTACTTAAAAGACAAATGCTTTCAAATGATGACTTTTCTTCTTGTTCGCTTCAACTAGATTGTAGACAAAGCCCTCGAAGAGCCGAAGTATAGTTCGCTATATGCTCAGCTATGTCTGCGTCTGGCAGAGGATGCTCCAAACTTTCGACGGCCCATCAACCGAGATCCAAACATCACAAAAACAGAGCACTGTAAGTTTATTTATTCATTAGCAAGAGGCTTGTATACTAGGGTGACCAAATGTCCTGTTTTCATATAACAATATAACCATTTTCTATCCATACAGAGGAGGCATAACCTACTTTAAATGTATTGAAATTAATAAGGTATCTTTGAGTAAACTTTGAATATCATTTATGTAGGCCCATCTGTTTGCCAGGCCGAGTGTCCTGGTTTTTGGTAATCAAAATATGGTCACCCTATTGTATACATATATGGGTACATTTATTTCACTATTTCCCCATGCTCTTACAGACGTTCAGGAGACTTCTGATTTCCAAACTTCAAGATGAATTTGAGAACCGCACCAGAAAATGTTGACCGTAAGTAGTGGAAGTGCTGACATTATTACTGCAGCTGTGCTAAAGTGCCAGATATTTACTTATGTTCTTTTGTTTTTAAGTCTATGATAAAAACGACAGCCCTCTCACCTCTGAGGAGGAGGAGCAGCTGTGCCATCGCCAAGATCAAAATGCTTGGCAACATCAAATTCATTGGAGAACTTGGCAAACTCGATCTCATTCATGAGTCTATCCTTCATAAATGCATCAAAACAGTGAGTTATTCATCAATCCTCCGTTTAAAGAGTTGTCGACTACTCGGTTTCCGTCCTGAATGTTGCTACATGTGAACTCTAATTAAAGCTTCTGGAAAAGAAGAAAAGAGTCCAACTTAAGGATATGGGGGAGGATTTGGAGTGCCTCTGTCAGATAATGAGAACTGTGGGGCCAAGACTAGATCATGACAAGGCCAAGGTAAGCTGCTTTTAGTCTACCAGGGCTTTGAATAGGTTAAGACACATGAATTTCCTTAACACCCCTTTCTCTCGTAGTCTTTAATGGATCAGTACTTTGGCCGTATGCGATCCTCAATGAACAACAAGGACTTGCCTGCTAGGATTCGTTTCCTGCTTCAGGATACTGTGGAGTTGCGAGAGAACAATTGGGTGCCTCGGAAAGCTTTCATTGATAATGGGCCTAAGACTATCAACCAGATCCGTCAGGATGCTGTAAAGGTGAGCTTGGGATGTGTGTGGGAATTTTCTGAAATTATTTCAATTACTGAGTCCAAGAAATTGAGGGAAAATTCCCAATCCTCACATTGACTCTCTCTCTCTCGCTTTTCCTCAGGATTTGGGTGTTTTTATTCCACAGATGACTCAAGGAATAAGAACTGACTTCTTTCAAGAAAGCCATTTCTTGCAGACGAGAATAAAGCCTGATCGAGAGACTCTTGGGGATTAGCGGATATGTTTGGGCAGATGCCAGGTATGTCCTGTAGTGTGTTGACATTTCTGGGACAGGTGGTGCATGACTGGATTTGCACTGGTTCATTGCGAGCTTAATAACTCTGTTGTCTGGTTGTAGGCGGTGGGATTGGAACTGGCCCCGGGGTCATTCAGGACAGGTATTCCCCCACCATGGGCCGTCGCACAAACCCTCTTTTCAACGGGCATGGTGGCCACATGGCCCCTGCACCCCAGCCTTTCTTAAAATCCAACCAGGTAAATGCCAATCTACCAAAAAACTGATAATTCAAGGCATCAGAATATGAGTGTGACCTAAGTCTTTTTATCCCTCCCTTTTTGTTTTATTCAAAGGGGCAGAATCAGCTTTTCCAGAACCAGACTCATTCATCTCAACAGCAAGTTCAGTCCAAGGATTTGCCACCACGTTTCATTAAGAAAGGACAGCTGAATGCTGATGAGGTATGAATGTAATATAATTTTCATAAATGGTAATGGTTTTTATTAGTTTACACCAATATCAGTGTGTTGGGTACATAAAAAGTCTAGACTTTGTAGCCTATCAAGTCACAAAGCTTATTCAAATTACAGAATGGTAGGTGCGCTACAAATAATGTTCAGCTGAAAGCAGCATTCACTAAAAGAACTTGGTTCAGTGAAATGAAGATTGGTTAAAAAGTAACCAATATTGTCAGCCCAGCACTTGCATCCATGCAGCTGATGTGTACTGGTTGTAGTGTGGGTTTAATTTTAATTTCATTGTGTTTCAGATTAGTTTGAGGCCTGCTCAGTCATTCATCTTAAACAAAAACCAAATGCCAAAGTTGCAGCCACAGATACCTACCATGATTCCTCCTAGTGCTCAACCTCCACGCACATCCACGCCACCTCTGGGACAGGTAAGGAGTGGTGCATTTCACAGAAACGCAATGTCGTCTTCATTTTAACCCTCTGGGGTTGTTCGTTTCAGAGTCACACTTGGTGTACGGGTCCAAATGGGCCCAAAGGGTGGGAATCATATAAATAATATTTTCTTTATTGGTGTTGAGAAATTTTGAAAATAAAAAAATTATAATTACTATTAATGCAATAATTATGACAAATTCCTTCCCCCATTGAACATAATAGAAAAAATATTTTTAAAAAAATTAAGCTGCGTTTCATTTTAGAGTCAAGCCTAGGCCTCATAAAAGCATTGTTTGAAATGAGATGGATGCCGTCTGGTGGACAAACTGAGCATTTTAAAAATGCAAAACACATGTATAATCAGAATTGTTTGGTGTGTTTGTGTATAAAAGTGTGTGTGTGTCTGGATGTGTCTGTTTTGCACTCTTAAAGTTTTATAGATGTATAGCTTTTTCTGGATCGTTGCTGATTTGTAGATTGTACGCACAAAACTCAGTATTTTCACATTTTGCCAATTTTCCATGTCGGGTCCATTTGGACCCGAACACTCCAATTGTGACTTTTTACAACCACTTAGACTAATCACATCCTGTCCCCAATTTTCTGGGTGTTCATATACCAAATAGCATCAAAGTCACCAAATTTCAGACCATTCTGAGGAAGCTGTGATGTAAAAAAAAAATTTGAATTCTTCGGGACCATTTGGGCCGAACAACCCCAGAGGGTTAAAGGTGTGTAACTCTTTCGGTTGTTTGCAGCCACCGCAACTTGGCCTGAAAACCAACCCGCCTCCAATTCAGGAGAAGCCACAGAAGACGACTAAGAAGCCACCTCCTGCTGAGGAACTGCTTAAGATGACCGTACGTACCTTTCAATTCGTTAATAGAAAGGTTCACTGAAATTTGAGCAAGGTGTTACATAAATGTGTCTTTGAATTGGCAGGAAGCTGTTGTGACCACTTATCTGAGCAGCAAAAACATGAACGACGCGGTGAACGGTGTGCGAGAGATGAGAGCTCCCAAACACTTCCTGCCTGAGATGTTAAGTAAGATGATTATGTGCTCACTGGAGAACCCAGATGAGGACCGAGAGCATGTCAGCACTCTGATCAACACGCTCCGCATGGAGGGACTGGTCACAGGGGAGAACTTTATGCAGGTGTGTATGCACAGTGACATTTTCCCTCAAATGACTCAATTGGGACTCGTCCTTTACTTAAATGATGTGTTTTTACAGGCTTTCCTCAATGTTCTGGACCAGTGTCCCAAGATCGAGTTGGATGTCCCCTTGGTGAAATCTTACCTGGCTCAGTTTGCTGCCCGGGCGATCATTGCTGAACTCGTGAGCATGGCAGAGTTGGCCCACCCGCTGGAGAACGGCACCCACTTCCCGCTTTTCCTCCTCTGCTTGCAGCAAATGGCCAAGCTGAAAGATCGGGAGTGGTTGACCGACCTGTTTCAACTGAGCAAGGTCAACATGCAGAAGATGCTGCCAGGTTGGTGTCCTGTATGGAAATGAGCAAAACATTTCTTAGAACGTTATGTATGTTAGTTCATGATAATGCAACTGTTCATGTCAGCTCAGGTTCATTTAAATATTAACGAACAAAACCTTTTGATTTTAGTAATGTAGTACATTTTGAAATTAACCAACAATGAAAAATACTTGGAACAATTTTAGGGGCAGTTTCCTTTTTTTATAATATAGTACGAATATGTATAACTCAATGTTTTAGCAAAAAGCGGAATAATCGTTCTAAACTTACTGATTAGCCGGCAGAATAATCAACGATTAGTCGATTAATCGCTTCGAATAATAGTTAATTAATCGATTATCAAAATAATTGTTTGTTGTAGCCCTAGACTCATGTTCATTTCCCATATTCACACAGAAATCGATCAAAACAAAGATCGCATGTTGGAGATTCTGGAGGGGAAGAGCCTGAGCTTTTTGTTCCCTCTCATGGAAGCTGGAGAAGGAGTTGCTGAAGCAGATCAAAGCCGAACCCTGCCCCGCAAACCATCTACAAGTGGATCAAGGACAACATTTCTCTGAAACTGCACACTGATAAGGGTTTCGTTAACATTCTGATGACCAGGTATGATGATGGACCTGCCATTCTGTAACCATCAAACTTAATTCTGTGTAACCTTGATTAACCACCCCAAACTCTTCTAGCTTTTTGCAGTACATCTTCCATGAGATGTATTCCACTGATGAAGAAGACCAGTTATCTTCACCTACGAAAGAGCAGCTGGACCAGGAGAAGCAGCTGCTACTTGCCTTCAAACCGGTGATGCAAAAATTCTTGCATGATCACGTGGACCTGCAAGTCAGTGCACTGTACGCCCTGCAAGTCCACTGCAACGCCCACGCTTTCCCCAAAGGTGCGTCCTGGAGGAATCTCTGTTTTTAGATTTTAATTAAAAAAAATGTATTTATTTCAAGAATTTTTTTTGCGTATTTTATAAAATAGAAAAAAACTATTTAAATGTTTACTTAAATTAGGTGTTTGTTTTTAATTTAAATTAATATTTGTTTTAAATGTATATGCGTTTGCTTTAAAGAAAAAATATATATATATATAGTAATAAAAACTATTTAAAATAAATAGAGAATAGGGCTGTCAAACGATTAATTGCATCCAAAATAAAAGTTTGTTTACATAATATATGTGGGTGCACTATGTATAATTATTTTGTATATATAAATACACACATGCTTGTATATTTAGGTTTTTTTATTTATAAAATATTTATATATAATATAAATTATATATATAAACTGTACAATTATTTTGTATATATAAATACACACGCATGCTTGTATATTTAAGAATTATTTATATATTATATAAATCTACAATATATGCATGAAAATATTTCTTAAATATATACAAATTTGTGTATATATATTTATTTATATATTTATTTGGTTGGTTGGTTAGTTAGTTAGTGCACCCACATTTTATGTAAACAAACTTTTATATTGAATGCGATTCATCGTTTGACAGCCCTAATAGAGAATTATATCTTATAATACTTTTTTTATTCATTTTTTTAATTTATTTTTTTAGTTTGTTAGTCCGTTCGTATGTGGTTTTTCTATTTTATTTTATTACAGAATGATAATTCATTGATCTAAAGGTGTGTGAACCTGAGAGGTTTGAAGTAATGAGAGGAAATGCTCGTCTTGTTTTGAATTGTCTCTCATCTCCTCAGGAATGTTACTGCGCTACTTTGTCAACTTTTATGATATGGAGATAATTGAAAGAAGAGGCCTTCCTAGCATGGAAAGAAGATATTACCCAGGAGTTTCCAGGGAAAGGAAAAGCATTGTTTCAGGTAAAGCGCAACACGATTATCCTATTACAGTAAACAACGGCGCCCTTTCATTGGAAGACACGCCATTCCCATGATCCTCTTTTCTTTTGCGTTTTAGGTGAACCAGTGGCTCACTTGGCTGGAGACTGCAGAGAGGAAGAGTCTGAAGAGGAAGCTGACTAAAGAACCAGCCAAAGCCTTGACGTGTGTCATCTCTCCCGTTTAGTTACACAATCTCCTCTTTCACTTGTATTAACCGCCGCACTGCTGTTTTCTGCAGTGTCGAGCCAGACGTATTACGTCACGCTTCTCTTTGACCTCATTCGTGTAAAGCATGCAATGACTAAGAACCACCTCGGATAAATGGTATTATACTGCATTGTTTTTTCTTTTATACATTTAGCTTTTAAGAACATGAATTTGCAAGAGCCTTTTCTGCTGCTGTTCATTTCAGCACACACATATAGAAATGCACTTTTGCTCAGTGTCATATTTTGAGTTACTGCAATATTCACTTTTGTTTGTTACAAAGAATCCTCCAATCATTGGTTACATCAATGCTTTGTTCATACCTCACTGTAGTGGGCGTAATATGCGGTGTGTGTTGGAGTCGAATGAAAACTCTCCAGGTCTGCAAGGTGCTTGAGTCTGAAAAATGGTTTACTCTCCAGGTGTTATGATTGTAAAATGTCTTTTTTTTTTTTGTCCCCTTCCCTTTATGTCTTATAATAATGAACAAAGCCATGTGGGAGAGATGAAATTATGCGGCCTTTTTTTAAATTGTGTTTTTTTTTTTCCTCAACCATGTTTGTCCCCTCCACTACTTGTCAAGCTGATACTTGAATTATTATTTTTTTCTTTACAGCATGTTCAGGGATTACCAAACACAGCCTGTTTAGATGCAACAATTTGATCCGAACAGAAATGTCTTTTTTTTTTTTAATGCATTTTAATTGGTAAAATAAAGATGAAACAAGATGAGAAATTTGTTACGGATGTTCAATTTACGAATCGCTATTTAACAACCTAATGTTTTCCTGTGATGTCTATGGATAGTATACATATTTATTTAATCATGAGGGGAGTCTAAAGCTTTATCATTAGGTAGGACAACAAATGGTGACTCGCTCGTGCATCTGTACAATGATTTGCTGTTTCAAGTGTTACTGTAAAGGTGCAAGAGCTCAAGAATGTTCAATGTACCACTGTTGCTTTCAATAAAGTTACACACCAGCTGTTTATTTGGCCTTATTTTAATGTGTGTTTGGGCGTGGATTTGTGGAGCAATGAACTTTTGTCGTCAACTGAAAGTCAATCTTCCAGTTTAAAAATAATTGGTGACTTGGAAATGGAAAAATGCATTTTTCTTTTGTTCTGGATGAAAGGATAAATTTGAACCTCTATTACATTTATAAGTGATATCACTGTTCATATTCATGTGCTCAATTCCAGAGCTTTTGAACATAGTTTAGCGTTTACCCGAATTTTGTAATCTGAAAATGTATTGTTGCAGTGATTCACAAATGTTTCTGTGTTCAGGCGTGAACTAAAAACAATGCTTGGAATCCCTAATTGGAAATGCAATGTAAGATGATGTTACGTCTAAATATATGTATTGGTATATGAGACGCCCCTTAAATAATGCTTTATGTACGTTTTTTAAAGATGTTCATTTTTATCTTGTTTTTCTGTAGTTCTTATGTATCTTTCTCATTCGTATTGTGCAATGCTTTTAATACTTAGGCTATTGTATTATTGATGCCATGTTGGAAACATTTTCTAATAAAGTATGAGGGGAAAAGGCACGCTGGCAGATTACTTTTTAAGCAATTAATGCTTTTATTCAACAAGTATGCATTCAGTTGTTTTTAAAAAATGATTTAATGTTCATTTGAGCTTTCTATTTTCCTGAAAAACAGGGATGTGCACAGGAGTTTTGAGGGACCTGAAAAAAGGGCTCCCTCCTCACGGGCTATACGAAGGAATATATTCAATTGAATTTGTCCCCTTCCAAATTGCCTTATCTGGCCGTGTTTTTCCAAACGCAATGCCTCATCTTATGGTCTTATTATTATTTATAAAGATTGCAAAACGTCAGAGACGAGACACATGAGCAAAAGAGTTCCTCATATTGTTTATTGTTTTGTAATTATTATTTATTTATTTATTTATTTATTTATTTGAAAAGAAATAATCTGGATTGAATAGAAAAACTCGCTTCTAATTAAAAATAAAATGATTTCGGAAAAAAATACAATCCTTTTTTGCCTATCCTGACCTCGCCCTGGGGCCCTAAGCAAAATTCTGCTAATGGGCCCTCTACCTGATCTGTGATGCCGTGTGAAAATATTAATTATTTATATTTTACATAAAATATATATTTTCAAAACCTGGGCTACTCTAAAACTGCAGAAAAATCAAAGCCAAAAATCTGAACAAGTTGTGTTTCAAATTTTAGGTTGATATCTCAAAAAATTAGCTTTCAGTAAGATTTTGTTTGAGCGCAGTACCAAACTTTTTCACTAGGGCACAATCAGACTCCATTACTGCCCATATAAGGGCACCTCCATTATTTTTTTCTTGATATTTCAAACTTTTCAGTCCTTTTTTTCCAAAATAATTGTATGGATGCTATCTTTAGAACTTTTGGCATGAAAACAAACTGAGGTATCTACCATTTTTCATGATTTTTCATGTTCTGTAAAATAAAGGTCTGAACTTGCTTTATGAGTATAAAATATTCTTGTTGCATATTGATAAATTATGGTTCCTCTGTAATATATTTTGAAAATCAGTCACTAAATATGGAAACTAGAGATTGTAAGCTTTCAAATGATATATAGTTTGTCAATATTACTAAAGGTATTTACTAAGATATAATTGATTTAAAAATATAGTGGCAAACGTCCCACCTGTGGGACGGTGACAGTTAAGTGTAAACAAGACAGTCAAAAGAATAAATACAACAATATAGAACAGAATGAGGTTCAAACAAACCATATTTACTGAATAAAGTATTTTTATAGAATTGTAAGATAACAAGTGAATATTAACATAAACATTAATAAGAAGAAAATAATAAAGTATAACCCTGAGCTTTGGCTTTTGGGATTAACTTTGGTTATCTCTACTGGTATTTATTTTTGGCATCCGTATGACTTTTTTTATGCATATTGAAGCAAATCTTGATTTATAGTTATTATTTAATGATGGATGTGCAATGCATCCATATTGACCAGTATGTCCAGCTAATCAACATTTTACATTCAATATTATAGCCTATAAATTAATAGTCAATCAATGTCGGATTGTCAATACATTGCATTCTATCTTGCATAATTAGTGCAGTTTTTTACTACGCTGAGACTAGATAATCAGTGTCTTTATAATGTGTACTTTGGGAGTGCCATTATTCACGTGCATGTATTGTACAGTATTCCGAGTTTCATTTCGATACACGCGCATATGAACGCACCATAACACGCGCGACGCGGTTATGTTTTCCGAGCTGCAGTTAACAAACACCGTTGTTGTTCAGGGTGGTTAATCTGTCTGATTTCCTACGATTCAATTCAATTCCGATTATTGAAGTCCAATTCGATTACAGTCGATTTTCGATTATTAACGATTCTCGATTAGCGATTATTGATTTTCCATTTTACAACAGTAAACAAAAATACACTCGACCAACATATGATTATATTAGCAGCAGCATCATTTTGGTATTAATTGCACTTTTTATTTGTATGATATTTAATGAAAATGTAATGATGGTTAGTGAAGACATGCAAACATGCTTGTTGTCTACTACTTAGGCAAACCATTATCTTTAAATAATTTTTTGAACAACTGTGTTGCATTATAATGCAAAGGCACCTGGTTCTATTAATTGACAGCATTAAAATGCATTTTGTGATTTCCTTCAATTGAAAATCTTTGAAGCAAGTTTGTGGGGCTTGAAGGGCACCCAATTCAGAGAATCATCCAGAAATTCAAAAGAACAGCATTTATCTGAAATAGAAAGCTTTTGTAACATTAAATAATACAGTTTAAAAGTTTGGAGTTGGTAAGAATTTTTCTTACATTTTTTGGGAGAAAGAAAAAAGAAATCTATACTTTTATTCATCAAGGATAAATTAAATTAAGTTGATCAAAAGTTACAGTGAAGACATTTATAATGTTACAAATCGATTATCTGAATCTTTTGTGTGTGTGACTATAAATACTTTCCTTTAAAATGTACAAAGTAATGACCCATAAAGAATTAACGTACAATATATTTTATTAGCATTCCAAAGAACCAACAGGAAAATAAACGTGTGCCTGAACTAGGAGCATAACTTTAACTTAACGTTACTTGTAGTAAATTAATATTATAACGACCGGTACAGCCGAGTGTTTTTCCTCCTCTGGCTGGAAACGTGTCATATGGCTTGTCATATTTGTCGTGTTTTCCGTCGTTAGTTTTATTCTACAAAGCTTACAACTAGCGTGGCCCCAGTTCCTTTCCCTCTTCAACTTCAGAAGCCAAAATATTTCCACACGTCAGCTTTTAACCTAACAAGGAGGGTGTTTGGATCTCGCGCGCCATCGCGTCTCTCTGTTATGTGCACGCGTCAGACGGTCCGGTCACTGCACTTCCGTCTTTCGCGTTCCGTCAATATTACGTTTTTATAAATATATAAATAATTTTTTTTTTTTTTTTTTGAAAATCGATTTTGGGATATTTGTGAATCGATTCAGGATCGTCCACGTCCGCATCGCGATGCATCGAGAATCGATTTTTTCCCCACCCCTAGTTGTCGTTCATCAAAAACAAACGTAATAAATAATTGTATTTTACTCTTACTTTTGTCAGGCACAAAGTGATGCAAGAGATAAACTGATGCAAGCAAGACCAGTGGTGTAGTCTAGTTTAATGATGGGCGGATTCGATCCTGAAGTATCGGAGTAACGTTACTTGAATACTGACCTGGTATCGAAAGGATCGATCCTCACATAAAAAATTCGATCCAAATGTGTTTTTTTTTTTTACCAGTAATTTTTTTATTAATTTAGCACGCAATTCAGTGCGTAAAATAAGCTAAATGGAAAAATAAGCGAATGTTAGCGGGTAATTGTGTAGGATCGAACCTTTTCTCCTAGGCTGCGTCCGAAACATACTTCCATACTATATAGTATGCGAAAAACAGTACGCGAGCCGAGTAGTATGTCCGAAATCATAGAATTCGAAAAACAGTAGGCGAGAAGTACCCGGATGGCCTACTACTTCCGGCGAGATTCTGAAGTGCGCATACGATGGACACTTTACTATCCCATGATGCCACGGGAGAGGAGTTGTCGTTATATTTGAAAATGGCGGAAGGCGGAAACGCGGGAGTTTTCAAGTGTAAGTACTATATAAAACACTTTTTATTTATTTGTGGTTAAATTGTGTTTTTTTAACATCACATAAGTAAACGAATGACTTGTTAAACGTTTAAATAATATAAATCGCGGGTACAATTTTCTGATTTGGCTGCAAAATGACAATTTTATCATTATTACCGAACTGAATGAGCTAATGCCTGTCAGCTAACGTTAGATAACTCGTTTCTTTGAACAAAGACGTTTGTTGTTTCGCAGTTGAATGAGATGGCTCGCGCTGTTATGACAGGGTATGTCACGTGACAATAACAACATGGCGCATGTAGTACGTCCGAACTCATTCATACTACACGTATTCATACTATATAGAACGTACTTTTTTAACGGTCGAGAAGTACATTCTTTTTTAAATGTAGTACCTACTCACATAGTACACGATTTCGAACGCAGCCCTAGTCATCTGTATACAAGACGAAACCAATCAATCACAGAGAGCGTTCGATGCTGGTGCTTCGCTGAGCTCACAGTGTGTTTGGGAAACGAAGCCTGGCTGACAGATAAACAATCGGGAATTATTTCGTTATTTTAAATTGATTAAAAGTGACAGTCAAGGGTTTTACACTGTTAAAAAAAATCTACTTCATATAAATGCTGTTCTTTCAACTTTGTTCATCAAATAATTCTGCATAAAATGTATCATGGTTTCCAACAAAATATGAAACTGTTTTCAACATTGATAATAATAAGAAATATTTCCTGAGCAGCAAATCAGCATATTAAAATGAATTATCATCATGACTGGAGTAATGATGCCAAACATTCAGCTTTTTGATCACATGAATAAATTACAGTTTACTATGGCATAGAAAACTGATGCCTATGTTAAATTGTTAAATTGTAATATTACAGTTTTTACTAAGAGAAATAAAAATCTTACAGACCCCAAACTTTTGAACAGTAGGCTAGTACTATAATTAGGGTAGTTTTGTAAAAGTCACTGACTAATTAAAGGGGACTTGAGAGCACAAATCACAAAATATTTAGGCCTAGTCATGAAAACGTGTTCAGATTTAGCATATTAATGATGCATTCACCTCATAAATCATGAGGCACTCTAGCACAGGAAAGTGCATACACGTTCAAATGCATGCTTTTAAAGTGAAAAGCGTATCGGTATCAGTATATCGGCGATACTGGCCCTGTATTTACTTGGTATCGGATCGATACAGAAATTTGCAGTATCGCCCATCACTAGTTTTTTGTATATACTGTGATATACCAGCAGCACCCCATGACCCCCCGCCCTCCGCCACCACACCCGCCCATTTGCGAAAAATTTTATCAACTTGTGTGATATTCCTTTAAAATTCTGTTTTAATAGATTTGATTATTATTATTTTAAAAATTACATTTTACTATGCAATTTATTTCATGATTCCATCGAGTTACTTTATTTATCTCTATAAACTTTTATTTTGGTGGGTTGTAAATTACATTTGAGCTTCTGTGTGTTTTAATAAAACTATTATTAGTATTATTAGGCCTACTTGAAGTATACTCCACTGTGCAATAGTAATATATTTCTTTTATATTTTCTTTAAGTTATACAAAACTTTGATTTTGACAGGTTGCATGAATAATAAAATAATAAAAAAGTAACACTTTAGTTTAGGATCTAATGCTCACTATGTGCAAAGGCAGGGTTTTATCACTGTTGTCCCAAATGTGAGGTAGGTTTAGTTAGGGGGGTTCAGGGTTTTTCCTGAGAAAAATTTTATTTCTCTGATCTACATATGTGCATTTTAGGATGTTTTGAAGGCAAAAAAATTAGATAACAGGTTTAAAACCATGTCAGTGGGCACTGGGCAGCTGATTATTTCTCTCCTCATCAGCATCACCCTCTTTTTCTCTGTTTTTATCTTGCCCTGTCTCTTCCCCTCCTAAAGCTGAGCTGTGTGACTGATATAGGCTTTTCATTTTGTCTGTCAGTGAAGAAAGTAAACATAGGGTCAACTGATAGGTTGATTTTGCCTATGAATATTTTTTTAGACACGTTTATTCACTGAAAGCTACTAAAGCTAGGCAATTAAGTTTATTAAATGCATTCAAAACATAGGCTACACATTCATTATTGATCTTATGACTAATACAGGGCTGTAGACAGGGTTTTATAATCAAAGAGGTCCTAAATTTGAGCTTGGTCAGTTGGTGCTTCAAATGTTTTAATTTCTCTGATGTGCATTTCAAGACTTTTGAAGCCAAACAAAAAAAAAAGAATTAGAAATAGCTTTAAAACCATGTCAGTGGGCAGTAAATTCTCTTCCCCTCCGAAGGCTGAGCTTTTTAATGTACTTATATTCTCAATATGTACACATTCATTATTACTCTTGTGGCTAGAATGATGAAAACGGCTTTGTTAATGTTTCTTATCCCCTCGCAAAGACAGTAAACTATTAAATTACATGAGTCACGTTACAGGCCTATTTATTTCAGTTCAAAAATGGCGAAATTAGACAAAACTATATTAGTTTGCCTGATTTTTTTTTCATTCGTTTAACATTTATGACCTAAAAAATGTAAAATATGAAATGTTAAGTTTAGCCACTTACATCTTATCTCACACTTGTCCGTAAACTGAAGCGTCAAGTCGACTTCAATATTTGAATTCTCAAATATTCTGACATTGACGAACAGTGACAGACCAATGAGGCTCAGACGAACCACACACACACACACACACACACGCACACACACACACACACACACACACACACGCGCACACACACACACACACACACACACACACACACACACACACACACACACACACACACACACACACACACACACACACACACACACACACACACACACACACACACACACACACACACACACACACACTGTCCTCTGTTTTTGCTCTCTGCTCGCGCGCTGAATCTGATAACAGAACTTAAGGGAACACGAAAAGTCACCTGACGTTTAGGGGGGCTGATGTCGTAGGAAATTTATTTCACAAAACGATGTTGTTACGAATCCTCACGCTTTTTAAAGTGGGCATACGCAAATCCTTGACATTTTCTAGTGGGTATACAGCGTATAGCTGCGTATCACGTAGACTACACCACTGAGCAAGACCGAAAACCATCAAACTTTGCTGACATCAAACTTAGAGAGGAGAGAACACAAGTTTACCTGGTTGTTATTCCCGCAATTCACTCTCATGTTTTTTTTCTTTCTTCTTCTTCCTCCTCTTTTTCGTGACGGAGAAGGATAGTTTCGCTTCATTTTGTCATGGACGTCGTACACATTAATTGGCGCGCGACACTAGATGGAAGCGCGGCCTTGAGTACGCACCGGTCACGTGCAGTCTATGGTCGCGCGTGCGGCGCTGCAGCCACGTAAACAGTTTGACGTTCACTTTCAGTGCCCGAATGGAAGTGAATGAGGCTTTGTGATTTTTATTTTTTATTTATTTATTTTTTTATCTAGGTCTACGTGTAATTCTGCATCCATTGTACGATTTTTTTTCTTCCTCGGAAGGGCAACCTGAGTCGAGAAGGGCATGTGGGCAGTTGCCCGAGCAGCCCCCTGTGCACGCTGAAAAATGCAACATTGATAAGCAAAATTAACATAGAATTATTTCTGAAGGATCATGTAACACTGAAGAATGGCGTAAGGATGCTGAAAATTCAGTTTAGGACAGTGAACTCATTGTCATGTTCAATAATCCAATTTGAAATGATTTGAGCTTTGTGACATGGTGCATTATTCTGCTGGATGTGTCAGAGGATGGACATGGTCAGAAACAGATGCTCAGGTAGGCCGTGGCATTTAAACAATGCCCAATTGGCACTAAAGTGCCTAAAGTGTGCCAAGAAAACATCCCCCACACCATTACACCACCACCACCAGCCTGCACAGTGGTAACAAGGCATGATGGATCCATGTTCTCATTCTGTTTACACCAAAATCTGAATGTCTCAACAGAAATCGAGACTCATCAGACCAGGCAACAGTGTATAATTAACCTAATATAATATCCTCACTAATATAGTGAAAGAAACGTGTTTGTGTGTGAGCAATTTGCATATTTTTGTTGCAAATAGGCTTATGTACAAATTTAAAAAAAAACTGCAATAGTTCCAAACAAGACAAAATAGCAAACATTTTCAAAATACTTTTTATTCAAAGGGATTTCATATTGTACACCAACTCTGAATCACAGTGTGTGACTGTCCCTTAAGATTACATAGCACAACATATGCGATAATGCTCATCATAAACATCTGTTAAAGATGTTTTGAACATTTCTTACTCAAAAGACTAAACAGAAAACATTTTTTTCTCATAAAAAAAAAAGAAAAACATACAAAAAAAAAAACTAAAATTTGAGAAACATCCATACGCTATAATCTGACCATTACAAGAGCAAAGGCTTTTCGTTTTCCCCAACAGAGCGAACGCTCAGTAATTTCAGTCACTGTCGTCATCAGATCCTCTGTTAGAGGCTTCATTGTTGGACCCCTCAGGCTCAGATTCGTTATCTGGACCTCTGTGGAGAGCCCTCATTCTCTGAGCCTCGATCTGACGCCGGGGCTGGAGGTCCAGCCGGAGATCCAGCCGGTGATTCATCATCTGACCCTTCGGAGCGGCTCTTTTTGCTCTCATTGTCCGACTGCTCAGAGCTCGGATTGCTGCTGCGGTCTCCTCCTCTTCACGGGACGATCACTGCCAGACTCGTCCTCGTCTGAGTTTGCAGAGCGCTGGGGGCTACCGGCCTCGCTGCCGGGTGGATCTCGCGCTCCTCGTTGGAGTCGACTGTCAGGAAGCGATGCGTTTCCTGTGGCTTTCTTCAGTCGTCTGAACCCGAGCCGCTGTGCCTGGTGTTTCTGTAAAATACACAACATTAGGAGATAAATAAGCATTGAAACTGACCTTGATAGCACACGTACACCACAGAGACGTCTATTTGATGTGATTTTTACATCTGGAAGACGGTATTTTTGAGTTTGCTCATTTGCAATACATCTATAGGACGTTTCCTGTCAGATGTCAAATAGACGTTTAGAAGATGTCAGTTTAACATGCTTTCTAAATCTTTACATCTTAAAGACATCTTCTAAACGTCTATTTGACATCTGACGGGAAACGTCCTATAGATGTATTGCAAATGAGCAAATACGTCTTCCAGATGTAAACATTACATCAAATAGACTTGTGCTATCTGGGTTAGAGTGTTTGCTCAGTCTGCAATGCGTCTATTGGACGTTTCCTGAGACATAGGGGTGGGCAATATACCGGTAGTGGTTTTTGTCTACCGGGTCTATAGCGTCTATAACATTTGCATGTTGTTAAGTATTGTGGATAACTCATTTTGCTATATGCATGTACAACACAAAAAACATGCCAAAAGTGTGCGGAAACAATTTCGACCAGGCTGTCATATAAAGAAATTTTGAAACAATGCAAAAACAAGAGAGAACCAATGAAATATTAATAATTGATTATGTTGTAGTAACGTAAGCTTTTTCCCGTGATCTTTTTTTCTATGCACTTTTAAGCTGTAGTTTGCCTTTTTTGCCAAATAATTTTGTCAGTTGAGAAACTGGAGAATCACGATTTTTTGTTTTTGTTTTAAAGAGATAACGATTCTCCCCATATTCTGATCAGACAATTTAATAGAGGATCTCGCAAAATTTGATTTGCTCCAGTTTATATAAAACATATAATTAATCTGAATTATTATTTTTTAAAATAGTTTTGAAAGAATGACTGCACTTATTTTATTACTGAGTAATTGAGCATTTTTAAATGAATCTCTTGAATGACTGATTTAATGAAATACATTGTAACAGTTAAAGGAGTAGTTGAGTAAACTTTTTGCATGTCATCCAAGATGTCGATATCTTTCTTTCTCTTCAGTTGAAAAGAAATTAAGGTTTTTGATGAAAACATTCCAGGATTTTTCTCCATTTAATGGACTTCAATGGGAACCAAACAGTTCAAGGTCCAAATGAGAGTTTCAGTGCAGCTTCAAAGGGCTTTAAACGACACCAGACGATGAATAAGGGTCTTATCTAGCGAAACGATCGCTCATTTAAAAATAAATTAAAAAGTTTAAGTTTTATAAGCACAAATGCTCGCCTTGCTCTGTTCTGTGATGCGCATTCGTGACTCTCGTTCAAACTCGTTCATCAAAATGAACAAATATTTTTCCTAGATAAGACCCTTATTCATCGTCTAGTGTTGCTTTAAAGTCCTTTGAAGCTGCAATGAAACTCTCATTTGGACCTTGAACCGTTTGGTTCCCATTGAAGTCCATTATATGGAGAAAAATCCTGGAATGTTTTCATCAAAAACCTTAATTTCTTTCGAAACTGAAGAAAGAATGACATGGACATCTTGTATGACATGAGCTGAGTAAATTATCAGCAAAAGTTTTTTCAGAAGTGAACTACTCCTTTAAGTATTGTCACCGTACAGACGTAATCGATAAAATCTTTATTTGAAGCCTCGAGTTATTTTCAAAGTGTGATTTACTCTATTTTTGATTCGTTTAGTGTAAACATCAGTGTTTATATCCGACACTATAATATTTTGTTCCAGTACTTCTGTGATAATATACATATTTGTAACAGAAATACTGATACTGTGATGTTGAAAAGATGTGTGATTGTGAAGCTGCTTAATACCTACACATGACAACTGTTAAAAATGTTAACGATTAATCGTGAAGCTCTAATTAATACAAGCGTGTAACTTCAGATCCATGCGTGACGGTTAACAGGTTCATTTAAAAATGAAACGCATGCATGGAGGAAATATACAGGGTGGATTTTCAGGTCATGTTGAGCTCAAGTGACCATCCTCTCTTACCTGTCCTCTGCTATTTTCAGGCCGTCCTCGTCGGAAGAGGAGTCGGAAGATGAAATGATGGCCTTGGACTTGATCTTCCCTTTAAGAGATGGAGGCATGCGCTCCGGCTTGGGCTTGAAAAGAGAAAAATGCAATTAGATGTAAATCTCTACATCCAGGAAACACCTGCATGTTACCCGCAGAGCATCTGTACCTTCTCGGCCCTCTTGCGCTCTCTCAGGTTTGCGCTGTTTCCTTGGCCTTGAGCCTCCTTCCTCATCATCTGAACCAGCGGGTCTGTGGGAGCAACAAGAGAAACACACTGAATCTCAAGTCGGGGTTTAATTACAATCACTAGGGATCAGAAAAATAATTATTAATATTCTTAACAAAATATTTGATTCAGAATTAAATGTATATAATTTATAACCATTCAATTAGATGACAAATAAATACAAGTTTAACGCAGTCATATTTTGCACCATTTGAAGCAAAAGTATAGCATTGCTAAAAAATGTAAATTCATTCAATTACATAAATTAAAGTTTCTGAGCTTGGTCATATTTATTGCACTTTTTTGCCCTTATGTAAAACTCTTGATCATACGGATTCCTGGTTTACGCACATGAAATTGTGCTTAGCAAGGGTAAATGTGTCTGCACTTGGCACATTTATACCGTTGTTTAAAAAAATAATTTTGTAAGTGCATCATTAACAAAATCATTAACAAAAAAAAAATGATAATAGGTTAACTGAAATAAAATGAGATTTTATTTTCAAAATTAATCTCAATTAGTGAAATTGTAATGAAATAGTGAAATTGATAATGAAATTATCAATTAGTTGCCAAGGCAGCATTTCTAATTTTTGTTTAGTTTAAAAGGATAGTTCACTTTGAAATTAATTTTTGGTATATTTTATCTTACCTCAAGGGCATCGAAGATGTAGGTGTTTGTTTCCTCAGTAGTTTTAATTTAGCTATTTTTAGGTCAAACCATTCTTGTCTGTCAGTCATATAATGGAGGTCTATGGTCACCACCTCAAAAAGCATGCACAGAGAAGTCCAAATTAAACATGATTTAATGACTCGTAAATGTAAGTACACATTGATGTAAGACACAAGACACGAAACGAGCGATTTGTGTGAGAAAATGAACAGTATTTATATAGTTTTTACCTCTTGTAAACACAGCCACAAAGCGCCCGCGCCCTCACATCACTTGGACGTGGCTGTGGTTACAAGAGGTAAAAACGATGTAAATACCCTTCGTTTCGTGTCTTAAACCATCAATGTGTACTTACATTTCCGAGTCATTAAATCATGTTTAATTTAGACTTCTCTGTGCATGCTCTTTGAGGTGGTGACCATAGACCTGCATTATGTGACTGACAGACAAGAACGGTTTAGACCTAAAAATATCAAAATTGAAATTATTGTGGAAACAAAGACACCTACATCTGGATGCCCTGAGGTAAGATAAAACATAACAAAAATTAATTTCAAAGTGAACTATCCCTTTAAGTTCAGGCACTAAAACTACTAACTAGAAATGAAATAAATCAAAACTAATGCTTAACTAACCAATGCTAACTGAAACCTACAGTGATATAAAAACACATAAAATGTACTTTAACTAAAAATAAAAAAGCCCATTCATAATATTAACAAAAACGCTAAATGCTACAATAACACTCTCATTAATGATTACCTCCTCCTCTTCTTCCGGGGTTTCTTCTCTCCATCCTCTCCTCCATCCTCAACTTCACTGCCGCTAACAACTTTCTTCTTCTTCTTTTTCTTCATTGGCAGGTCTTCATCAGAGTCATCATTGACAAAGTCATCAAAATCGCCTCCTTTTTTGCGCTAATAAAAAAGAAAATTTGTATATAAATGTCTTATGCGTTTTTTTCTTTCTTTATGACTAGATCCTAGCTCTTTAAAAAAGCTCACCCGTCCGCTGCCCCCTTTCCTCTTCTCCTTTGCTGATTCTTTCATTCCCTCTGAGAAGTTGAGCAGGTTCTTGGTCTTCTCCACATACTGGGCTCTCTGCTCAAGCAGCTTCTTCTGCTCCTCAGCCACTCTGCTCTTCCTCTCCTCCTGTTCCTTCATCATCTGCTGCCTCAGTGTGTCTCTCTCCAGCTCCTGTTTGGCACGATGCTCCTTCTCCTCCTCATCTTGTTTACGAGCTCGGGCAACATGGTATTGAGCCTGGCTTAGCAAGTCAGAGCATTGCCTGAGGAGAGAACATACATGTACACTAATCAGATCACGGGCATCATTTATTCCCTCAAGTCATTGAAAAGCCTTTGAAAATCAACCATTCTGTTCAAAAACAGATCCCGGTTTCACAGATGAGACGTAGGTCCAGTCCCAGACTAAAATGCATGTTTAAACTGTTTTAACTGAAAGCAACTTGCATTGACAGATAATAAAATGTCAGTGCCATTGTTCTGTATCAAGATGAACACCAGTAATGTTTTTATAATCCTAATCCTGGTTTATCTAAGCCCTGTGTGTGAAACCAGGTCAGAAAGAACAAATGAAGAATCAAAGGACAATGGATATATACACTCATCTAAAGGATTATTAGGAACACCATATTAATACTGTGTTTGACCCCATTTCACCTTCAGAACTGCCTTAATTCTAGGTGGCGTTGATTCAACAAGGTGCTGAAAGCATTCGGCACAGAAGCTCTCGTTCCACCACATCCCAAAGATGTTCTGTTGGGTTGAGATCAGGTGACTGTGGGGTCATTTTAGTACAGTGAACTCATTGTCATGTTCAAGAAACCAATTTGAAAAGATTTGAGCTTTTTGACATGGTGCATTATCCTGCTGGAAGTAGCCATCAGAGGATGGGTACATGGTGGCCATAAAGGGATGGACATGGTCAGAAACAATGCTCAGGTAGGCCGTGGCATTTAAACGATGCCCAATTGGCACTAAGGGGCCTAAAGTTTGCCAAGAAAACATCCCCCACACCATTACACCACCACCACCAGCCTGCACAGTGGTAACAAGGCATGATGGATCCATGTTCTCATTCTGTTTACGCCGAATTCTGACTCTACCATCTGAATGTCTCAACAGAAATCCAGACTCATCAGACCAGGCAACATTTTTCCAGTCTTCAACTGTCCAATTTTGGTGAGCTCTTGCAAATTGTAGCCTCTTTTTCCTATTTGTAGTGGAGATGAGTGGTACCGGTGGGTCTTCTGCTGTTGTAGCCCATCCGCCTCATAGGTTGTGTGTGTTGTGGCTTCACAAATGCTTTGCTGCATACCTCGGTTGTAACGAGTGGTTATTTCAGTCAAACTTGCTCTTCTATCAGCTTGAATCAGTCGGCCCATTCTCCTCTGACCTCTCGCATCAACAAGGCATTTTCGCCCACAGGACTGCCGCATACTGGATGTTTTTCCCTTTTCACACCATTCTTTGTAAACCCTAGAAATGGTTGTGTGTGAAAATCCCAGTAACTGAGCAGATTGTGAAATACTCAGTCCGGCCCGTCTGGCACCAACAACCATGCCACGCTCAAAACTGCTTAAATCACCTTTCTTTCCCATTCTGACATTCAGTTTGGAGTTCAGGAGATAGTTTTGACCAGGACCACACCCTAAATGCATTGAAGTAACTGCCTGATTGGTTGATTAGATAATTGCATTAATGAGAAATTGAACAGGTGTTCCTAATTATCCTTTAGGTGAGTGTTTGAATCCATTTGTTTGAATCACGCTGCAAGATGAAACTTTCAGAACAAAAGTCACATATATCTGGATAAAGCAACCCACCTGGCTTCGACTCGCGGCCAGCGCCAGGTCGAATCTCATTTTGTCTCCAGCCTTACTGAGGTAGCTGAAGTACCTGTGAGAACAACAACAAAAAGTTATAAAAGAAGCATATGAAAGCCTCAGGCTGTAGTGCGTCACAGGCTGGACGTCATGGAGCTAACACACACACACACACACACACACACCTGTGAGCCAACTCCAGCTCTTTCACTGCACTCAACACAGCCTTCAGATTACTCTTTCTCATCTTTCAACACCAGCGTGGCCAACCTCTGCAGAACCAGCGCCACGTTAAACAGCAGGACGGAGTCATTGGGAGCCACATGACGAGCCTGAGAGAAAAACAAGTCAGAAACGTTCACGATTAGGACGGCTTATAGAGGTAAAATCAAAATAATTGATTATACTTAATACAATATTCATAAAAAAAAAAACCAATATACATTTTGGGGGCATTACTCGCATATTAATGAGATAGGAAAACTGCACATTGTTTTAATGGATTAGGTTCATCTTAATATGACACGTAAATTAATTGTTCAATACTAGGTACTGAATTATGCAACATACTAAAAAATAATATTTAGCTAAATAATATAGGTTATTTGACATACAATAATATGCAGCAGCCTGATTTATAATACAAGACAAATACAACCTAGAGTCACTGTAGTAAAGTATAGCAGAGATTCCCAATTTTTTTTTTTACCTGAAATACTTACTTTTAAAATAATATTTCAATAATTTGTTGGTTAATGGTCACATGCAGGTAAAAAAAAATTCTTTAGATTTTATATTTTGATCATTTTCATTTTAAAATGATTAGCTTTTCATATACTTGCGTAATCCAGCATTGAAGCTACACTGTGTAATTTTTACCCCATCTAGAGGTGAAAATGTATATGACCATCCAGTGAATATTAGTTTCTGTTCCTCTCAATTCCGATTTCGTTTTAACTCCTACGGTGGCCAATGTAGTCCAAGATTAACATGGCTTCCAGTTCAACCTCGTCTATGAGTGTTAACTCGAACGTAAACACGAAAGGCGAAGCTTGAAGTAACGGACATGTCCCTCTTTGGCTAATGTACTTTCAAGATGGAGGGGCAACATGGCGACCGACATTAGAACCCCTTACCCGTATGTATTTTCAATGGCATATTATACACTCACGATAATACTTTATTACTTGAACGAAGTAAATATACATTAATGTGCACATATATTTTTGAAAGAACTAAGTGTTTTTAGCTAAGAATAAACTAAAAGAGTTACACAGTGTAGCTTTAAAGAAAAGAAAATGCCAAGTTGCATGAAGATTTCCCCACCCTGAGAAGAGTCTGTTTGCACTCCTGCAGCTTGCCACATTTGAAGAGCGCTCGGGCCAGATACAGCAACACCTCTGTGTTCTGATATTTGTAGAACTTCTTCAAGCAGTTTTCATACTGAGGAGAAAAACAGGCGGTGAGTACAGATCCACAGCGAAACCCGTCCTGTTCAGAGGAGTTTTCCTTCAGTTTGTGCTCTCACCATCTGCACAGCACTGATGTACTGCTTCTGCTCCACATAGATGTGTGCCAGATTCAGCCAGACATCACTGATCTCTGCTGTGGCCTCTCTGACCTGGGCAAAGACATCACGTGCCTCTCGGAAATATCCCTTATGTGCCAGCACAGCACCTGCGTCACACAGCAGAAACATGCTCAGTGTGTGAGTGATTGGTAAACAAGTCCAGTTTCAACCATGTCAACCACTACCTCTGGAAGTTTAAATTGTTTTAGACCCCATTTACAGCTGTATTTAGTGTCGTTCACCTGTGACCCGATCCACCAAAACACATCTTAATTCCATGAGCCCTATGTTACACCCGGCGCAAATGACTTTGTACACTGACGCATGTATAGTTCACATTTTACACCCGCGCAAAGTGGGCTTTCCCTTCACAGACGCACGTCGGTAAACTAGGAAATGAACTTTCGCTCCTGGGCGAGTCGCAAAAAGGAGGCGGTGTTTAGGCGGAACATTCAGTAGTGCTATTTTGCAGTTCCAGAACAATTGCGCCACTGACCAGGAAAACCTAGTATAAAGTCAGTAGCGTGTTGCACGTTGTTAATAATGCTATTTTATGCGTGATTGGCCATAATGTAGCGGGTGCACAGCGGCATACACTTTGATTCTCTCATCTAACACAGATGCAGCAGTTTTTATTTATGCAAATCATACATTATAACAAGGAAAAATATTAACACGAGGGAAATCATTGTGGTGTCCATGAAGATGAAAAAAATGTAAGCCTAAATATAGCTTACACGTTCACCCAAATTTTTCAGGCTAATTGTAATAATACAGATCAGACCTGTTTGCCCAATAGTGGCAAGACATAGGCTATGTTTAGACGGAAACGATTCTGAAAGAAAAACGGCAAAGAGTCACGTTGACATCATCACTCTTCATTCTGCGTTAGTGCAACGGCGTTTTTGTGTGAGGAAATTCGTGTGCAAATGGTGACGCAAAAGTCTGTAAAATTCAATGTAGTATCACTCCAGGCGGCTAGGAGTGCATACTATAACAACCCAAGCCCGCGCGCCTGCGTACGAACTTCACTGTCTAGCAGACTTTTGCGTTTTCACCCTTACACGGAAACGCGACGGTGGAGCCGTTTTCTAGAGTTCCACTCTGGAGGGTGGTCTCAGCTTTTTGCGTTTTAAGCCTTTCGGAAGCGCCGTGGCCGTGTAGACGGAAGGGCACATCCGATAAAATATTTTTATGTTTTCACCCGCAGGCGTCTTCGTGTGAGACAGGGCCGTATATGTAAAAAAAAAAAAAGTGGCCCATCCTCATTTGGACAGTACTTTCACTTCCCTGACAATCACGTGGAGTCTCATCGACAGTAGACGCTACTGGTCACAATGCCACCATAATAATAACAATCCGTCATGCAACATGCGCACCTGCTCTTAAAGTGATATGTTGGATGGCGCTCTGATTGGTTTATTTCACGGTTACGCCCAAACCACACCTATGAATAATGAATCTATTTTTTTCAACCCCTTTTAAAACTGCGTCGGGCGCAGAGTCATTTATCCCGCCGGTAAAATAGCAACAGCGCCCAAGACCCGCCCACAAAGTTACTTGCGCTTCAGATGGTTAAAATAGGGTGTTAACAGCCTATGTTTATAGTGCTAGTTACGGGTCTGGCCTTCCAAAGCTAATTAAAAAGCAGATAGAGCACCTATTCCATTGGCAGCATATAGATTTTTGGCATCATTCCTCAGAACTTGTTTGTAAATCGCCAAAGCTCGATCCTGGTGCCAACTTTTCCTGTGAAAAAAAAGTAGAAGTAAATACAACAAACAAATTTAGCAAAACAAGTGATGGTTTGTGAACTGAATAACGCAAGGCACCTTTTCTCGGTCTCTGGTGGGCTGATGCAGGCGTCTGAAGCCACACGTTTCGCAGCGCCAGCATAGAGTAGGTGTCGATTCTGAGTTGAGGGCTGTTTAAGGATGCGTCAAACTTCTTCTGGCCGGGTCCCCACTCCTGTTTGGCCAAGTGCAGGTTACCAATCAGCGACCAGGCGTCAGGGTGGTCCTAAAAATAAATGTTATTAATACAGATGTGAAGAAATCACCAAAAACTCAGCACACCTAAAAAAAGTACAAAAAGTCTAGGTGTGTAGTTAAAAGTTAAATAGGCCCACACACTATAAAACAGAAAAAAAAATATGTTTTTAAATGAAGTCTCTTCTGCTCACCAAAGCTGCTTTATTTGATGAAAAAATGACAAACAGTAATATTGTGAAATATTATGACTGTTTAAAATGACTGTTTTCTATTTTAATATATTTTAAAATGTAATTTGAAAGCTGAATTTTCAACATCATTACTGTTGCTGAATACACATAGTTTACAGTGTCACATGATCCTTCAGAAATCATTCTAATATGCTGATTTTATGCTCAAAAAACATAAATTATTATTTTCAATGTTGAAAATAGTCGTGTACCATTTCCCCCAAATTATATATGATGAATAGAAAGTTCAAAAGAGCAGCATTTATTTAAAATATAATCTTTTCTAACATTATAAATGTCTTTACTGTAACTTTTGATCAATTAAACTCATCCTTGATGAATAAAAGTATTTTCTAATTTCTTTCCCCAAAAAATAAAAAATAAATTCTTACTGACCCCAAACTTTTGAATGGTAGTGATTAATGTTACAAAAGCTTTCCATTTCAGATCAATTCTGTTCTTTTGAACTTTCTATTCATCAAAGAATCCTGAAATAAAAATGTAAAACACTGTTTTCAACATGGATAATAATCATAAATGTTTCTTGAGCATCATATTATAATAATTTCTGTAAGATCATGTGACACTGAAGACTGGAGTAATGATGCTGTAAATTCAGCTTTGATCACAGGAATAAATTACACTTCACTATATATTCACATAGAAAACCGCTGTTTTAAATTGTAATAATATTTCACAATATTACTGTTTTTTTTTTGTTTTTTTATCAAATAATTGCAGCCTTGGTGATCAGAAGAGACTTCTTTTAAAAACATAAAAAAATCGTACCAATCTAAAACTTTTGACCGATAGTGTATATATATGTGTGTGTGTGTGTGTGTGTGTATAATGACTATTGGTCATTTAATATTCAACTGAGAATACAAATGTTATGGTAGACAATTCCTATTAAACCATACAGAATTCCAAGGAAAGATGACTACTAATAATTTTTTTTCCATGTGATTTTTGGTCACCATGTGCCGTTTGCAACCATGTAATTTTTCTTTGTTTAAGAGACTCTTGCACCTGGCATTAAGAAGGTCATGTTGTGACTGAAAGTCCTAAGTACAGCTGTGGTTCGTCATATTTGCTTCTTTTTGTTGCTTGCAGGCCTTTTTTGCAACATTTTCGCCTTTTTAGACACAGATCCAGAAGAATGACAATATATGTATAGGCATATGTATGATAGCAAGACCTATTTACCTGATTGATCTGAAGGGCTTCTTTAAACCAGTCAGACGCTTCGTAGAAATTTCCCTTGTCACGTGCCATCGCTCCAAGACGCAAGTAACCTGTTACAAAATCAAATAAGACACATGAGTGGACTGTTTCCTGAACAAAGCCACACAAAAACAATACTCTGTGATGCTGCATACAGTCCACATAGTTGGGATGTTCTCTCAAGATGTTCTTGTAGAGTTTCTCAGCCTCGTGAAACTCGCACATGGCTTCGTAGAGTCTGGCCAGGTTATAGGAGGTCGTGACAGAGATGGCGTTGTAGTAGTGCTCATCGTGCTCGCCCTCAGCTTTTGCCCTCTCCAAAGAAGCCAGGAAGTATTTCTACAAAGAAATTGAGATGTGTGATTGACTTATTTAATGCATTCATTATGCTTTCTTTCCACAACCAAATTGTCCAAGAAATCCTATTCCAATAATTCAGTCAAATGTAATTACTGAGGTAATCAACAGCCGAACCACATTTCTTAAATAAAGGTGGAGTATGTAAGATCCCCAATTAAGTTTGTTTATTGACTACTATTAGTATGCTATTCATAGGTTTATCTCCCTCAAAAGTATACACATTGAGCCTCCCAGGCACCATCAAAACATTAAGAGTGTCTGCTCAGATCTGTCAAAATCTTTCTATCTCAAACTATAGCAAGAGTTTGAAGGCATGGCTAGCAGGTAGAGCCAGAGGGTGTTTAGCCAATAAGGGACCATGACTGATGAGTTACATGGGAAAAGAAATTCAGCTTTGGTTACAGAAGCGCAAGCCAAAATTCGACCTTTGAAGATTAAACAGGTCAAGAACATGTCAAAATGAACTGGGCATTGAGATGCAACGCGCTACAATGGACACTTAAATACCATACAACATCATCATGCACCGGTTCAGAAAGATAATTGTCCAGTTCATGATGTTTACTTTGATGTGCCCAGTCTAGAAAGACTACGATAGATAAAATGCACCTGGTACAGATATGTTTTATAAGTTTATATAGAGAGATGCTCGCGTTCACTCAAGACAGAGTTAGTCAACTCAATTCACCCTTCGCAGGGAGTTTGATAGACAGGCGATCTGACCAATCATAATAGGCCATCCACCATTTTTGTCTGACAAAGCAGTCAGGAGAGTTAGTAGATTAACATTGGAGGATTTGTTACTTGAAAAACTGTGTGTACTGACATCTTTCCAAGGTTGAAGCAACATTCCTTCTGATGTTCATTCATGCTTATTTGATGCTATAAATTACACAGACGGAAGAGATGATCGGTTCACGAGAAGCTTTAACTGAGGCGCAACAGCTATCGAGTCACGAGACATTAAAGAGCCTCAAAACGGTATTTATTGTTTACATTTCGTTTTTTTTAATTACCAAATTTAAAAGTTGAGACTTTG